>JAVXUL010000012.1:2250582-2260715 GCA_035590515.1 Trichilia minutiflora | reverse complement strand
ATTGTGCAGTATGACTGGGATTTTGATCATTACCTAGAAGAAGATGTCCCTGCTGCGGTGAGGTGACATTTTATCTTACTGGGATTATACATATGATTGTTTGTTTCAGTTTTACTCTTCTGTATTGCAATTTTAATGAGAATCATAAAGACCAGCTTTTGTTTTTATATCAAGCCATTTGGGTGTACTCTCTTCTTTTTGATTAATCTGTCTATTTTTTTTTTTTTTTGATATAGATGGAATATATTAGGGCACAAAGCAAACCAAAGGATGGTGAGCTGTTAACAATTGGACACTCCATGGGAGGCATCTTGCTGTATGCAATGCTGTCAAGATGTGGTAAGATAGCATCACTTGCAATTTTTTGTATCACTATGATTAGCAAGTCATAATGATGTATAAAGAAATCTTCTGATTTAGAAAGGCAAATATACTTTCTTGTAGGTGCCTCATATAACCTTTTGTGTCCTGACATTGTTTTATTTGTTACTATTCTTTTATGTATCACTCTTATAGCTTGATCAGGTATAGGTTCTTGTTTTGGGTTTCATTTTGCAACTCTCTTTAAATGACTTTGTTCTCAGACTTTTCTTTAATAAGTCATTAATACTGCCACATTGAAAAATAGATGCTACATTTTTAATTTAGAAATAAGATTTTTATATAAGTTTGGAAATGCTCAAAAGTCAAGCTGAATGTTAAGGCTGATGTTTTGTTTAACTCTAAACTGTGAGGGGGAGCTTCAGCCAAGTCATATGAGATTTCTTTATCTGATGCCTTGGGTATTATAGAAAGACAAGAATCTAATTCAGTACTAGGGCAACCGAGGCTTTCATATGAGGGTGAGGCTAAGTAGATCCATGTGGCAACTCATCAGCTTCAGTGACCAAACTATAAATACAAGAATAATTTTTTCTCTTGGGTTAAGGAACACTAGCCAAGTTCATGGTCAAAACTTGCTAATAACATCCAGAAGCAAAAGTTAAATGGCAAAATATAAAAATTTATTTTAAATATTCTATGAAATTTGTAATATTCTCTTACTTTTCTGGATATGTGCTTTTGAGTGATTGCTTCTCTTTTGTTTGCTTGACTCTTTATTTTTTATTTTGTAATTTTGTATTTTTGGTGCTTAAATTATGGTAATGCTACATAGTTTGGGGGAGAATAGTGACTCAAGCAAAAACAAGTTATTTTGTTGCCAGCTTTAACAGCAATACATAACTAGGACACCTTTAAAGTAATTGTTCTTGCTGTCTTCGATGCTATGATTTGTGCCCATGCTTCAATGCTTGTGCTCTATCCATACTTGTTTACGATGTGTTTTGTCAGTGGGATTTCCTATTATTTGACACTTGAGCACTATGAAATGATATAGACTCAGCATTTCAAAAGTTTTATGTTGTACGGTTATGTTTCTTATACTTAGTTATATCTTCATCAAATGGATACCTTTGAAATATTTTCATCTTGTAAGGCTTTGAAGGAAGAGAATCTGGATTGGCTGCTAATGTTACCTTGGCATCATCTCTTGACTACACTTCTTCAAAATCGACACTCAAATTGCTCTTACCACTTGTAAGTAAATGAAAAATCTATTGTTATGTGCGCCAAAAGCATTCATTTGGAATCTGGAAACTGTGTAAATTTTTTGGACGAACTGCCTTTATTAAGAAAAAAATGTCGTGTATGCAGGCCGATCCTGCACAGGCTCTAAATGTACCTGTTGTTCCTTTAGGGGCATTATTGACGGCTACATATCCTCTTTCATCTAGTCCTCCTTATGTCTTCTCTTGGATTAATCAGCTGATATCAGCAGAAGACATGATGCAGCCAGAATTGTTGAAAAAGCTTGTCTTGAACAACTTCTGTAAGTATGGATGTGTTTTCCCTATTGACATGCAAAGTATGATAATATCTTTCTGTGCAAATATGGATAGCATGCTTGCAATTCAGGGTGGATACATACTGCCACATATGAGTTAAAAGTAATTGGTCATCATCACTGGGCTGTGAATACTTAGAGGAACTGGAATGGTATGCATTATCATTTCATGCTCGCAGAGTTTGCTGTAGCATATTATTTTCTTTATACAGCTGAATTTTTGGAAAATCATTATGGACCTCTCCTAAGGTTTGATGTAAATGCTCGTAGATGCAAAGTTTGTGCTATACCCAAAATAGAGGAGGTCTCTCACAAAATCAAGAGACGTTTTTAACAAGTTTCACAAACTCCAAGAAGGCTCAAAAAAAGCAAAATTTGAATTTGCCTATATTTAGACCAAGTCTTATGGGTTGACAACAAACTTGACTCTTCCATATTTTCAGTCATCTACAATTATTTTGTTAATCAAGAAACTCTATTTTTCCCTCTCTTACCTTATATTGGCACCTGCCAAGTCTGACATCATGAGATTATATTTGGTTGGCAGGTACCATACCCGCAAAACTTATCTTGCAGCTTACAACAGCTTTTCGTGAGGGTGGGCTACGAGATAGGAGTGGTAATTTTGTCTACATGGATCATCTACATAAAAGCAATGTCCCTGTCTTAGCTATTGCTGGAGATCAGGATCTAATTTGCCCACCAGAAGCTGTAGAGGGTATGCTTTAACTGCAAATACAGGATACACAAGCGTACTTAGTTTTTACTATTTTACGGATTCTAATATTGTCTGCTTGCTGCTTTGTTTTATGGTTTGAACCCAGAAACTGTTAAGCTCCTTCCTCAGGATTTGGTTACCTATGAAGTATTTGGCAAACCCGGGGGCCCTCATTACGCACATTATGATTTGGTTGGAGGGCGATTGGTATGCATTTCTTTCTTCCTCCAAAATATACTCTCGCAGAAATCGATAACTGCTCATTTGATAAGTTTTCATTCTTTAAAATGCAGGCAGGGGAGCAAGTTTATCCTTGCATAATCCAATTTCTCAGTTGCCACGACTCTATATCATGATCTAGGCCATAAACCCTTTAAAAATCTGTATCCAACTGGCGTGTCCTCTTTCTCTGATACTTGTTACACGGGATGTTGAAGGCGTTATGAAGTAAATGTATACCATGTTCGTCTAGAACCCTGCTCAGATCAAGCACTAAACTGAAAGCACAAGTTTTGCACATGGCAGACTCACTGAAGCTTTCACGAGCTTGGTCACTGTGTTGTATTAAATGCGAAACAAAATATATCAATATATAGTTGAAATAGATTCTTCAATCTTCTTGAAATTGTTTTGTAAAATTACTAAGAAATTAGTTACTGATCATTTTATTGAAAAGAAAAAGATGAAAAGCATAAGAAGGGAAGTAAATAAGAACATGCTATCCTCTTGTGTTTTGGATCTTTGGTTTAAAGCGGCATCGCTGGCATGGCGGTATGGGATGCCTGGTTCCTTACAAGCATATATCTCCTTTGTTAGTAGTAGTAATTTATTCTCTGAGAGACACCACCCAACTAAACATATGTGACACTAAAACTGGTTCAGAAAAAATACTTCCCGAATAAACAATTCCGTAATGTTTTAAAGAATAGTTCTATGAAAACAATAACAGTGAAAAAAAATACTTGGTAACATTATCAGTCTCAAAAAAATTTGACTCGTATGAATTAGCACAAAATTACTGCTAATGATACATATTACATTGGAACTTTTTATGATCAAGCTTAAGGAGGATTAAAGCTCAACTTTATCTTAAACTAAAGAGTTGGTTCTTCGTGATTAAGAGAGTGTTGAATATGTAAAATTTTGAGTGCGCGTGTGTATTGGCATAAGTAGTTTCAAATTCTCATTTGTAAATACACTTTTGACTGCAGGTTGCCCCCTTTTGGTCACCAGTGGATTGACTTCCTGAAAAGCAGAAACCAATGTATCAATGTTGGGTTGCAGAATCCAAACCAACTTTTTGTTAAAATCACCGTGGCCATTCCTTGTTCTCTGTTTTTTAGTTGACTTGGTTGTGTATGAGCATGTTGTTAGTAGCAGACTAGCCGAAAAAGATAAGCAAAAGCATTAAATGATTGATGATGGGAGAAATTTCTCACTTATCATCCACGTCTCCTCTTTTGGCCCGCACTTCTTGCAATTTCTGCTACTCAGATTCACTTATAAATATCTGCTTTCTGCTTATACTTTGCATATCATTCTCCTGCACTTTGCCTGACAACAACTGACTCAATTGTTTCCAACAGATTCTCAATGGATTCCAATGCTTCAGGTTTTCTTCTGAACTCTGTTTACTATCAATCCAAGGAAGATGATGGAATCATCGATCTAGGTCTCAGCCTCAGAACTTTGCAACCTGAAGCTTATCATTCATCTGGAGGAAATAGTAAGCCTTCAGTTCCCCTATCCTGTGAACACTTGCGTTTACTGTCTTTTCCTTGTAGTAAACTAACCGGCAATTTTTTGAAAGTGATAGGCCTGGATGGACATGGTGACTTGAAAGATTGGACTCAGGAAAATTTACAGGTGAAGAATTAGAACAGAAGATATCAAGAAATTATACAAGAAGATGGGATTGCTGATGATAGAGCAGAGGGAATTCAGAGCAAAGAGAGATGGGCTTATGTGAAAGTTAATATGGATGGAGTTTTGGTTGGTAGAAAAATTTGCATACTTGATCATTGTCGTGACTCGAGTCTTGCATGCCACTTGGAAGATATGTTTTGTAGTCAACGAAAGTTAAAGAAACTCAAGATTTTGTTTATCTTGTTCTCATTTTAGAAATGAATAACAGGATTTTGATTATTTTGTCTCCAGGAAGAAATTCTGCGTCTGGGTTAAGATTATTCCAGGCTGGGTCAGAATTTCCCCTGGTTTACAAGGACAGGGAAGAAAAATGGAGAACTGTGAGCGATGTTCCATGGAAGTAAGTTCTTTGATTAATTATGGTACAACTGCTGTTTGAATTGGACGGTAGACACCATTGCTGAACAATTTATTTTTCTGATTCTTGACAGAGAGTTCGTAGAATCTTCAGAGGCTGAAGATTGCAAGAAATTGAAGCACTTGTTTATGATTCACCAAGTTTTACAAGATTTCTTGTCACTATCTAAATGTGGAATCAGAATGGTAGCCAGAAAACATTGTCATAAATTATTATCTTTTCCATGCATTAATGTCCATGGTATTATAAAAATGAAGAGATTTAAAATTAAACACTTTGGTCCACTTGTGCTCAAATTTCTTGGACAGCTGACGTGGTGGAATGTATGTATGATATGATTCAATGATATTATTATTGATGCATAAAAGTTACCTTGATTTTATACTGATGAGGTTACCATGCTGACTTTGAGCATCATATAATAGAGTGAAAATGGCACTTGTTTTCATTGACTTGTAAACATAAAAGAGTTCTAAGTGGTGCCGGTTTGTCAGCAAGGAACCTTCAATGCTTAAGTCACAGTCACTGGCTGTAAGATAAGAGAATGAAAAGAAGTGAAGAGTGGTAGAGACTAAGGAGTATATTTCGTAGTTACCCTCAGGTGTTTTCCCTTAGCTTTCTAGGTGAAGGAGATGATGAATGGTGAAGTTTTTTTGTCAAGAAAGCTCTGCCAAAGATGAGGAAGTTAACCGAATCCCTTTCAACATTGGAGTTGACTCCTTTTTGAAAGTGTAGCTCAAATTTCATGTCTATGATAATCAGAGACTGGGAAGGGCTGACGTTTCTGGTAGAAGGTGGCATGTAAGCTTCAACTAATTTGACTGCTTTGTTATCACTATCTTATTAACACACATGTGCAAGGAATGTTTTACTGACACATATGTAAGGGACTGTCTAACACGCAACATGGACTTAAAAGAATTTGAAGGAAAAGGGTGCTTGTGCAGAGCTTGATACTTGTCTACCTTTGTCGCACTCCTATTTTTGATAATGTCAGGCTATAGTAACTGGAAGCGAGCTAAAATATGATAATTCCTAACTCGGTAAGAGAAATCCTAAAACCCTATCTAAGAACATTCTTAAAAGTTTGTCTTAGGGAGTTTGAGTGATATCCCTAACTCAGGATCCATGTTAATGAAGTCGATAAGGCTCTGATCTTAGAAGTATGATACTTAAGTTATTTCAAATCTTAACCATAGGTAGACTTGATGACTTAGTTAAGGTAATGACACGGAGGAATATTTATCTATATCAATCGTAAAGATATTATTATTTGTCTCGATTTTTGAATCAAGATTTACAAAGATCTCATCTATCGTTAAATCATTGTGAATTTTATCCCAACAATTACATATGCAAAAACATTCAGTTCAGTAAAATTCATATACTGAATTCACCTGATAACCATAATATCGAGATCAAATTTAGCTTATATTTAAGTATAGAGAACAATTTTGGAATAATTCAGTTGCTTAGAGCTTCTCAACTCTTTTATTACAATCCTATTCCTTCATTAAAATTCTTGAGTTTTATGTTATATTTGTTCAATTCATGGTCTCATGCGTTATATATTTTAATTTTTAAAAAAAAATTAAAATACATAATTAGAATACGCAACGAAAGAGTTGCATGATACTGCTGAATGAACTGTTCAGGGTATGTTTTCTACCTGCAGGCATCCAGGTTAACACGAATGATTTAGTTGCTGGTAACATAATTTTCATTTCATAATTCTGAATAAGATTTCAGGTAGTAATATGAAATCTAAGTAATGGCAAGGCTCAATTCTCTGCTTGTCTTGCATGGAAATTTTTGGGTTTTAACAGGCAAAACATAATTTCATTTAATTATTAATGATTAATACTGTATTAGTACAGGCAAAGTCCTTATTTATTTTTTCCTGGTGAAGTCTCATTTGTCTTAGCGATTATGGATTCCCAGAAATTTGGCTCGAAAAGTTGAAAGTCCCGCTCACTTTGGACTGATATCAGTCGTTTGATTAATCAAAAATTATGATTAAATGGAGAATGATGAATGAATTCCGAGTTTAAGATACTCGTACGTTAGCTGGAAAAAAAATTGACCAAATACATTCAGACAAGAAGATATGATCAAAGTCAAGAACATGACAAATGAATCCACATTACGTAAATCCCAGTAGGACAGCTAAGAATTTTTCTAATGCATTGCATTCTTCGGTTTGGTGGTCTCCACTCACCTAAATTCACACAGAATGTTGAGCTATTCACCATTTCATTCATTTTCTCACATAACAAAAATGATTTTTCACTTTCGTAATTGTACCTCTCATGTTTTTGTCCGAAAACGAGGTCTTGAGTTACACATTATAATGAAAATGTTGAAAAACTTCCCACAAATAAGGCTATAATTTTTAATGCATGGAAAATAAGTTATGGAGGATACGGATAGGATGGATGGTACAAAATTTGCGCGAGAACACCACAAACTTAAATATGTAGAAGTGCAGTGGTGGTAAGAGATGGGACACTGTATTTGATTTCTTGAGTTTGAATTTCTATAACTATTCTATACGCGTGAAAATAAAAAATTTAATTTATTTTTATATTTAATATCATTATAAATAATTTTTATAAATAATTTTTACACACGTAAAAATGATACTTATTTTCATATATGATTAAATAATATAGTAATAATTGAGTGTAATTTCATATGTGATTAAATAATATAGTAATAATTGAATATAAGGGGTTTAAGATATTAAAAAAAAATAAAAAAATACAGTATCTAGAGACAGATGTGTCATACAAGACACGTAGAACTGCAAACAGATGAGCAGACTGGTAAGGGTATTTTTGGAATTCAATTGTGGAACAAAATCACAAAATGTTAGTTAGTCGAAATCTACTTTCAATAATCTTCATGATCAGATGGTAGCAGGAACATTGATCAGGAAATTGAACAAATAATAACTCCATTGCCAAAGGAAAACAAGAGATAAAAGGTCTGCAATAAGAGAAACAAGAAGAAGAAATGGTTCTACATGTGTACTAAGAAGTAAACTCATCCAAACAGCAATTACAACTTCTCACAGCAATGCTCTTACAGCATACCAAAATTAAGCTTAAGCCTTGGTACATTCAGAAAGAAGAGAACCCTAAAACAAAAAGAATAAAAAGATCAACATATTTCTTTAGTAGACAACAAACATTACTTTCAGTTGATGCTGAAGCATCTGTTATCATGAAACATCTAGTCAGTGCGGGGGAGAAAACTTCAAGTAATCACTGGATCACGACACTTTCTTTTAATAGGATTTAGTCAATCGATGGATACGACCAATCTGTCCAAAGCATCGGAGATATGCCTAATCGTAGGTCTCCTTTCAGGGCTGCTATGAACACAAGCCATTGTAATATTTAGAACTGTGATAATCTCTTCTTCTTTATCAGCATCTGGAACTAAATATGGGTCTAAAACATCAGCAAGTGGCTTCTTCTCTTCAATGCAGAACTGAATCCAGTGAACAAGATCCATTTCTGACGGTCCAACATGGACAACTGGCGTTCTTCCTGTGATCATTTCTAGCAAAATCACTCCATATGAGTAAATATCCCATTTCTGCGATGGTTTTACCATTTTGAATGCTTCGGGGTCCTGATAATAAGACCCTAAGTTACTTGAAGAATTAGTTGTGTTGACCTCAGAGGACACACTCTTCTGTTGTCTTTCTTGAGTCTTTGCAGCAGGTATTCGACTAGACTGCAGTGTTGGAGATCCTCCGGCAATGTTAGCAAGACGGCCAAGTCCAAAGTCAGATATGTGTGGTTCCATATTATGTCCAAGCAGAATATTGCTAGGTTTCAGATCTCCATGGACATACTTTTTGGGGCTAAATTCATGCAAATAAACCAAACCTTTTGCAATCCCCTTAATGATTTTCAAACGCATTGACCATGATAGTGGCGTGAAAGATGCCATTCCTGGCCTCCCTGATTACATGAAGGAAAATATGAAAACAAAAAAACACTCAAATTGACTATTGCAAAGACAAATAACCAAAACTACAGCTGGGAGACTAGAGGGTTTTGAGAAACGTACCATGAAGTGCAGTGGCAAGACTGCCGTTAGGTATATAATCATAGATGAGTAGTTTCTCGTCAACAGACCAATAATATGCTCGAATGGTTACAATGTTTGGATGCCTAATCTTCCCGATTGCTTCTACTTCTGTCCGGAATTCCTTAAACCTTTGCGATCCACCTTCGCCCAACCTTCTCACGGCTAAGGTTAATCCATCTTCAAGCACGACTTTGTAGACAATTCCTATTCCACTCTTTCCTAGTACAAAAGCTGAAGCCTTAAGCAGCTCGTCCAAATCAAAAGCCACTTGTGTATCCAGTGGCACAAGATCATACTGCTCCGCATTTTCCGATGGAGTCTCAGATTCATCTTTCCTGAAGCAGAAACACTCTTTTCTTCCCTTACTTCCTTTCTCAAAACCATAACCATGCTCATCCTTACCCTTGCTACAAGCACAAACCCTTGAATGACAATACGAGAACAACAGCCCAATGAGACAAATTCCAATTACATCAGTTATAATTATAGCTATTACAGCACCCTTACTTAGTCCTCTTCCGTTCTCTTTCTTCCCACCGTCGTCGTCTAAATTCCCAGGCGGGTAGTTATTTGGCAGAAATGGATATGAAGATGGTGAATTAGTGCTTAAAGCATCTGAAGAACACGGGTTCTTCGATGGGGGTCCACAGAGCCCAGGATTCCCAATAAATGCAGTCGGTCCTCGATTTATAAGGGCACCATTTTGGGGTATTGGTCCACTCAAATTGTTATAGGTTAGATCAATATATACCTTCTCCGGAAGATTTCCTAAGCTAGATGGAATTGAACCACTAAAGATATTGTGAGACAAATCAACAGTTCCTTGCAAACTAGACAAATTTCCCACGTTGCTAGGAATTGAACCATTGAACTTATTGAATGAAAGACCAAGTTTCTCAAGCGAAACCAAACCGGTACCAAACCCATCTGGCAAAGGACCAGTGAAATTATTTTGACTAAGATCAAGAGTTTTCAGTCTCTTGCATTGCACAATTGACTGAGGTAATGACCCATTAAAGAAATTCTGTGATAAATCTAAAGTTTGAAGGTATTTGAGCTTGCCAATCTCGTTTGGGACAGGCCCAGAAAAGGAATTCCCATACAGGACCAAACTTTGCAACCCCTGAGCTTCAAGGAGCTCA
>JAVXUL010000012.1:2216537-2231463 GCA_035590515.1 Trichilia minutiflora | reverse complement strand
TTCTTACAATTTAATTAAATTTTAAAAAATTTATAATAATAATAATTAAAATTTTAAAATAAATTATTAATAAAAACCGGGTACCTGTTTAAAATCGGTACCCTGTTTGCTAGGACCAGATCCAGATCCTAATTAAACCGGATCTAAATTTTTGAATCAGATCCAGATCCTAATTAAATCGGTACCCTATTTTTCGGGTACCTAATTTCGAATCCAGATCGGTACCCTAAAAAACCGGATTTTTTGAACATCCCTACCCACGACCACGATGATAATCCACTGTTCCCATGTTCAGGTTCTCAAGGACATAAATAGAAAAGTACTGTTTCATTACCCCGAATCCAAATACCAAAAACTGGAGAAAATCAAGCAGTTGCTGGAGAACGGCGAAAACTAAAACCAAAAATCCTGACAGATAAAACATAGCCATTTCCAATGCTCCAAAGGTCGTTATTCGGTTGGTTCCCACTATTGAGTCTACTCAAAGAAAAAAATTCTCGTCTCCACCTAAAAATGTTCTGCGTGCATATATTAAGGAATTCCACCGTTTGAAATCGCCTGAGTACTCCTTTCATCCCATCTTCTTTCTCTTCGTCGTTAATGTGCTAAAGTGAGCCATCAGTCGCCCTGGAATTTTTTAGCCCCCATGGAGAAAATGAAATAGGAAAGTCTTCCAGGATTGAATAGTTATGATTTTCCTGATTCCTGTGTCCCTAATAAGCCAAATTCCAGGTTACAAACTTCTCGTTCATTGGATCCTGTCACATCAGAAGTAGATGATTTTCAATATGTTTTCAGGGTGTTAATGGATTTGAAATCTTCTCCAGTATCATTAGTACAGGCCAGTGATAGTATCCCTTCTAGGCTGGGGATTTGCTGCGGTCCTTATAAGAGTCAATCAAGTGGAACAATCAGAAAACCTGAGGGAAGAGTTCTTCGAAAATGTCAAAGTGATGTAAATCACATAAAGAAGTTGAGTTTTCTTTGGCTGGTACATAATTTTTTAGATTTTCTTGAATGCTTATTGATTGATTCTTTTGTAGATTTGTTTTAGCAACAGAAATATCAGAAGAACACGTTCAGCTGAATTACACAATCGGTGAGATTCTGGGAAAATTAAGCTTTATCATTTTTAAATTTTAATTGCTGTCTTGTATTTACTGTTGTTCATTTCCAAATATTCACATATGCTTTTTGAAATTTTAACAGAAATGAAGAGATTGGATTAACAAAAGGATCTAAACTTTGCAGGAGTTAGTACCTGATTGTAGCAAGGTTACGAGTATTCCTTATTTTCATTAATTTCTTCTTTTCATCAGTAATTTACAGTCAACTAACTAATCGGGATTTGTTTATTTTTCAGTCTGATAGAGCTTCTGCTCTGGATGATGCCATCAATCATGTCAAAACCCTAAAGAATCAAATGGAAGTATTTTTTTTTGTCTCCTATTCTCTCTTACATTAATCAATCTCTGTTTTCCAGTAACTTTTCCTGTCAATGCACTCTACATGATGTCTGCCTGAGGAGAAGCAGTTTTCCAGGCTCCGAACATGTCACCAGGCTGATTCAAGCCGCACAAATCCCTCACTTTTGCCAGTTTGTGCCAGTTAGGCCAAATTTTGTGTTGGGATTTGGCTTTGGTTCCGGAATGGTTAGCATGTGTTCTTCAGCTGGTCTTCCAATTCCAGCAGGTGTAGGATTGGCTCAAATGTCTTCGCCCAGAAATCTTGCAGTTCCTCAAATGCAGATGCCATTTGCTCATTCCAAACAGACGCCAAACTTTGTTCCATGATTTTCTCCTGCTTTCAGCTTCTCAGGTCAGGTAGAGTCTGGTTCTCAATCAATTCCAAGCTCTACCAGTGATCATCGACTTACGCAGAGAAGTGAGGTAATTCTGAAGCTTATTTTATTTTTTTTCTACTTCTGATCTGAATTAGCAAGTTTCAGCAATCATGTAACATCCTCACCGAGATTATGTAAAACAGCCTGGATTCACATCCTCACCAAGAAACTGCCTAATTGGTGGTTGTGAAATACATATTTTGCATGCTCTTCAGTTTTTGTCAATTAATTTTGGGTCTGATTGAATTATTGCAGAGGTGTTGCCCATCTGTTTCAAGCTCTACAAGACCAATGCAGCCTCTCAATTTGAACTAAAAATTCAGCCTGCAAATCTTTCATCTTGTAAGTGCATTTTGATATCGAGTTTGCATAATGATACTTGCATTATTTGAGAATCGCAGGATGAAAGAGCAATGTTTTGTTTGTAGCAGATCTCAGTTTTTTATTTACTTTTAGCATAATTTCTTAACCAAGAATGCTGATTAAGTGTAACAATATCGTGTACAAGTTAAGCTTCTAGATTGTGATTCATCTCAAAGTTAGCCCCGGTTTAATAGAGAAACTATTTTAACGCTAAATGGAGCTCCAGTAATGTATTACTATCAACATAATTATACAGCTTAAATTTCCGTGCGAAAGTTTTGGCAATGATTTAATTTGCAGGTTATTTGCGGGGGAAGGTGAAAACTTTCTTCTTTTACAAATATTTCTTTTCTTTCCCTGATGCCCTCGGAATCTTTTCAAGAACTTTGGAATTGATATCACTAAACAATCTCTGCATGTCTCGAGTGCTTTTACCAGCAAAATGATCCACATCTCCTTGATATCGCGTATACAAAGCTGGAAGTGTTTGCAGGCAGAGAAATCCTTGATTCCAGGACAAGAAAAATACGTACATTCAGTCAGAATCATGCAGGAAAAATTCTGATAGATTATGGAAGAAAGTTGCATGTTCTTACCTAAATAAAGAAGACTTAGAGAGCTGAAATATTCCCCAACAGTTGACAAAATCCATAGTGAAACCAGGATCTGATAAAAGAAACAAAGCAAGTACTTGTAAAATTTTCCTTGTAGAAAATCAAAACTGAAATAGTGAAGAGAAGATTTTTCATACCAGAATAAAGAGTCTTAAATTTTTTCCACATGAAATATCATAGAATTCCATCAATACCCAGTTGAGATTTCTAAACAGACGTGTACAAGTTGATTCTGACAGCTTGATTTCGTCAACACTTGGTGGACTCCTGAAGAAGATGAATCTATACATTAGGACATTGGAAAAAGGAAATTCAGTCTATTGACGCTAAAGAGGAGATTACATTGGCAATAGTCCTGCTGTTTTTGACCAGATGAAGAGGATGATCATGATGAAACAGAGGATCTGAGAGAGAAGGGTAATGAAATTGTACTCAAAAATTTCAAAAAAAAGCCATAAAATTGTAACCCCAAATAGGATTGCTGCTGACAAAATCTTGTTCTTCCATAGTAACATGTCTGCAACTGCAAAATCAAAATCCATCATGTTACAATAACATCCACATCTAAGTGGTAGCAGCAGTGATACTTTTTTTTTTAAATATCAAATCTCTTGTATCGTCTTAAAAAATTTTATCTATCGAAACGATGGGAGCTAAATAAAATAAAATTCCATTTTGAGATTGAATATTAGAATAGAAATTTAGATTTTAAAAACTATTCATAAGAGACTGAAAAATAAAATTACCAATTCCTCCACCAAAAATATCATAAAGAGGCTTTGGACTTGGAAGACCAATTAATCCACCTGAAGACGACATAATTATTAATTTTTTGAAATGAATGCGACAATTTTCTTTGTTCTTAGCAATTTAGCTTCTGATCAAAATCAATCAGGCCTATATAATGACTTTAATTATTAGCTTTGAAGCAAAGAATTAAAATACCAATTATTATGAAGAAACGAATGACATTGGCATGGCTTGAAAGGTTTGCTTCACATGCACAATTCAATCAAGATCTCTTTTCTTCATGCAAAGAATCAAAAACATGCTCTAGAAATTAATTATTATCGTTATTTTAGAAAGCATTTTTCTCACCATTTATTATTTTGATTAATGGATTATAATTATAATTGTTTAGAGATAAATTCATTTTCAAAAGCATTAAACAACATAGTGATGTATATCGGCATGTATAAAGTATAATGTCAATATCGATTGTTTGACCGTAATTTTTTAATTTAAATTAATTATTATAAAATAAGAATACGAGTGCAGTGTATTTAGCATCTTGGAAAAGTCCGTTATAAGACAGGCTTTTAGCCCAAATTACTGTAATAAAAAATTGATCCAAGCCTAATAATTCCTATCGGTTTCCCACGCTCCAAGAAAAATATTTGGAAAAATGAAAAACGAACCTCCCTAAAACCCTAGAAAATTCTCTATCTCAAAACTCGCGAACGTTGAAGTCGCCATGGATCTTCAACGGGAACCCGTCAGCTATATCTGCGGAGGTACGTATTTGTTTCGAAAATATTAATAATTTTCTATTCGTAAGATAGGAATTTAAAGCAGATGATGATGATGATAAACGAAATTTGTAGATTGTGGAATGGAGAACACACTGAAGCCAGGTGACGTAATCCAATGCCGTGAATGTGGTTACCGTATCCTGTACAAGAAGCGCACTCGCCGAAGTAAGTACTTTGTTAATCTTTGATTGTGATCGTGGGTCTGTTTAATCCTGTTTTGGAAATTAGTCGAAGATTGATTAAACTCTTTTTTTTGTTGTTGTTGTTGTTTTTTTTGGTTTCTCTGTGAATTTGTGTTGGTAGTTGGTGCTGATTGTTTTCTAATGTAAGGCTTGGCGTTGTAAAACAAAAAGTTGAGAACTTGTAGGTTCAGATGAGTAAAGATTTTGTGTTTTTCAATGACTAATGTTTGATAGTGGCATAGCCATCCATTGTGTTAGAAATTTTTCTGTAGCTGGAAAAAAAGGTTTGGCTTAAATGATTTCATCGGTGGTGAATTTTAGGGAAATGGTGGAATATCGGTACAAAGCGATTATCAATTCCTTTTTTGTTCGCATGTTGTAACTTTTTGATGAATACATATTAAACAAAGCTAAATAACGTAGGATAGTACTATGATTGGAAAGGAAGAGTTTAGTGTATGAATTGGGCGTGAAATGGAGTTAACACTTTGGCTGTTTACTTCTTAAAATGCTTCGGTAGGTTTGCTGCTCCATTCTTATTGGAGACAGTAAGAGATGGGTTTTGGAGGGATTTGAGGTGTGATTTAACATGTTTCAAAGACATTGGAAGAACAACAAATAAGCTTTTTGCCTATGCATAGCACAAGTGAAGCTTTGGACAATCTATGCTTATTGCAGGGCTTTAAACTTTTGGCATTTGTTCCACGTCACATGCCCTTTTGAATGTGTTTACCTGGTGGACATTTTACCTCCTTGAAAGATTTTCAGTTCATAACTGCAACATTGTTGAAATTTATAATGATTATCTCATTGGTCTTGTATTATTTACAGTTCACTTGTCAGTAATATTAGGAGCAATAAATAATACTATTTTTACTGAAACTTATTGCTTGTTCTTATAAATTCTTTATGTTTCTTTCAGTTGTTCAATATGAGGCGCGCTCATGGATGGATGGTGTGCATCATCCATTCTCAAGACCTGCCAATGTTGTTTTAGCTTGTTCTTAGCTTGCAAAGAAACATGTTACCACTTGCATTAAAGACATCGTTTTATCTTTTTGGTGTGGTGGTTTGTGTAAATTGTGGCTTTGAATGTTCCATGACGCAAGTTTGTGGTGTTCCGGGCATGTCATGTTTCTAAAAATAAATGTAAACTGAGATATAAACGGCTGTCATTGAAGCTGTGTTTTAGTTTAGATGTATGCTTGTGTCTGTGGCCTTTTATTTTTGGTGTGCATTAGTACTCGTCTTACTTAAATTAACAGGGTATAACAATTAAATTAATTTTAAGGTATGAAGGGAACAATATATCGTGACCGTGGAAAAAAAAAAGTGTAATAATACGTCGTAACCAAAAGCTGGTATGGTATGTGTAATGTTAAATCTAATGATGATATGCTAACATGATGTGTCATTAACGGACGTAAGATCAAATTCCGAAGTTTTTCTATGGATAAAATCTCAGAACCTAACCGCAAAATCTAAGCGAATGGTCGGTTTACTGTTATACCGAAGAAATAGTCGTCATGAGAGAGAAAATCCTTATATCTCCAACAAATCCTTAATAAAATTGAAAACAATAGCATCAGACAGAGTATCTATTAATTCACCAACAAACCATTATAAAATTGGCAACAATATCGAAGGTAAAATAAGTAGTCATTCAAGCAGAATTGGAAACATAATCTGACTGAACTGGTTACGGTTTTCTTTCCATTTTCTTCTCTCTCTAATCACATACTGTACTTATCGTAAACTTGGAAAAGGGTCTGTTAGTTGGAGAGGAAGAGGAGAAAAGAGCAGAGTTACCTGTTATTACAGTAGGCGTATGTACTGAACAAGTGAGGAGAATTGATTATATAGCAGGACTAATCGGGCCAGTAAATTATCGCAGTATTTTCTGCAAGTAATTTCAGTGATGTCGGGTGGCCACCGTGGTGAAATCTGTCTCTAGTGCTGCTAATGCTATGTACTTTTGTGCTGTTACTGGTTTGTCTTCTTGTAAGTTCTTTACTTCTGCGTTTCTTTCGTTCTTTCATCCTACAAAAGATGTCCTTGACCTTTTGATGATCACCACTTCTATTCAACATTTGACCTTTATGAAATCTTAAGTGCCAATGAATTTAGGTTGGGATGTCGACAGCAACGGAAACTCTCTGTGGCCAAGCTTTTGGAGCCCAACAATATCAAAAACTTGGAATCCAAACTCACACTGCCATATATTCTTCCATTTATTTATCTCATAAATATAAAATGATTATCTTAATTTTTTTTATATGTTACATCTCATTCTATTTATGAATTCTTTTAAAATAAATAAAAATATATTTAAATTAATGAGTTAATTTTTTTTATAAAAATTATTATTATTATTATTATTTAAAAAGCTTCCATTAAATAAAATTTTCGCTCCGCCCGTGTGTTTGTATACACAATATAAAGAATTTCTCGACCGAAATTCTCTTGATGCCATCTAGATTGCTAATTCTCGTGAGCATAACAAGGTGCCAATGTTTTTGGAGTGTTTTTGGCATTTTTCTAGGCGTGCCAAAGAACAAAGAGAGGACTGAGATATTTTTTTGTGGTTCTATTTGATGAACAAATCAATGTGAACGAATTGGATCCCAAACATTTGCTTCTTCCAAGTCAACTACTGTGTTTTCTAGGGTAATTATTTAGGATTCATGAGAAGAACACAATATCCTCAATCAAAGATTTCCTTAGATAGTAGATAACAGGTTATCGTTGGTATAGTAACTGTTATTGCTTCTCTTCCCTTTGAGAATATCGTGATCACATGATTATGCCTACCACATCGTTTAGTTCTGTGTGTCTATTTCTCCCAGTCAACTTGATTGGTTTACATGATAATCAAATGAAATTACTGAGAAGATAAAAAGGAGTGATACAAAGAGTTCTTAAAAATAAGATTTGATCTTTGTGTATCTTTCCCTTCAAGTTTTTTTCACGTAATTTCAAGTCAACTTGCGTATTTTGAAGGATAATCAACATACTACTTTGATGAAATCGGTTGGTGCAAGAAATGTTCGTAGACTTTTTTACGGTCAATGAAGAATGACTCAGTTAATAAGATGAGAGTACAAAGTAGTTGTTATAAAACATGAGTCTTCGTCGAACGATGGTTGAAAGCTTGATTGGATCCGATAGGGTTTCACCTCCTAAGCCTGCAAAATAATAACACCTTCAAAATTACGTTGAGAGGGATTCCTTAAGGAAAAACTATGCCTAAGTCAGAAATGGTGAAGGAAAATATGATAAATTCTGACGAGTAAATCGGAATTAAATGTGAGAAATAAGATTCCTTTACCAAATACGAAGAAGAAGAAGGAGAAAAATCTCAAGGAGAAGTTCAACAAGAAAGAAGATCCCAAATCCCCCTTTTCGTTGGAGACCCCCCTCCTTTTATAATGCCTTAGTGAAGAAGAAAAGTTCCCTCTGAGAAGCTGTTGTGATTGTAAGGCTGATTCTACACTTTCTAAGGGATGGATGGGTCTATTCCTGAGGCGGACACGTATTTCCTGAGGACTTCAGCTATTACTTGCCTGAATGATTCAACCGATGGACACCTAGGAGCTGGTGCAGGTCCCTGAGTCCCAAGAGTAAATCGCCTGAGGGTCGTTGGATGCCCGAGAGGGGAGAGGAGGGGTGGTTCGCCTGAGAGGTCGACTCCCTTGGACCAGAGGCTAGATTCTCCTAAGAGATTGACTCCTTGGGACCAAAGACTGGATTCTCCCGAGAGATTGACTCCCTCGGATCAGAGGCTGGATTCTCTTGAGATATTGACTCCCTGGGACCAAAGGGTGCCACGTTTCTCCCTAACGAGATCCCACATATCACTCCCATATTCTTTCCAAACATCCAATCCCCCAGTTTCTAGTGTAAGACTTGCAAAGCGTGCGCTAAAAACTCATAGCCAAATCAATCTGGCTTCTAGGGGGGAGGAGGACGTTACTAAACCGGAGGCAGACTTTAACTGTGAAAGAGATAACCGCTGAGATGGTTAGAGTACTTCAGAAGTTACTTTGTCGCTGAAAACCCTATCTGACAGAGTTATTAGCTGTCTGGTGATGTGTCTTTCTCAAGACCCTTATCTCTCTCCCATATCGTTCCTCGAGCCACGAAAACATTGAAGGAGCTTGGGCACGTGATCATCCTTTATCTATTTAGATCGACGATGAAGATCGATCTTTCCCACTATAAATACTCTCCTTCATCAGCTGTTTTTTTCACTTTTCTATCTTCTACGAATGCTCTGCTCTGACCTTGGAGCTCTTATACTCTCTTTTTGTTTATGCTTCTCGTTGTTCTTAGTTCAATTTCCACTTCTGCTCCCTTATCCTCTGTTCTTCTCTTTATGTGTTTGTAGGTACTTATGCTCGAGTTTTTCTTCATATTTTACAGGTAGATTCATTGTCTCGACTAAAAAAGTAAAGGGTTTGGGATCCTTTCAGTTTCTGAAAATTATCAGACCTTTATGCATTTTTGGATTTTCCTATGGTCAGAAAAATGGCAGAAAGAAGCAAACTCTCAGATGTCACCATTAGCAATCTAAAAAAGATCGGGAATTCTATCAGGACCCGAGAATCAGGTGAAGATGGAAGGGAAGCATCCGAGCAGGCTCGAACCAGGGGGCCAAATAAAGCAGATTGGGATTGGTTCATCTCAACAGTGAATGAGGCATACCTACCGACTTGTAGGTAGACTTTTGAGATTCCTGACAGCGTACAACTGAGGGTGCCGTTTGGAAACGAGGTCCCGAGTGACCTGACACTAGGGAAGATGATGGTTAATGAAGAGCACTTGTTACTGGGGGCCGTCTTACCCTGTAAAGTTACTTCATCAGGCTCTTTGAAGCCTTTGGGATCCCTCCCTACCATTTTACTCTAAATAACTAGAGGATTTTGAGCCGGTTGTTCATGCTGAGTTTTTTCAAGGAGAGTCCCGTCCCGACTCCAGATGAGGTACTACACTTGTATTGCCTCAAGAGGAATACCAGCCAGTACCTCAGGTGGTACTTTCTCCAAGTTCATGGTGGGTTTTAATCCAAAGTGAAGGACACTCCCTCCTGTAATAAGAACTAGAAAGATCATTGGTTTATTGCCAACGAAGATTGAATTGAGCCCTCTCCTTGATCCCTTCCTTCCTCCTTCCAGGAGCCTAGTACGTATGCGATAAATACTTTTGCTTTTTATTGGGAAGGGGACTACACTGATACTGACAGGTTCTTTATTACAGTTGTAGGGAAGGACCAGGTAGATATCCCAATGGGTGTTGCGAACAAACTTCTGGAGCTTTTTATTATGGATGTAAAGTAATTGTTGAGCGTAAACAGTTTGATGGCCTCAGGGTTGACATCCAAGGCAGTATCTAGAAGCGAGCTCTCTAAACTAAAGGTTCAAATGAATAAGGGTATCTTCTTACTTAAATTGCTTTTTCTGGTTGACTCTTACCCTTTTAGTTTGACGGCTAACCATGTCTTCCTAGGTGTAGAGGCAGGGACTCAAAGTACACTAGTGGGTAGAAAGAGGTCTAGCGATATCTTAAGGGGTATGCTTTTCAAAGGTACCCTGAAAACTTCCAAGACCGTTGACCCAAAAACGAAGGCCCCAGGTGACAAAGGGAAAAGGCCAACAAAGGGGGACTGCAAGAAGACTCTTGAAAAAGAGGGAGAAAAGAAGATCGACCGCCTTAAGAAGAAGGCCATTTCTTTCAAGGAGCCGAGGGAGGAAATAAGGAAGCATCTTCGGAAAGTTGTCCCAACTCTGGCTAAAGATAAGGGGAAAAGGCCCATTGACGAAAACCAGGCTGAGGTGAGGAAGAAAAAAAAAGTAGATCTTCCATCTCGCTCGATTGACAGTCAGTCAAAGAGGATCTCAAATTATGCGAAGGGTGCAATGGTCCCCCAGGTCTTGGGATAAAATACACAAGAGGTCTCAGGTCAGGACCAAAAATAGTAAACCGATCCAAAAGGGGTTTCGGGTGGCCAATCATCAGGCTCAAGGGCTAATGGGGGCGAGGGACAAAGGTAAGAAGACTTGCCTCTTTTTATGATAGAGGACCCGTTCCTGGCTACCAAGAAAAGCGTTAGGAATATGAACGGGATTTTGATGGAGGATCTACCTGAAGATAAAATGAAGATTTTTGAATATCTTCTTCTCCTGACGAATTCTACCCAGGAGGTAATCTCGCCCAAGAGAGACAAGGATATGGCGAACGTGCCATCGAAAGAGGCTCTTAACTACCTGAACGTCCTCTCACACCGAGTGAGTCCTTCTCTCCCCTGAATCTAATTTTAGTAAGAAATACCTTAGTAATTTTTCTTTCTTTTGGTGATACAGACTATCCTCATATCTTTTCTTAGTCTAGAATGCCTATATGCTGGACCTGTTCATAGATGACTTCAGGAATACCTCTGCTGTTAGGAAGTAGGCATTCAATACGGTGAAGAAATTAGAGAAGAAGGCCCAGGATTTGATTGTTGCTACCCAGGAGAAGGCTATCAGGCAAAGAGAAGAGTTGACAGCCAGGATTTTTGTCATGGAGAAAGAGAGAACTCAGTGGCTCAATGAGAAAGAAACCATGCAGGAAAAACTATCAGCTGCTGAGACCCAATTTCAAACCCTGAAGGTTGAGAATGACATTATCGAGAGAGCTAGACGAAGGGTTACTGGTCAGTTCAATAAGTTAAATGAGCTATACTAGACCTTGAAGGAGGAAGATGATCCTATGAAAGAGTAATATTCAATGACCCTATCAGACTTGGTGAGGTTGGATGACAGGATGAACTTCTTGATAGAGGAGCTCTGGATTCTTAGGGAGGCGTATAAGAAATTGCAGCAGTTCTCAAAGGACCAAATGAAAAAATTAAAGGAGATACCAATTCAACTTGTAGATCAATACGATGAGGGAGTTGATGAAGGCATAGACCTGATAAGCCGTATTTTCCTCTAGGATTACCCGGACCTGGATCTGCATTGGTTATTTGACCAGTTAGGTCGCGAAGTCCCAGAAACGTTAGGGACCCGTCCTCCAAACGATATTCTCATGGCTTGGGTGAGTGACATAACTGCCAATAAAGAAAGACTAAGAGATGAAGGTCATTTTATCGACACAACGGAAGGTCTTTCAGACACAGCCATCAGGAATATCGAACCACTGGCCCCTCAGGATCTGTCAACGAACAAAAATGATGCTCCCTCTCCTCTCTAAACTGAGCATGATGAAGAGGTCCTCTCAGTAGGAGAGGGGAAAGAAAATCCTCTTGTCCCCCGAACGAACAATAAGAAAGCCTTCTACTCCCCGAGTCAAAAATATACCGGTAGAGATACTAGATTGATGAAGAATCGGGTCTCACCCCGAGTAACCTAGGACTTAGAACATTATTTGTAAAAATTTCTTTGACTTTCTGCTCCTTAGGATTGATTCTTTTGTATGTACAAGATATATTTTAACACATACATGTACTCTTTCATTCCTTCATCAATGAAAAGAAAGTTTGCTAATTTTTATGTGTTATCTAGGCCAATCTCTTTTCCTTACTTAACTGATTTATAAAGAAACTTAATCATGACTTTGAGCACAAATTAGCTAACTGAACATAGTTATTGATCGTGTTTTGAGGATGACCATAAACATCTCGGGTTTAGAGATACATTTGAAGAGCTTTGCAGCTCGACTCTATCCGAGGCCCCAGGAACAACTTCAACTAAAGTCAGGGGTCTTCAGATGTCTTCATTTGGAGAGTTTTAGAGCTTGACTCTATTCGAGACCCTAGGAGTAACTTCAAATAGGGTTAAGGGTCTTCGGATGTTAAGGCCAATTACGACCTTGAGAAAACTTCGATTTGGTACTAAGGAACTTTAAGGCTCAAGGCCAATCGTAGCACTAAGGTAGAACTCGACTAGGATCAGGGAATTTTGGGGTTTAAAATCATTATGAACCCTAGGAGATGACCTAACGTGATCAGAGTTTACCACGCCTTAACACGAATTAGGTTTTAGAATCTCAGGATACCTGATTTGGGTTAAGGGCTTATGACACCTAGGACGGACAAAATTTTTAATCCGACTAATGTTAAGAGATTTTAGAGCTCGTTGTCAACCTTAGTACTAAGAGGAAAATATTAAGGCAACAAAGATTCTGGAAGATGCTAAGAAGGATTCAAACATTCTATTTTATTCACATAAGAGAAAACATAATACAAGCGAATGTTATGAATTTACAAGTGGGCCAACCTGAGTAGAGGCTCTCTTAGGGGTAATACTTTTTTAGCACGTCCGCATTCCAGGTTTTGTTCAGGATATTACCATTAGATCGGGCTATCTTGCATGTTTTGGGTCTGACTGCCCGAACTACTGAGTAAAGGCCTTCTCAGTTAGCACCCAGAGAGCCCCCAAAGGCTACCCTGATATTAAAGATAATCCCCATGAGAACAAGGTCTTCTTTCCTAAAAGACAGTGACTGGATCCTTTTATTGTAGGATTGAGATACCTTTTGTTGGTAGATAACTGTCCATACCAAGGCCCAATCTCTTACCTCTTCCCGTTAAATCAAATTCAAGATGCATGACTTACTAATTTTTTTCCTCATTGAAGTGGGAGGTACAGAATGTTGGATCATCCATCTCAGCCTAAAGAGGCTTCTAGATGCCTCTTATGAATGCAGTACACTTGCTTCAAAAAAGTTGTAAAGTAAAATCATACTTCCTTCTGGTTGCCCCTAACGATATCAATTCTTTCTCCGTCCCTGAATTTTAGCTTTAAGTAATGAATGCTTTCTATTGCTTTGGTGTTTTGGAGGAAAGGCCTTTCCATAATGGTTGAGTAAGAGATCTTCAAATCGACCACCTGGAAGCTTACCATGGTAGTCTTTTGATAAGGCTTATCGCCCATAGTTTCTAGCAGTTGAATCGATCATAGGGTGATGATACGAGAATCCCTGAACCTGTGCAGAGTAGAGCTTGGTGGGTCTAATTTTAGATCTTCTATTTTGAGGATATCCACGTGTCTTTGAAGATTATATCGATAAAATTGCCCGTATCTTCGTCATGAGAGTAGTGGACTCCAGCCTTATCTTCGTCAGTGAATATAATGGGGATGATTGCCACTTGTGATCTCTTGTTTGCTCATACATTCATCACATGAATATCTGTTGACTGGCTGGACAGAGAATAGCCCGCATAATTCTTGCGAGCATTATTTGATAATCTTGTAAGAGTTGAACCCCCTGAGATGACCATGATGCGGTCTGGTCTCTGGTCATCTTCGTCTTCCCAATGTTGTCCGGCTCCTAGGGGAATATGTGAAGAATCTACAATATAGTTAGTGAGGTAATTATTTTTTACTAGTACCTTGATATGATTTTGTAGATTCTCGCATTGATCAATCGTATGACCGCCCTCTTTGTGGAATTTATAGAATCAGCCCTTATTTTTCTTGGGCAACTTTACCTTTATACTTTGAGGATGTGGTGCCAAGAGTTCCCCGTTCTTGGTATACTCATAAATTTCTAACAAGAGAGCTTTTAGGGGCGTGAATTCCTGAGCATCTACCTGCTCTATTCTCCCAAGACGATTTCTTACTGAAAAGAGTCTCGGGGATCTTTCATCCTTGCGTGGCTTGGGAAAATACTTTCCCTGATCTCTTTCAATTATGTTTACGTCCCTCCTGTCATACATGAGATTCTGGTAGTGATTTTTCTTATATTTTTGTCGAGCATCCCGCAGAGGCTTTCTCTTGTCTGGAGTCTTTCGAGTCTCTTCCTTTAACCTTAGGAGCATTTTCTCCTCTATTTTAATTTTATCAAGTAACTCCATCCGGGCCGCCTCATATGTGTTTACTACACGTCGATGGATAGCATACTGGGTCCTCTCTAATCGAAGGGCCTTTTTTCAATCCTTTTAATTCCAGAGGGTGGTAATAGACATCCAACTCTATTACCTCTTCATGATATCTCATAATAAAGCTTTTCAATGTCTTTGTAGGGCTTTGACGTATGGTCAACAGGGTGCTTAAGTTTCGGCTAGTGGCTATTATCCCCTTAAACTCATTTTTGAAGAGGGTCTCTAGTTCATCAAAACTGAGGATGTTGGCAGGTGGCATGCTCTTGTACCAACGCCTAGTTGATCCTTCTAGAGTTAAAGAAAAAGGTTGGCACATTTGTGGCTCCGTCAAGCCCTAAATTAGCATCATTTCCTTAAATATGTCTACGTTCAAAGACGGATCAGTCTTCCTTGAGTAGGCAACTAGTTGAGGCACTTTGAATTTTTTTGGAAGGTATAGTTGATGAGTACATAATATTAAGGGTTAAATTTATCATTTTACACTTAAAGTATGATTATCTCTCTCCATTTATGCATATTTCTAGTTTTTG
>JAVXUL010000012.1:2202752-2216437 GCA_035590515.1 Trichilia minutiflora | reverse complement strand
TCCAGAAACCATACTTCAGCTGCTCCACGTGCATTCTTCTCCTTCATTCAACTAAGTTGCTGAATCAACTCTCTACAGACCAGATGAAGAGGATGATCAAGATAAAACAGAGGACGTGACAGAGAAGAGAAATGCAATTGTTCTCAACAATTTCAAAAAGAAGCCACAAAATTGTGACCCAAGATAGGATTGCTGCTGATAAAATCTTGTTTTTCCATCGTATTATGTCTGCAACTGCAAATCAAAATCAACCATATTACAATAACATCTACATGAAAGTGTTTGCCGTAGTGATGCTAAATTTTTATTTTTTTGGTTTATAAAATTAGATTTTGAAAACTATTCATAAGAGACTAGACCAAAAATTACCAATTCCTCGACCAAAGATATCCGAGAGGTTTTGGAAGACCAATTAATCCACCCGAAGACGACATAATTTTTTTTTTTCTTTGAAGTGAATGTACCAATTTTCTTTGTTCTCATCAATTAAGCCTATATAATGACTTTAATTATAAGGTTTGAAGCTAAGCATTAAAAATATCAATTATTATGAAGAAAAGGATGGCTTTGGCATGGCTTGGAAGGTTTGCTTCACCTGCACAATTCAAATCAAGATCTCCTTTCTTCATGCAAAGTACCAAAAAACATGCTTCATAATTAATTATTATCAATATTTTAGAAAGTATTTTTCTCACAGTTTATGATTTGATTAATGGATTATAATTACAATTGTTTAGAGATAAATTCATTCTCAGAATATTAGGGATGCATTAGTGAAAAACATTAAATAACAGAGTGATGTTTAGTAGCATGTATCATATTAATTTGATTTGTTTAACCGTAATTTTTTTTTAATCTATAAATTTGGGACCTAAAACAATGTTGTAATTAGAGTTGTCGATTTCATGGTGTCACGTGATCGGATCAAAAATTTACATCCATTCACAAATCACAATTGGAAAGTCGAGACGGGGTGTACGATTCATAAGTATATTAAATTTATGTTGTGCAATGTTATTTTAAAATTTACTCTTTCTCTAATTTTTAATTATTTAATTAATTAAAATTTTCCCAATGTTAATACATTAAATTTTTATACTCATATTATGGGTATTAAGAAAAATTATAAAATATGACCATACTATTCATGCCATTCTATTTTTTTAAATTATATTAATTCATAATTTATTATTTTAATTACTTTAAATTAAAATATTCTCAATCTCATATTTTATTTTGTTTATTATTTTTTTTAAATTTTCTGAAAAAGAAAGAAGAGAAAGGAACTTGAAATGAAGGAGAAAAGAAGGAAAGAAGAAGAGAAGAAAGAAAAAAGAAGAGAGGAAACTGATAACTCCTATTCATATATTTTATTAATTCCCGTATAAATATATGTTTTGTATTTTGTTTGAGTTTGTCATCATATTTGGAATTATTAAGAAACGTATTGATATTGTGTTGTCGTGTACGTAACGTGGGTTAGGGTTATGTGAAAATATTAAAAAAATAGATAACAATTTATGGATTTAGTTGTGTATAAAAGAAGTTTGAAGAAATATTTGGAAATTTTGTGGGTAAGACGTTAGTCTTCAGTTAATGAGCCATTTTATATACCCAGCCCATTTGCAGGCACGTGAGTCAAGAGGTGCAAGTATGCCGTATTTAGCATATTGATAAAAGTCCATTAGTATTTTGGACCCAATTACTGTAATCAAACATGGAACTAAACCCAATAATTTCTATCATTTTCGTAGGCTCCAAGGAAAAATAAAAACTGAACCTTCCAAGTCAATAAAAATAGAGTCTAGTTCAGTGAAAACCTAGAAAACTCTTTGCACTCAAAACTCGCGAATTCTGAAGTCACCATGGATCCTCAACCAGAACCCGTCAGCTACATCTGCGGAGGTACGTATTTATTTCGAAAAGATTAAAAATTTCTATTCGTAAGTTTTCAAATTAAAGCCGATGGTGATGATGGTAAACGAAATTCGTAGATTGTGGAATGGAGAACACACTGAAGCCAGGTGACGTAATCCAGTGTCGTGAATGTGGTTATCGTATATTGTATAAGAAGCGCACACGCCGAAGTAAGTATTTTTTTAATCTTTGTTGTGTTCGTGTCTGTTTAATCCTGTTTTGGAAATTATTCGAAGATTGATTAAATTCTGTTTTTTTATTATTTTGGATTCTCTGTGAATTTGTGTTGGTAGTTGATGGTGATTATTTTCTAATGTAGAGTTAGCATTGTAAAACAAAAGTTGACCAGTTGTAGTTTCAGATAAATAAAGGGAATGTTTGAATTTGATAGTGGCATAGATATCTGTTGAGTTAGAAATTTTTCTATAGCTGGAAAAAGGGTTTGGCTTAAATGATTTCAGTGTTGGTCTAATTGGGGGAAATAGTCTAATATTGGTTTAAAGCCATGATTAATTTCTTTTTGTTCTTGTGTTGTAATTTTTTTATGAACACATATTAAACAAAAATAAAGAATGTAGGATATTACTATGATTGGAAAGAAAGAATTTAGTGCATGAATTGGGCTTGAAAAAGAGTTAATTCGTTTGCTGTTTACTCCGTAGCATGCTTAGGTATGTTAGCTACTCCATTCTTATTGGAGACAGCAAGAGATAGGGTTTTGGTAATTGCCAGGGATTTGAGGTGTGAGATAACATCGGTTGAAGGATATTGGAAGAACAAACGAAATAAGTTTTTTGCCTATGTCATAGCGCAGATAAAGCTTTGGACAACCTATGTTTACTGCAGGGCTTTAAACTTTTGGCACTTGTCCTATATATCACGTGCCCTTTTGAATGGGATTAGTTGTTGGACAATTCCCCTCCTTGAAACAAAAGCTTTAATAAATTGAAATGCTTTTCAGTTCATAGGCTGCAACATTGCTGAAATCTATAATGATTATCTCACTGGTCTTGTATTATTTACAGGTCACTTGTAGTAATATTTGGGGTGATAATTAATTCTATTTCTCCTGAAATTTTTCACTTATTGCTTATCAACCTAACTTCTTTTCTTACACATTGTTTATGTTTCTTTCAGTTGTTCAATATGAGGCGCGCTAATAGATGGATGATGTGCATCATTTGTTTTCAAGACCTGCCAATATTGTTTTAGTTTGTTCGTAATTTGCAAGGAAACATGTTATTGCTTGCACTAAAGACATCATTTTATCCTTTTGGTGTGGTGTTTTGTGTAAATTGTGGCTTTGAATGTTCCATGATGCAAGTTTGTGGTATTTGATGTTTCTAAAAATCAATAGAAAATGAAATATAAACTGCTGTCATTGAAACTGTGTTCAAGTTTTGATGTATGTTAATGTATGTGGCCTTATAGTTTTGGTGTGGCGCACTATTTTTACTTACATTAACAGGGTACAACTAGTACATTAATGTAAAGGTACGAAGAGAGAACAATTTATCATGACCATGAAAAAAATATATATAATAATACCGCCGAACCAAAAGAAGTATGATACGTATACGGTAAATCAAATGACGCCCAAGTGATATGATGTTTTATTAATGGACATAAGATCAAATTCCAAAGTTTTCAATAGATGTGATCTCAGAACCAAAGAAATCTGGTGTAATCTAACCACAAAATCTAAGCCAATTGTCAGTTTGTTGTGATACTAAAGAAACAGTCAGCATGAGACGGAGTATCTACTATATCTCCAACAAATCTTGATAAAATAGACAACAATTTCGAATGTAAAAATAAGTTGTCATTCAAGCAGAGTTGCAAACTTATTCTAACTGACCTGGCGACAGTATTCTATACATTTTATTCGCTCTAATTTCATAACTAGACGCTGTACTTCGGCCCTGTTTGTACAGATGCTTCTTTTATTGTGCACAGTAGTTTATGACAAAGCAAAGAAAAGGGTTTGTTGTTAGTTGGAAAGGAAGAGGAGAAAAGAGGAGATTTACCTATTTTTACAGTCAGTGTATATACTGTAGAAGTGAAGAGAATCGGTAGTATAGCAGGACTAACGGTGGCAGCAAATTTGCCACAGTATTTTATCCAAGCTATTTCAGTGATGGTCACCTCAGTGAAATCTATTTTTCTTGTGCTACCATTGCTACGTCCTTTTGTGCTGTCACTGCCTCACTGGCTTCAGTCTTCTTGTAATTACTTTACTTGGCCATTTTTTAAACAAATTTGTTCATTCTTTTATCTGACAAAAGATATGGTTTTGATGTTTTGATCATACTATTTAATAGTTGAATCCACGAAACCATACGGCACGGAAAACAGTTTGGAATGTCGATGGCAAGGAAAACTCGCCAAGCTTTTGGTGCTCAACAATGTCGAAAACTTGGAATCCAAACTCACTGCCATATTTTCTCTCATTATTGTTTGTTTTCCTGTGTCTCTCTTGTGGATTAACGTGGGAAAACTACAAATTTTAATGGGACAATACCCTCAAATTTCAGCAGAAGCTAGTAAATTTACAGTCTGTCTTCTTCCTGTTCTCTTTGCTTATGCAACTCTTCAGCAACTCGTTCGATATTTTCAAGTGCGGAGTTCGATCAATCCCATGCTCATAAACTCTTGTGCCACAATTTTCTTCCACATTTTAATCTGCTGCGCTTTGGTTTTGAAGCTTGAGCTGAATAACAATGGAGCTGCTTTGGCAATTGGGTTATCATACTGGTTGAATGTTTTGTTGATTGGATTGTACACGAACTTCTCTTCCACTTGTGAAAACACTAGCGTCTATATCTATGGAGTTATTCCAAGGAATTGACGAGTTCTTTCGCCTTGCAATCTCTTCTGTTCCACTACATATGTATGGTTAGTTCAATTATCTAAAACTTTTAGTATATAATCACAACTTGGTGATAACCTATAGTATTGGAAATTAATTACAAATTGACAAAATCAAAAACAAGAAAAACAAATCAAGTGGGGTGATGGGATCCGTACCCTACGCACCATACCTCAAATTCATTAAAATTTATACATGCACAAAACCATTTAATCATAATCTCAAATGGTTGTAATATTAAAGTGAACAATTGATCACCATGAAAACTTCACGTGCATCACTTTCTATTTTGGCCTTCTTCTGCTTCTGCTTTTCTCAGAAGCAGAAGTATCAATGCATCTGTAAGCTGCAATCCACTGCTCAGCCCATGTGCCAAAGCTATCACGGCGGCAATTCCTCCATTATCGATTTGTTGCAGCAAGTTGAAGGAGCAAAGGAATTGTCTTTTCCAGTATGTGAACGATCCAGTCCTGCAAAAACTTGTGATTTCTCCAAATGTTACAAAGGTTGCTACCATTTGTGGCTCACCTTTTCCAAGCTGCTAGGGTTTTGTGATCTTTCATTAATTTTGCCGGTACCACAATTTGTTTTATGGTTTTTTTCTGTTATGGGGTTTAATTTGGTCTGTTTTGCCGGTACTACAATTTGTTTTATGGTTTTTTTCTGTTATGGGGTTTCCCGACAAGCACTGGTTTTTGCCTATTAATTTTTCTTGTGTTGTACTTGCATTATTGACCAGCTTCTCTATAATATATATATATATATGCAAGTTAATTATAGTTATAGTTAAGGGATAATATTTAGTTAACATATACTGATTTCAACTCAGGAGTTGTTACAGATCAGACCATCATTTGACCTGGTAAGGTGACAACTCATTTGTGAGTTTTGAGATTGAATTACAGTAGTGATAAATTGATCCAACAATAATTTTAATCCTCCATAAATTAATTACAAATTTGCATTTTATAAAATACCGACATCACAACTCGAGAAATATTGGAAGTCTAATAATCCAATGCTAAGGTGATCGAGGTCACTATCCCTCCTAAGCCGAAAGTTAAACTAGTTGGAGGGAAGGGATACCAGAAAATCAACGATAACGTTATGTAACATTGCAAAAACAAACAAACACAACATGTATTTCATTCCTAGCATTTAACAACAGTTAAGCCACACAAACATATACATCCAGTTGATTACTTAACAGAAGAGACAATATATTTGATCCTCAAATCTATCTTACGCTATAAATAGAAGGTGCCAAAACTATGGGAATAAATCGACATCGCAAGTCAAAAAGCTAAACTTTCTCAAATTCACTGGGTTGTTGCTGCCGTGTAGTCATGCCAAGGCCTTCATTTCGTTGCTTAACCCATCCGCCAGTATCAGCCCTGGAGTGAGCCCAGTAATAAAGGATTGATCCTGCCAGGGACAACAATGTTAAAGCAGCCCCAGCAGCAAACACACCTTTGCGGAGAGTAGCACAAGACATTTCATTTCCACCAAAGATTCCTCGGTATTTGGTGTGGTATGCATTTCTTGCTGACCCTGCCAATAAGCATGTCTCAGCTCCCAGGAAGCTAACCCTATTGTTGTGCAAAACTTTGTTATAGTAAATCCAAACAAAATGATCACAAAAACTTAAAAAAAACAAACACAATTATACTTTTCGGACACTCAAAACAAGGTTCAACAATTGAGAGCAAACTTCCATCCTAAAGTGATGGCTTCACTCAAAACTAAAATACGGGAATCTTCACTCTTATATGTTTTCCAAAAAATTACACCATTCAAGAAATTATTGATAAATTTATTTTTTCTCGATCTAAACATTAAAACACAATCACTGCTAATACAGGTCATACGTGCCAAATATCAGATCATCCGAATCTGGTCTATGAATGTACAGTACAAAATAAACTCTTTTTTTCAAATGAATTTTTATCAAGTTTTCTATTAGAAAAAGAAATATAATTTAAAAAGCAATTCTCATTTTACTAGTGGTGGAAATTTTTCACTAAACTGGGATCACTTGTTTATAATAACTAATATACATTGAAAACAATGAATCTTTACTCGGTACCGTGGTCTCCATTATTCTTCTTATTCACTGTATACCAATGGACACATATTGGCAGACTCTTCGGGATGACTGACAAACCAAAAATCCAAGGATATGAAATTGATAAGATTGATAGTTCTTAAGACAATAAATGATGTGGTATATAACAATTGCAAAAGAGATTTTTTGCTTATATTATCAAAGAAGAAGTTAGCTTATGATAAAGTATTGAACTTCCATTAACATATTTGGAAAAAATTGATTTAACTCTTTTGTGAGAAAGAAAAATAAATATTTCTACAAAAGGGATTCAAGGAAACCTTTTCAAGTGATAATATTTTTTTTTTACATGGAACCCGTCAATTACAACACCTCTCTTTGGACTGAAGCAAGACAGGTAAATCGCTGGATTCAAAACCTGATTACCCAAGTCCATCCCAACAAGCCACACCTATAGGAGCTTTTAAGTGACAATATTATCTGGGAAATCACTTAGAAGTACTAAGTGAAGAAGCACTTTAAAAAGCTCCAGTGAAAATTTGTTTCATTCTATAAAAACATTTGTATCCATTTCAATTTAACATTAAAATATACAGACAACACCAAAAATACTTTCAACTATTTGAAAATACCTTCAATAATTCCAACATCACTTCCAAAAAGCACCTAGCATTATAAACCACCCACACCCACACCCCCTTCCCATTATACAACCATAAGTCTAAGACAATAAATTAAAAAATCACAGTAATTAAATAAAAAGTTAAAATCGTTGTCAAAAAGCTGTAAACAGCGCATTTCAATTAACTACTATCACAAATTAAAAATTTTAAATGGGTGAGGGAGAAAATGGTAAATTTACCAAGAAACAGCGAAGAAGAAAACGGCCCAAGTGGTAGAGGAGCTTCCCCTGACTAGACCTCTGCCAAAGCAAAGACACCTCGTAACGCCGTTCACCACCGTTTGACTAATCAACAGCAGCCCAAAAGCTGTCAATCCGTACACCGTCGATGCGTCGGTACCGTACACACAGTAAGTCCTTTCATCATATTGATCTGGTACCACCGTAGCCTTTTCAAAACACACACAAAAGGAAAACACTCCTCAAAAACAGAACAAATAACTTCATAAAATAATAAATTCGATAAACTTAGACGACGGGGAACAGAGAGTACGGTGCTACGACGTCGTTCAGCACCGACGGCGAAGACGAAAGCAATGAGGTGTAGGGCTGTGACGATTGCTAAAATGGATACTGACATCGCCATTTTTGGTGCTGTAGGTGTCTGTTCCTCTTACAGTGAACTAAAACGTATATAATATGTAACAATCTTCGGATATTTTATTTTTTATAAATGCGAATGAGACATCAATCTCTGCTTTATAGGAATGAGAGGATGAGTTGGTTTTTGCTTTTGACATTTTAGTCCTTTAGCGAGCCTGCTTTTACGGATTCTTGTTTGGCCGCCGATTTGTTTCACTCTCAGCTGGAAAAGCGTGGAGCAGGGAGAAACTGGCATATGCTACTCCCGAGACTACAGAAACGGTTTATGGGTTAAAAGTGTGGTTTATTTTTATAATTTTATCTGTACTTATTTATATAAATTAACATATTTAATATATTTTATTTGTATTTTTTGGATAAAAAATGTGTAAATACATTACAGTTATTTTAATTGGTATACAAAAATTTTATTTTTTAATATTATTAGTTTGTTACGAATGAAAATTTATGATCCCGAAGCTCATAAATTATAAAAATTAAATTTATTTATTTTTATGTTATTCTCATATAGTATCAAATATTTAAATATTAATTTTATTTAACATAAGTTCACTTTTTAATTTAAATTACATATTTTATTTATTTGATGTAAATAGATAAAGGTGTCTTTATTTGAATAGTGAGCATTACTTTATTTATAAAAATTTATCAAAAAATATAAACAAATTTCAAGAAAATAAATGGTGATGAATCCCTAAATATTAAACGTATGATCGAGGTTTTATGATCGGTGTTGACAGTAGTTGAATATGTCTAGTGAGCGCCGTGGACGGAATATTCTGACTATGTTTCCCGGTTTGGTACTTTGGTTACCGGTTATAGCCTGTGAACTATCAATATTGGGCTTTCCTCAGCCCAATTTTTACCTTGTCGGGTTGATGGCGTAGGCCTGAACCCACTAATGAGCTTAGCCCATTACTCATCTGAATCGGAGAAAGTGAACTTCTTTAGTAAACTGGCGGGGACCCTTTGGCACCACTTGAAGTATTTCTTTGAATTCTTTCTAATAAATAAATACGTAAAGGGAAAAAATAATAATATTATAAAAAATGATCTTATTTTTAAATTGACCACTATTAAAAGAAAATTTCAAACTAAACTAAATATTTATCATTTAAACAACAATACCCTCCCAAAAAATTAAAACAAAAACCTGTATATTTTTCTATTTTAGAAAAATTCACTAAGTGAATAAATTTAAAAGTTGATCCACTTTTAAGCTTCTTTACTTTCAAATTTATCTAGTTTAAAAGTAAAAAGTAAATATATCTCTTCACGTTCGAAAGTAGAAAATAATTACGCATCTCTTCACTGTTCGAACTGGATACGAAAATGGAGCATGAGAGTTTTAAAGTGGAGAATGAAAGCGTAAAACTTCAAAAATAAGGAGAAATTCAATTAGAAAGTAAAGAGCCAATATATCTCTCCACTTTAAAACTTATCAAATTCAAAAGTCAAGAGTAAATACATCTCTCCATTTTTTAACTTATCCAAAAATACTTGCTATCCACTTTAGAACTTAAATTTTTAAATAGAAAATAAGAGTTCTATTCGAATTTATCCACTTTGATTTAATTTTTAAAAAAAAAATTTATTAGTTGTCAACTTTAAAAATAAAATTAAAAATGTTGATTATTTTTTAGAATATCTCAAAAGAATATGTATGTTGTATCTAAAATGAATGATATTTAATAGTTAAACCCAAATTATTAATTTAAGTAAGAGATAATATAACAAATGATGTTAGATAAATATTAATTATAACATAAATAAAATGCTGATGAATTTTAAATATAATGTTTGTGAAGTAACATAAAAAATATATTTTTTTTTTATTTTCTACATTTGAACTAAAGGGTGAGAAGTATCACGTGCCATTGGTTGCGTAAATGATTTCAACATTTTAATAATTAATTATGTTGGTATAAAAATAGATTCTATTTTAATATTCTTTTGATAAGTTTAAATATGGTTTTCTTACCTAACCTTATCCCATTCATATACCCATAAATGAGTAATTTATGTAATCAATCTACATGTAGACATAATAGGAATGTTAATATTTAATCAAATTTCGCAATACATATATATAACTTCTTATTACATTTGTGATAGCATATATTATATTCAATTATTAACTTAAGTTGTGTCACTCCTTTAATTATGAAATTCACGCTTCATAAATTTTTAATATATATTTTTTATATCCATAACATATATCAAAAACTTGTAAAATTAATTTAGTTTCTATTTTTATAAAAATATTTTTAAAACACTTTCAAATAATTCTTTTGAACTCTCAAATTATTTTTTTTATCAAAATCAACCTCAAATATTTTAAAAATATATCTAAAACCATCTCAAATCAAAATAAACATCATCGTTTCATAAACATTATATATATTAATTATATAATTATTCAAAAGTATAAAATAATATAATCTTTCTTTTATAAAATTAAAATACAAATAAATATAAGAGTTTCACAATTCTTGTAATAAGTAAAGGATATAAATTTTTATAAATTTCTCCTAATGGACTTAAATTGAATGAATGTGAGTTTAGTATGAAAATTTATACCTAAATACACTACTCCAAATGTTATCACCATCCAAGTATTCTAACTATATTTGAATCACCTGTGAATAAAAAAGTGGGTGAATATACTAATGTACACTTAATAAATAGATATAAAATAAAAATAATATAAACAAGTATAAAAATATTTAGAAGAAGAACATTTTAACTATTAGTTTGAAAACATTTTTAAAAACCATTTTAACAAGTAGTTTGAAAACATTTTCAAATATAAAACTATGACTTGTCTGCAATAGAAATATCATTGAGACTAATCATCATTTTCGATGATTACTCTGATTAAAAATAATACTGAATCGTTAGTGGATTTTCTATATGCAATTAAAACTAATGATTATATACAAATAGACTTTCTTTTAATACGAAATAAAAACATGCATGTAATTTATAAAAATATACTCATCACTATCATTGACCTCGAATAGTATGTGAATCCTTATAAGACTATTTTCTACGTTTTCTTTTAGTGGACTACTCTTTCATAAATGAGATCATCACTTCCTTCATACCAGTCCCGTCGATATATTACTCATCTAATACAACTATTGTCTCGGTCTATATCTAGGCTATTAAACTCTATAGCTATAGTATTGATCCTTATGGTCATGATTTCCTCAATTTCAATATCACAATATAAATCAAATCCAAAATATATTAATATTATATCATATTCTCATGTATACAACATATTTATAAAATCATCAATCCATCTAAAAAATTTATTTTATCAATATATATATATCAAAATACATGGCCAATCTCAATCATCAAGCAAATCATATACAAGCTATATTATTTATTTAAGAAAACCATACAAATTTTAGATCAATCTTCTAATATTTAAAGTAAGTAAAAATATTTAAGAAAGATTTGAAAGAAAAACAACTAATTCTACTTACAATATAAGAGTGTGAGCACTTCTTATTCAACTTTTACTCTCGTACTAGCGTCGTCACCTAAAATAAGCATATATTAATAATTTTATTAATTATGAAAATTAGGAATATAATTCAACCTATATACACATGCAAGAATTCTAATCCGGATGTTATTTAGTTCATCTATACATGTTTATAACATTTTCTTGTTTTCGGCCATCTAATCGATTCCTAATAATTTAAAGCAATTAAACCTATAATTCATTTGATTAATGGTCCAACTAACATTATTCAATCTCATTTATCGAAATCGATCTATGAATAATAAAATTCGATTACTATTTATTACAAAGTACATTCTTTCAAATTTAAAATTTTCAACTATCTAACTGTATACCTATCTATTCTATGTATTAAATAATCTATTATAACTTAAATTTTTGGTAAATAAAAATCAAATTATTTATGAATGAATAGTCATCCTAAATTATAACTTTGATCTAACATAATTTTAACGAGTAATCGAGGATAATAACCTTACTAAAAAGTTAATAGTCGCTTAAAATAGCTAAATTTGATGTTGATTGCTTGAATTCCTAATTTGGTTCAAAACTCTAATGTTTTCGTTGATTATTCTTAATTTTTTTGACAAAAATAAAGGTTTTAATATGTAGAGGAGATCGATAAACGATCATTTTTGGTGTAAAATTAAGAAATAATCTATTAGAATTTAAAGAATCAAAGAAAAAAATTTTCAAAGAAGAGGAAGAGAGAAAAATAGAGGAGAAAGGAGAAAAGAAAAAGAGCAAATGATTTCTCCCACTAAAATATCCCCGAGTTATAAAGAAAAAATTTCTGAAAGGTGTAAAAATAGTTATTTCACTAAGGCTTTTGATCGATTCGATCAAACAAATCGAATCATTTTTTTGAACAAAATTTTCAATTTGTTTATTCAAGATTTTTATGTCTGTTTAAAAAATTTTGACCATTAATTCGTTTGACCAAATCAGACTATTCGTTAAACTGAATTGTGATTTATTCGAATGAATCGATAGATTTGTTCAATTAAGATTTTCACAAGTTCTTGAAAAATTTTGGCCATTAATTCAATCAAACAGATCATCCTTTTCATTCAACCGTAATCATTCGTTCAAAGAATTCGTTTGACTGAATACCTTCTATCACCAAGTCTTTCTATGGTCCAATTTCTATCAGTTCTCGATATCTATTTCTATTCTTTTTTTCTTTCTAAATCTTTTCAAATTTCATATTAAGCCCTATTTTGGTGTCAACTAATTATTAACAATTACCTGGATATGTATTTTATACAAAATGATAAAAATACTCTTAACTAAAAATACAAGGTATTACAATCTACCAGCTTTAAAAAGAATTTCATTCTCAAAATTTATATACCTCAATATTAAAACAAATACGAATATTAGTGTCGTATTTGATGCTTAGGCTTCCATGTTTTCTCTTATACTATAACACTTCGTCATAAAACTTTTATCATTGGATTAACTTTACTTTGCAAAACTCATTCTTACCGATCTAGTACAGTAACTAGCTACACTTCATAACTCAAGTCTTCTCGAAGCTCGATTGATAGAGATTCAATAATATGTATTAGATCAAGAACATATTTTTTCAACATCAAGACATGAAATATATTATGAATTCTTTTTATTTTTAGTGATAACTCTAATTTATACACTACAAGGTCAATAACTCTAATTTGTACACTACAAGGTCAATCTTTTTTATGATTCTGAACAGTCTAATATATTAAGGGTGAAACTTCTCTCGATTTCTAAATCAAATTACTCTTTTTCATGACGATACTTTCAAATTACTCCTATCACTTATTTTTCGAATATGACTTTTGAAAATCCTGCGCTACCTTTAATTTTTCTCAAATAATTTTAATCTTTTTCGTGATAACTTCAATTAACTTAATACTGTTTCAACTACCTCATCCTAGCATAAAGGTGTTTTGTATTTTTTTTCATATAAGACTTCATACAGTAACATGCTTATACTAAATTGATAGCTCTTATTGTAAGCAAACTC
>JAVXUL010000012.1:2191001-2202652 GCA_035590515.1 Trichilia minutiflora | reverse complement strand
TAGAGGGCTTTGATAGCTATTGGTGTTAAAATTAATGAGAAAATTATAAATAGAACGGGGTTTCGTATAGGACGGTATGTGTAGAGAGAGAGAAAGAAGTGTAAGAGTAGCATGAGCATGCATTGTATCATGCATACACGTTATGATAAATTATTGAATCTGGTTTGTATATGTATCCAGGCATTATAGTCGAGACGAGAGGATCTTTGCTGTGAGGAGGATATCGAGAGGGTGATTTTTTATCCTAGAACTGTGAGTGGGCACATTTTTTTCCTTCGCCTCGTTTTATGTTATTTATGAATAATTATAATGTTAAAGATGATACATATGAATATATATATGTATAACTGAAATGAGGAGGCGTTAGATGTATGTTATTGTATGGTGGCCGGGATGACCCCTTATTTGTGATAGAGATAGGTTTGTTGTGAAACCTGAATTACCATAAATGTGAGATCGAAGGCCTGATATGTATATTTGTTATTGTGATTTTGAGGCTGGAGGCTAATTCTATATATATTTATGAATATGGTATAGTTGAGTGTAATGGTCGGGTGCCATACTCGTTAATTTGGCCTTGTGAGCCAATGTGTTTTATTTTATTGTTTTGGTCTTGTGAGTCACAGATAATGTTTTTGATCTTGTGAACCAACAGTTATTTGATTTGTCTTGATAGGTCATTGACGTTGATTTACAGTTCTGTGTGTCATATTATTGATTTTATATGGGTGAGCATTGGCCATATAACTCATATGGAGTGGGTGAAATCCAATAGACCCTAGAGTGTGGATTAACCATACAGTCCTAGGTAGGATAGGTAGAATTCACATGTCTAGGTTAAAGCATGCTAGTTTTATACTAATATGATAATATCCCAACCAGGGTTACGGATTAGCCATATAGCTCTGAAGGAGTGGATAGGATCATATAGACCGAAGGATATTCCAATATTTTAAAACTAACTTTGAAACTGAAAATTATATAATTCATATTTAATTGATAATAATAAAAAATTATATAATTAATAATTTAGATATGTAATATAATTATATTTTTAATTTTTTAAATATAAAATAAAATTATTAATATTTAAATATAATAATGTATTTTATAAAATAATAATAAATTAGTAGTTAATTATTAATATTTATTATTGTTTAATTTATTCATTAAATATAACTTTATGTATATGAAAGACAAGCTGCAAATAAAAATAATATTTGACGATAAGTGCAATAACCCGGTTATAAAGGACAAAAAGTGATGTCGGGACAAGGAAATTTAAATAAAGAGTAGCTTCTAATAGGTTGTTGGGATGACTGACGAAAAGAATGAATTAAGTCTCACGTTGAAATAAGAAAGATAATTATTTGATTATATATGTGGAGTTGGATCCAAGTTATTAACATGACTTTTGGGGATAGATGCTAACTCATTACTAAGAATAAAATCATATGATTCTAAAAGATTAGGTCAAAGCAGATAATATTGTTGATAATATTAGATCAGATTTTATAATTTGATATCTAAGTCAATTTTTCTTCAGTACAATAGTACAAATTCAAGGATAAACTAGATAGAAGCCAGTGGGTCTATAATGACTTAATCCTAGAGGGTCAAGAGTGATGTTGGGATAAGAAATTCTGAGTACCGAGCGATTCTTGATATATTACTAAGATGGTTAAGAATAGAGATGGATTAAGTCCTACATCGAAATAGATGAAAAAAATATTGGATTATATATATAAATTTGAATCTAAGTTATTGACAAGATTTTTAAAATAAATATTAATTTATTACTAAAAACAAAACTATATAATTTTAGAAGATTAATCAAAGTCAATATTATTGTTGATAATATTAACCCAAATCTTACAATAAATAAATTGTTAGTTTTCATGGATTAGGGGATGGATTTCCTTCCTTTCGTGCTTTTTTTTTCCCGATTTATTCTGATAGATTCAAATCATCCGAATGATACCAATAATATTTAAAGACAATTATATCCCTAAAATCAAGTTCTTTTTGGTTAATGAATGAACTAAATGGAATATTTAAAAAAAAAAAAATTGGGATGAAATGAAAAAATAGATTAAACAAAAAAAACCTGCAGAAAATTTTTCAATGTATAATTTTACAATAAAATTTAATAATTTAATATTTTTTTTAATAGTAGGTAGATAACTAATTACTAGTATCTACTAATTTATGCTATGGACATACCAAAAGTTATAACAACTAAATTATTTAAGTGAGGCATTTGAAATCTTATAGTTAAATTATAGGGATTAAAAAAGATTTCCAATTTTTAACTTCATGAAAAATGGATAATTAATTGCATACAACCGATCTCATAAATTTTATATAATTTATTTTAGGATCTAGGTGTCATCCACTCATCCTTATCCTACCCTAAAAACATGCTTTCCTATCCTTATCATGCATACCTCAAAAAAGACAAATTTGGATGAGTGGTAATGAAAATAATCCAACAAACTAATACATAGACTTTTCTTAATTTAAATATTGTTTTTATATTTTAATAAATATTATAAAATTGAAACAAATAATTTTGTGATTATTTAAAATTAAAAGCGAATTTGATAAAAAAATTTGTATATAAACTAATAATTATTATGATAATCGATGTGTTACAGTTATATCATTATAAGTTTTATATAATTTATTTTTTTTACATAATTTTTTTTACTATTCTTTAAAATATAATATATGTGATTATAATATAATATCACTACATTAGTTATGATTAAGTTTATACCATAATTTATATATATAATACTATTTTTAGTAAAACTTGTTTTATAGATTAATTTACATGTCAGCATCTACTCATATTTGACTTTGACCTACAATAACGTTTAACAATAAATAAAGAAAACAAATCGCATATAAGCACGTGCACAAGCGCGGTGTCGAGACGCTTCCTCCTCTTCTCCTTCGTTGTCGGTGACCACCTATAAATAAATCAATCCAGTTAACGTGTTTACAGCAAACGAAATCCAAAATCGTCATTAAAGAAAGAAGATCAAAGCTGTAATCTTTGCAGATACTTTCTCCATTTGTAACCATAGAACTAATTAAGCACCAGCCCTAACCAATTAACCTCTTAAGAAGAAAGGGTGTGTATATATTCACGTACGTAGTTCTTTTACAATGGAGGTGACGTCGGCGGTGGCTTCTTCTTCTGATCTCTCGATGATTCTTCCCAGGGTTCTCATCGTCTCTCGACGAACTGTTCGCAAGAACAAGTTTGTGGATTTTGTGGGTTGGTTTCGTTCTCTTCTCACCCTCTTCCTCGGAATCTATATTTTTGCTGTCATTTTTTTGGTCATTCATTTTCATTTTTGTTTCTGTAACTTGAATGGTTTAAGCTTTATATAAATTCTCATGGATTAAAAATTCATTTATAAGCGTTTGAATCAACTATTGTTTCGATAAAATAGATAAAAAAAAATTATTTTTATATTTTGATTTGTCGATATCACAAGATATATTAATGTGTTCTTAGAATATATGTCAATGTGTATGATGTTTATTACAGATTATACATTTTGTCTTATATATGCGTCTTAGTGCAAAATAAAGTACTATTATTTTTTTTTGCACCAAGTCTGCGTGAACTTGTACAAATTCATATTTTTAAAGATGTGAACTTCTATCTCTTTCTCCATATATATTTAGGTATATATACATAGATTCTTTGCTTCTGTAAATGATGTTTCAAATCAGTTGTTTTCATCGTATGAGCAGGAGAATATCACTTAGATCTCATTGTAAGCTATGGAGCAGTGCCTGTAATTGTCCCAAGAGTCACAGGCGTTCACATGCTGCTAGAAAGCTTTGAACCAATCCATGGGGTTCTTCTCTGTGAAGGAGAAGACATCGATCCATCCTTATACGAAGCTGAACTCTCAGACTTTTTGCCAGAAGAGCTCGAAGACATCAAGAAATTACATGCAAGTGATACCGCCATTGACAAAGAGAAAGATACGATCGAGCTAAGACTAGCAAAGCTATGCTTGGAAAGAAACATTCCATACTTGGGAATTTGCAGAGGATCCCAAGTTCTTAATGTTGCTTGCGGAGGAACACTTTATCAAGATATAGAGAAAGAACTCTCGAAGAAATGTGAACAAAGAGTTGTTCATATGAACTATGAGAACTATGATGGTCACAGACATTTGGTTAGAATTGAGGAAAACACTCCTTTGCATCAATGGTTTAGTGATTCATTGGAGGAAAATGAGATGGAAATCATGGTGAATAGTTATCACCACCAAGGAGTAAAGAAATTGGCTCAGCGTTTTGTGCCAATGGCTTTTGCTCCGGATGGTTTGATTGAAGGATTTTATGATCCTGATGCTTATAATCCTGAAGAGGGTAAGTTTATAATGGGGCTTCAGTTTCATCCTGAGAGAATGCGAAACCAGGATTCGGATGATTTTGATTATCCTGGATGCCCTTTTGCATATAAGGTAACACTTTCAGCATGCAGTTGTTTCCTTCGGAATGGAATGATATTTTAATAGAACCTGCTTTCAGAAAATGTTTTCTTGATGTTGTTGTTGATATGTAGGAATTTGTGAAGGCTGTGATTGCTTATCAGAAGAAGATTAACCAATCAGCAAGCATACCAAAATCTGTCAAGCTTAACCAGGAGATGGAGAAGAGGAGGAAAGTAATTGTTCGTAGTTTCTCAGTTGCGAGAAACATGTACAGTTCAGGAGGGGGAAGCGTTTCAGGTCAAGAATCCGAATTGCAAGTTGGAGCAGAGTTCCTAGAGGTTAACCTAAAACATAAATCTACTCTTACAAGTTGCCTTAACTTTAATATAGTATGATGATGAACACTGGCTTTTACTTAATCAACCGTTACCAACTTAATTAGTTGGTGAGCTAGATAATTGAGTTTGTATTGGCTAATTAGCGCTAATCTAATATACCGAGTGCAGGTAAATTTTTGTGTTGAAAAAATGCTTCTCTCTTTTAAAATTTGGATTTTCAAAACACAGACATTCACACTAGAAAATTGTTGTCTACTCGATCGATACTTCAATCTGAAACATATTGTTTAATCTTCCTAAAGTAATGATCCAATATGTCCTGTCTTTCAGGCAAATACAGCCTTGAGTTTGCAGCAAGAGAAAAGGCTGAAGCAAATGGGAGCAACAGTGAGGAATGCTTCGTCATACATTGAAAGGCTAAAGATGAACGAGGAAAGGGAAAGAGTTGCAAGAAATATAATGGGAAAGATGTCAATCGTACAACTTTCTGATCTGATGTCGTTTTATCACATGATGGGGAATATTTGTTTGGAAGCTTTGGAGAAAAAGTTTCTTGATTTAGTGGTAAATGAAGAAACAAAGCCCCAAACCCAACCCCATTGAGTAGGGAATATTGTGTCCGTCCTGGCCTTTTGCTGTGTTTCTTTATTTGCGAATCCCATTCTTCATGAATGAATTCTTTGTTTTTATTTCGAATAAAATTTTCAGAGTATACATGTATACAAGTCCCCTACTAAAAGTAGATTTTACAAGATACCTTTTTAGTTTTACTATCAAACAACAAAGAGACTACAATCCCAAATCGGACAACTTTTGGAAATCTCACAGCAAATGATATTCAAGCATCAGACAAGACAAAACAAATATACATAATCATCATTCATTCATTGATATAACACTCTTCTGAGCATAATGTTCTTCAGATGTAGCTAAACATTAAGAGTTAGTGCTACTACATATATATGGGGTTGCTCGAACTTGATACTGATGCAACCTCTCCTATCAAAATCCCCTTAAACATGTTATAAAGTAAATTATTAAAACCTAAAAATTGATCTGATCTCCAGGACAGATAAAAACGAGCCTGGTTTCTTATGAGAAATCATGCTTCAAAAATAAAATATAGAAAAGAACAAAATGAAATTTTGCTCATCGATAGTGATAGCAAAACCTAAACCGCTACTTCTTCACCTTGGCTTAGGCCAGCAATTCCAGGAGCAGATTCTGTAGACAAATAACTAGAGACTTATTGTCATTGTTCTCCTTCCATTCCAAATGCATTTTGATTGTATTTTGTATTCTTTTCTTTATTTGTTTTTCTCTTTTTCATATAGATTATTTATGACTTGTAGAATACAGAACCCCAAATCATCCCAAACTCAGCTCACGACATGTATATTGTTTCCAAAATGGTAGAAGCATTACTTTTAGTCATATCCTAGCATCATCTACGGCTGAAAAACAGGAAATCTGGGTGATTGATCTGAAGCAGTCTCAACCATTTATCAGCTGCCTGCATGAGGGAGTTTGCCAATTGGCGATCGCATCCCCCCTTAGGAGTCCACAAGGATCCCTTAAACTTGTATGAAGCAAGACCAAAAACTGGTAAGGACATCTTAGGAGCACCATCCATCTCGTTGCAAGAAGTCCCTGCTGGAGCTGGTGCACCTTGTGGACCTAAGCAGAGAAAAAAACATCAGCCAATTTTAGTAATAACATGTAATTAATTTATATAAGTAATTCAAATACAAGTGTGAAAGCCGGCAAAGTGTGCTCAGTAAACAGGCCTCAAACATACAAATGGTTTCAAACTAAGCAAGAAGCCTACACAATTAAACATGAATACTATTTTACTACACATATTCACATAGGCAAAATCAGAGACAACTATTTTCATTACCTGCCATTGGTGCATCAAGAGAATGATATGTCAAAAAGCAAGCATCTAGATCTTTTAATGTTGGTCCCGTTGGTATTCTGTAAATTGGGTACCTGCAAATATTCCAAAGAAACAAATCAACTCATATATGTACAATAGACTCATAGAAGCATATTTGTTGTTAAATCATACCAAGCCACAGAAATCCAGCTGGATGGCAGTAGATCACAACTTCTTAGTTTCTTCAGCATAGGGAAACGGAGGGAAAGATCTGATATCTGTGGCACAATATACAAAAAAAGGTTCAGGAAAAGGGAAACAAGGGTAAAGGCTAAAAGTTGGGGGAAGACAGATCCAAGCATTGCATAAATCTCTTATCATTTTACAAAAGGAAGGAAAAATAGAACTAGCCTTGTCAGCCAAAGGTTCCCTGCTGTAAGGAACATCTCGCTCAAGATACTCAAATAATAGGCGACCTTGAGAGTTTGTAGATTCACCCTCATCACTAGATAAGTCTTCTTGAAGTGCAGTATGCTGGTCTCTCAAAGAAAATCTATCCATACTCAGAGTATTCTCATCCCTCAAATATTTAAGCCCTCTTCCAGGTTCACAATCACTGCTACCATCACTACTTGAGTCTCTAAAATCACTGTCACTGTCCTCACCTGGTTGACTATCACACAGAGGAACCATCATTATGGTATGCCAAAATAAAATGAAAGCATTTTCCTATGCATAGTAGTATAAGAATCAACTACCAAAAAAGAAAAATCTAAAATAATAAACAAGAAACCCCATTGTCCCATGCCCAGCCACACCAAGAGCCCCTGATCCAATCCACTGTTAGAAAAATCCTTACTCTCACATTAAGGATTTAAAGACCTTTAGACCTTTAGCTGTAGTTTTCTGGGAAATACTGTCAACATCAAGCTTTCAGTCATACAAGATTTGTACATCAACACATGTACCATTTTCAGAATGCTACCCAAGTTATGTTATTTAAAACTTTCATATTTGCCTACCTATGTTCGTTTACAAACAAGTACACAATCTGTAGCTCAGAACAAGTGTTTACTTTATTGTACATGCTCAAGAATTGTCATGCATAATCTACAAAAATAACATAATAAACGCTGGAGAAAAATTTCACCATAGAATCATAAACATGTGCTCATAAAGTTAAAGTAACAAGGCTTTTACCACAATACACAAATTTCATCAACATGACCACAGCAAAATGAACATAAATGTCGAGAAATTGACACTCAATATAATAAGTTCTACAGTCACGTTTCCCAAACACCTTAAATACAAATAAGCACTCAATTATGAGCACATTATCAAAGCTTATAAAAACAGTAAGGCAAACTTTAAATGCTCATCAAAATATACGTAGATTGACCAACTACACGAACATAAACCAAAAATAAATTCATGCTGATAGCGTAGTTTTTACCTTGATTTTATTGACAAATTCGTCACATCGCCATATATCTGAATACCAGAAAGATATGGAACATAATACTGAACAACACAATCACTGTCATTTAAAATCAGAGGAACTCCTGCACCGTAAGCACTCCATTCTTTAAATGACTCCCATAAATCATCAAGTACAAAATAAGGCCTATACTCCGCATCACACTTCCTTTGGCCTTTCATTGTAGTCTGCCCAACAAATTAAAAAGTTATAACTAAATGAACTTTATAAAATATAATACCTAAATCAATTAAAGAAAAGAGTAAATTTTTTTTGGCTGAACAAAACGTTTATGTCATTTATCAAAACAAAATAAACTCAAGAAAAGTATAACAGACTAAAAATTAAACAGAGCATTTGAATTACAAAACAAAAGAAAATTCAATTAATTACTTCATTTTCTTCTTAAACAAGCAACAAATGTATATAAAACAAAAACTATGCGAAACGGAAATTAACAAAAAAAAAAGTAGCATATTGATCGAAAAGCAGAGTAAATGTATCTCAGATACAAAAAGTTACTTCATCGATCACAACCAACTAAAAATTAAAAGTATTTAGATTACAAAACGAAAATAAATTCAATTAATTACTTCATTTGATTAATAATTACTCCAACAAGCACAAATCAGTCTCAAACCATACCTTAGATAGATATTGCGCCGGTACCGACGGGGTGACAGACTCCAGAAACCGTTCCAAATTACTAGAAGGCGAAACCACCGGTTCAAAAGCAGGTTCCGCCACCGGTTTGGGCGGGTCAACCGAACAGGAACGGTTCTTCGGCTCCCTGATCACACCGTTCGATTGTTTCTCCGGTGTTTGACTCGGCGTCACATGGCTATTCGCTCTCCGTAGTTGTTCCTTCGGCAAATTCTGTTGCCTTCTCCTCGCTCTCGCTGGATTATAAAACCGATCCTCGCTGCTACCGCGCGTCAACTGTAATCCAGTACCGAACATCTTCACAACCAAATCAAGAGAAAAAAATACACAATCTGGTTGCGCAATACGGAATGATCGAGAATTTGGTGAGATGTGAATTGGATCGGATGATGTGGAGAAGAGTTTCCGTCAAATAAAACCCTGACGGTTATACTAGAGAAGGTGAAGGACAAAATGGTCACAACAGTTTATATAAGGGAAAGAGGGGAGAATCAGAAAACCAGGCTCCCAGAATAAATGGACGGGAAGAGGAAGAAAAAAACATTATTATTATTATTTTTAAATTAATTAATTAAATTTTTTTTTTTTAATTTTCTTAAATAAGTAAAAAAATAGGTTTGACTTAATCGGGCTGTGATTGGTGGAAAATGGGAAAGACGGATTCGTTATTGAGGTCAGAAACGACGTGTCGCCATGTGTGGGAAGAAGATGGACTGACACGTGGTTGGTAGGATTTCTGAGATAAGATATATGGAGGGCAAGTGGATGGGTGGGGTTGAAGAGATGGGTGGGGTTTGGATGTCTTTTTCTTATCCCATTCATTGTCTCGAGAAATTTGAATTTTTGTTTTTTTTTTCTGGGAAAACCACGAGAGTTTTTTAAATGTAATCAAAACGCGCCAATGCTTAGCGGAAATCGTAGGGTCACATTGCCACTTATTTAACATGTGATTTTGATCTAGATATTTTCATTGAATCATTCAGTATAATAACATTATATGTACCAATTTTTGATAATTGCATGAATAAAAATATAAATTATTATTTATATATGACGAGTCCTTGACTTGTCATTTACATCATACAAGTTCTTGACTGCACAAAATACTTTTAATAAATAGATAGGGTAGTGAATTAAAAAAAAAAAAAAAGGTATACCAATGAATAATATAGTTCCAACTTCTAAACCAATTCTGTTAATCAAAATTTAACATATAATTAACTCGATTATATACTAATTAATTTTATAATTATTAATTGATTCAATTAATAATACATTTAAAAGAAGGATTTGGGTTATTAGATATACAAATTTTAACAAATGCCCTAAAAATATTCATCAACAAAATTCTTAAAATAATTAAAAGATATAAAGTTTTAAATTATGTTCCCTCTAAAAAGAAAATATATTCATATTTATATAATACTTAATTTAATTTATTTAATATCAACAACCGACCTATGTTGTTAATTATAATTATTCTATTTTGCGGTCATTATTAAATATGATATTGAAGCATCAAATAATCAATATAAATCCATACCATGTGATTTAAAGTGTCTCTTTCTAATTTAATTAATACTATCGATTGTCAAACGTTATTTTCTTGAACTAGAAATCGACAAGTATGACTAACTCATCAATTATGGTAATTATTGGACATGAATGGATGTAAAAAAAAAAAAAAGTGAATAATGAAAAAATGGACCTATAACAATACTTATATTTTATTACAGTTGACAGGTTTCTCATGAAGTTGAGAAGAAAAGGCAGTACAACTGCAAAGAAAAACAATTTCATGTTGAATTTAAATTTAAAATTTGAACCACTCATTTGCCAATAAAAATCAATTCAATACATAAAAAAGAATAATTTTATGTATATCTATATCAAAGGATCTATCTATCTGTCTACTTATCTATAACTCATTGAATTAATTATTTTCAAATAATTAAAATTGCATCTCCCTTATATATTATTTTTGGTGTATTAATTTTATATATATTATAATTAATTTTAACTATTAAAAGTATATAGGTGTAAAAATTAATAATTATTGTAAAATATTTGTATTTTTATAAGGGCTAATAACTTTATATATATTAAATGTGAATGATCATATTTTATAAATTTTAATATTCTTTTGATTTTCACATATTCTAATCTCACCCCTTTAAGATGGTGTAAAAAATATCCTTTGATATCTCCTTTTTTTTTTAAATAATAATAATTTAGATTATTTTTAAAAAGTAAAATAAAATTTTAATATCACATAACATTGTTATTATTACTTTAATACATGAAAACGATTGACTTATGGTTACAAATAAAATACTTACAATAATACCAATAGAGATTCTTAGATCGCTTCTATATAAAATACTAATTGAAATTGTTCTCAAGATTTGACATTTACTGCTCTCGAAGGCCAAAAAAAAAAAAAATACTTGTTCAACCCATAATAGCCATTGTAAACAAAAGTTTAATATCTAATATTTTTCAATTAAATATTCTACACTTCAAAAAATATATATATATTTTAGCTACCGACTATTGACTTAAGATCTATGCTGTGCCTAACACGAAATTGTTACCAACTACCAAATTTTAAATTAATTGACATTGTTTAATTGTTATTTCCACAAATTCACGACACTAATAATTTATTATTTAATAAATATATAAATCTCTCTCTCTCTCTCTCTCTCTCTCTCTCTCTCTCTCTCTCTATATATATATATATATATATATATATATAATAGTTTAAGGAGTCGTTTTGTTAAGGAATCATAAATTAATTTAAAGAAAATGAAACAAGTGAACAA
>JAVXUL010000012.1:2161615-2174622 GCA_035590515.1 Trichilia minutiflora | reverse complement strand
TTGAAGACCAAGTGTTTCAAAGTCACTTGGACAACCGAAAATGTGAAGTTTTCAAGAATTTCACACTTCCCAGCCATCCTTTTCTCTCTTCTGAAATCACATCCAATCTAACCCTGTTTAAATGTCCTCGCAATGTCAACAAAAACCCTGCAAGTTTCAGTTTGTCCTGCAATGAATTCATTTTTTATTACAATCTCCCAAAAAATGATTTATCAAGTGTTCCACCCCTTCAGTGTTCACTTATTCAGCTCCCGGTGAACACGACTAAAAACACAACCGACTTGTTCAAATTGTTAACTGGTTTTTTCACCCTTCAAGTGAATGTATCGTCGGATTGTTATGACTGCCACTGGCGAGGGGGCCAATGTCAGAGTGATAGCAAGGGAAAACTCCATTGTAAAGAAACAAGAGAATGTGATGATTGTCAAAGGAGGGGGGAACAATGTTTAAAAGATTAGGAGGAAAATTTTTATTGTTTGAAGACAGGTATCAAAATTAAAGGAGGTTCTAAGAATAGTTCATGAGCATCTCTTCTTATTTCCACATCCATATGCATTCTACTCTGAATTATTGTTTGTTTGCTATACGATCATATAAAACACAGCTTAATTTGATAACATGCAACAAAATGAACTCCTTTCTTTTTACATGGATTTCTTTGTTTGACTTATTTCGACTGTCTCCTTACCTGGATTGGGAAAAGGGGTTAGTTTGTCTCTGCAAGATTTATATCTGACTGAGATAGGCAATTTTATCTGTTTCTCTGCAACACTGTCAAGAAATTGGATGATTTTGGTCACATCATTAAAGTTTTCATTGTCTAAACTAACACCATTTGGATTTCTATTCTGAATCAGTTAAATCTTTCTTTTATCTCATGAGAACCACAATGTCAAAAGAAGCCACATAGGACTCGCATTTATTTATGAGGATCTAATATACATCAAGATTTTAAGTTTTCTATTAGAATTTGTCTAAAGATTTCAGCTTATAGTGTTAAAATTGTAATACAATCAAGTATTTATTTATGCAGTTTTTGAACCTCATGCACGATTTCCCCGGCTATTCCAAAAATTTTACTCCTCTCAAGTCTATTTCTTAGGTCTAGCTTCTTTATACAATTTGCAAGTCAACTTACTTGTTTTGACCGATAATCAACTCAAAAATTGTGAAAAAACCTATAACACAAGTGTTATTTGCTTTAGTTTACTTCTTATGACAATTAGAATGGCTCGTTTCTCGTGTCATCTGTTAACACTTTTCTTTTTTATCTCTCATCTTTCGCTTCTTTCTTTGGCTGAACATAAAAATTATTCAATTCAAGATGTCACGATTTCCACTGTCGAAATCTCCGATACATTGGTTTCCCGTCTCCAATTGGACGCATCCTGAATGTCAGTTGATGATAGTCTATGACTGCAACGAACCAGTTCAGAAAATTCTGGGGGATAAATTGAGAAAAGGACCTTGGTATAACATTGCAAACATATCCGAGGACAATACAAGTACACTTGAAGATCAAGTGTTTCAAAAGTACTTTATTCGCCTTTGAAATTACATCCCATCTAACCCTGTTCAAATGTCCAGCATATCTTGACTCTAAGCCCACAAATTTCTGTGTCTTCTGCAAAGACTAGCTTATTTATTACAACCGGTTCAGACGAGGTGGGGGAATGATTTACCTACTCTTCCACATCGATGTTCGCTTATTCAGCTCCCATTGAATAATAAGACTCAAAACTCTACTAACGTGTTTAGTTTGCTGAGTGGTGTTTTCTCTCTTTAAATGCGTGTACTGCCACAACGTTACGAGTGTACTAAGAGAGTTGGCCGATGTCAAAGTGATAGCAAGGGAAAATTTTTATTGTTCTGAAACAAGAGTAAATGTTTAAAAAATACCATGAGCAAAATTTATTTTTCAGCAGGTATCAAAATTATCGGACATTCTAGGGCCAGTTCATGAACACATACATGTTCTTCTTTCCGCTTTCATAGGCCTTTTCCTCTGAATTGAATGACCTTCTACGGAACAAATTCTTCTCTTTTTACAAGCATTTCTTTGTTTGGAGACTTCAACTGACCCCTTACCCGGGTCCGGAGAAAGTTTCTAGTATGTTGCAGCAAGATCTATAAACGTTTGAGATTTGCAATTCCGTACGTAGCTGTGCGATACTGCCAAGAATTTGGGTGATTTTAATTGTCTCAATGCAGTTTCTATTGTTTAAAGTGACACCATTTTATTTGTAACTCTGCTGCAGGAAATCATGCAGGAAATCAGAGACGGAATATAGGCATAGGTAATGCACCTCTTTAATCAAACAACTTATTGACATGAAAAATTTTGATGATGGAAAAGTTTTTTATTTTCTCATTAGGTGTTGGAGTAGGGGGACTAGTTCTTCTGATTGCAGTTCTGTCCATCTGGTTTATATGCTTTCGGAAAAGACGAAAATATGCTCCTCGAAATCTTCAATCAGCAAATACTTCTTCCCTAACTTCCTCACAATCAGATCTGGAAACCGGCACCGTCTATTTTGGAGTTCCCATCTTCTCCTACCGTGACCTCGCAGAAGCAACGAATAATTTTAATCATGAGAAAGAACTTGGAGATGGAGGTTTCGGAACAGTATACCATGGTAAGAACGTAAACCTTGTAGTTTGTAGGATTAAAATTTAAATTGTAAGATCACGTTTATGAAATGCAGACTTTAACTTCTTGCAAAATTTACCTACTTTGATCGTTATCAATCAGGTAAACTCAGAGATGGTCGCGAAGTTGCAGTCAAGCGCCTATACGAGCACAACTACAGAAGGGTTGAGCAGTTTATGAATGAAATAGAAATCCTCACGCGTTTACGCCACAAAAATCTAGTCTCGCTTTATGGCTGCACATCACGTCACAGTCAGGGTCTACTCCTTGTGTATGAATTTGTTCCCAATGGTACTGTTGCTGATCATCTCCGTGGTGGTCGAGCTAAGTCTGGTTTGCTCTCATGGCCTGTTCGTATGAACATTGCCGTAGAAACTGCAAGTGCGTTGGCCTATCTTCATGCTTCTGATATCATACACCGGGATGTGAAGACTAACAACATTCTCCTCGACAACAACTTTACTGTAAAAGTTGCAGATTTTGGACTTTCCCGATTGTTCCCTACTGATGTCACTCATATCTCTACTGCTCCACAAGGAACTCCAGGCTATGTTGACCCTGAGTATCACCAATGTTACCAGCTAACAGATAGGAGTGATGTATACAGCTTCGGAGTTGTACTTATTGAGCTGATATCTTCACTGCCTGCAGTTGATATTACCCGGCACAGACATGAGATTAATTTGGCTAACTTAGCAATGAATAAGATCCAGAAATGCGAATTTGATGAACTGATTGATCCGTCTCTCGGATATAATTCAGATGAAGAGGTGAAAAGGATGACGACTTCCGTAGCTGAGCTCGCTTTTCTATGCCTGCAACAGAACAAAGAAATGAGACCTTCCATGGATGTAGTTCTGGAGGAATTGGAGAGAATTCAAAATGGAGATTCAAAGTATGACAATCAAGAAGAAGAGCAAGACGATGTCGAGAACTTCAAGAATAAGCAACCACCATCACCACCCCACTGTGATGAAGTTTACCTTCTGAAAAATATATGGCCTCTATCTTCACCAGTTTCTGTGACTGAAAAATGGGTAAGCGAACCTAATGTAAGTAGCTGAGTTTTTTACCTGCTTGATTTGACCAGGTGGACGAGGAGAATAGTGTTTAACAATTCAACTGCTTGTATTTTTTTTCGGTGTTCATAGCAAGATAAATATATTTATATAAGGAATTAATAGTAGTTTTCGAAGGAATAGGGACTGTATATTGTAGTAAAATGGAGTTTTTCACGTACCCATTTACTTTTCCCTTTTGAATATGTTATTTTCGTAATAGCCATCATAGTTTAAAGATGAAATCTAATATGAAGTCTATCTAAGTGTAAATTAGAATTATCAATGATTTGGATTTACAATAAATACATAATTGATATATTCTCATCCTTAGGATTGATAATTTAAATTATGATATAATTAAATAAATTTTAATTTAAAAATTTTGATATAAATAATAATACGATGATAGTTATATAATATCAATAATAGTTATATAATATCAATAAAAATTTTAATAAATAATAGTTATATAAAATTTCAAACTTTTGGTATACATAACCTTATATAGATGATGTGAGTGGTCAATCTCATATATCAATTACTATAAAGAGTATTTCATTTACTTTGAAATCAGAATCATTATCATAGACTTCTATGTTACAAACAAAATGGATTTTTTTTCATTGTTTTAAGAAAATCTGAAAATTAGGAGGACTGACTGTTATTATTCATTTTAGAATTATCTTGGAAAATGCACCACAATTTTCTCGCTTTTTTTCCAATTCCATTCAAAGCGCCAAGCTTTTGAATATCTTAAAAAAAGAAAAAGAGGCAATTCCATTTCCATGGTTTTCCTATTTAGATCCCTTCTCTCCATTCCAAGCAAAATCTCACGTTCCCCATTTCCCATATATTCAAAGCCTACAGAACTGTGAAGCTAAACGGAACTTTTCTACAGAATAAGAGAGAGAGTTTCAGAGAAAAACCTGTAACAAAAATGGCAACATTGCAGAAGTTCAAGATCCTTGCAACGCCATGTGGGGTGGCTCAGAGTCCGACCCGCAGCCCGAAAACTAGCCCGCTGGTGCAACTTCCTCGGAAGAAAAACACCTTACGGATGCTGCTGACACGAAACAACAGCAGCAGCCGGACGACGATCTGCAACAGAGCACAGCTACCGAGTCCTAAAGAAATCGTCGCCGAGGAGGAGAAGAGGGATAGAGATTTGATTTCTCAGAGAAACAACAAGTTAAAGGATCTGTTCGTGTCCTCGTTGGAAGAAGAAGGAAAAGTTGAAGAAAAGATTTCAGACAAGACACAGATTTTGTGTACGATGAAGGAGTTGCATGGAACGGGAAGTGAACCGACTTTTAATAGACCGAGTTGGGTTGGGTTCAGACACAGATTGTTGCTAAGGAAAGCTTGGAGACCTATGCTTGCAACCATTCCTGAGTAATCTGCGAAATTTTGTTCTTGGGTTATTCGTTTTAATCTGTTTGTTTTTTTACTTTATTTATTAACGAATGGTGCTTAAAAATATTTAACCTTCTGAATTAAAAATTTTCAAATTAAGAAAAAAATTCTGAGTCGAAATATTTGTATTTTCAACTCATAAATAAATTGTGGGTGTTTAGCTTTAATTTTCCTTTTAAAAAAACTTTAGTTTCAATTTTAGACTTCTGATTCTAACCTTTGTAGATCCCCGATTGTAATGTTAGCATTTAAAAAAGAGTAAATGGTAATAACGAATGGTTTAAATTATTTGAGAGTTATTTAACAGTAGGACCTTGTGATTTGGCATTTGGGGAGGGGTGAAAAATGCTTTTTCTCCTCCTCGAAAGCTGAAGCCGTCTGACTGGGGACAATTTTTCAGACATGATAAAAGCACCAGGAAAAAGGCGAAGGCAAAGCTCAGACAATCAAAGATTTGGGTTAGCATTTGAATCCAGAGGGAAAAGAATCATTGGGTATACAGGATTCTGACGATAAACAAGAGAAATTTTCCACCCACCAAAAAGATTAAAAAAAAATTATAAATGCATTGGCTAAAATAGTGAAATGTTTGTACAATATTTGAAAAACACTTGCTGTTATTCAACTTATAATTAAATTCAATTTCAAGGAAAATTTCCCTCCCCCAATAGGGAAATAAGTGGGCCAAAATGAAAAAACAAAAAAATGAAGTAGCTTAATCAGTGTCTTGCCATTACCGGATCCTTGTTTCCCAGAGGGATTGAGGGAGGAACTTTATTAGATTGGATTTGTGATTGCCGTGAACAATTGTTGATATCTTCGATCCCAGCTTCATTGTTTGTCTGCTGAGGCTCGATGTTCCTGTCAGATTTAGGGTGGATTTGTGAATGCTTCTTGTCTGGAGGGAGAACTCGATGTTGCAAGAACTTGTATATCATTTCGTAACTGGTAAAAGTAATGACAGCAGATGGAGTTGTTCTCAGTAGATTTGTTGCACAACCACGGTAAAAACCAGGTAGACCTTCCTTTTTGAACACCTGTTTGATGCAATCAATGACACCTGCATATTGCGCCTCACCATTTCTGTTGTGGCCTTGCTCTTGAAGCCTTGAACGCACAACCTAGTTATATGAAATATAGAGATTAAGAGCAGATATTAACAAAATTAAAATAGGGAGAGATGTATAATCTTGGGAGATAACATCTCAAGAGAGCTTGACTGAACATACCTCATGTGGATAAGTCATAACAGAGGCAAATATTTTAGATACTGAAGACGCAACCACAACACTTCCAGGATTTAGGTTATTGGCAGTTGTGTTTTCTGATAAAATGAATAGCAAAGATTATATAATAGAAATTACTGGACATGTGCAAATTCAATCAGGAACATGGCAGAATGGAAGATGGTGATCACGTTATTACCTTTTTTTACCATGTAGGACTTCATTCTTTCATACGCAGGAAACTGAATAGCAACATGACAAATCCCAGCTAATGAGGGTAGAATGCCACTGTTTTAAACCGTGAAAATAACATTAAGAGACCAAAAGAATTTGAAAGAAGGGAAAAAAGGTCATGTCAAAGTAGAAATGTAGCAATGATGTTTACAACGGTGTTTTGAAAAGAACTGTATCTTATGAAGTTATAACCAGTTGCTTTGAAGACAGAATGATCAGAAAGATGCAACAACTGCTAGTCATAAGTTGGCTCCAAAAGACACAATGATTTCCAAATTTCCATTTTAAGAAACCAAACCACTAACCTATATAATCCTCGAACGCCTTCTTCATGTGTAATCCTTCTCAAAGCAGACAGTACACCTTTATAGGGAATCACATCTGGCCTCATTCCTTGTGTCTGAAAAAAATTAAGAACTCACGAATGCCTCAGATGTCAGATGGGACAACAATGACGAGATAAATGCAAAATGTTAGATAATTCTACCTAAAAACTATTAAAAGCTAAATCAAAGTTTCATATTGAGAAACTTCAATGTATCAAAAGCAAGCAAGAAAAACTTATAAAATCTTAATCAGACAACACATATAACTACACTAGCTAGTTATTTTAAAAAGTTTCCCGCAAGAAATAACTATACTAAGCTTTGGATTTTGAAATAGCTTGTCACAAGTATGCACAGTACCAAGTATAATAGAAGGCATCTCGATGTTGTAACTGTAGATAAAATACTAATATAGCAGACAAATGAAAACCGACTTACTTGGAGTCTAGTTTTCACAACCCACAATGGATTTGTTGTAATGGCCGTGGCAGCCCCAGCTCCAGCTGCAGCTATCATATTTTTACCAATTGGGAGTTCATTATTGCTATCCCCTACAATATGACGATATAGAATGTCAATGGCAATCAAACTAACCAATCCACAGTTTTTAACAGTCTACATGGTTCGGCAATGACTAAAGCTAAACATCAGATAAATATGTCCCAGAAGAATTTAAAAAGGAAAACAAGCACAGATTTATCAAGTGAACAACATCGACAAAAAACCAACCATTGGAATGAAGTAGGCCTTTAAGTCGCTCATAAACTGTGAAGTATACCTACATATAAAATGAGCACTCTAGTCACTTCACAAAATACAAAAATATATGAAATCGTATTTTGCATGTGCACATTAAATTTGATCAATTCAAGAAAAACGGATGCCCAAGATCTGCTATTGATTCTTCAGAAAACATATATGATAAACACATGCGAATGGAATTCCCTAAATATATGAATGCAAAAGTGTCTTACAATCAACCCAAGGTGATTAGTTCCTCGAAAGTTATCCTATGAATGATCAATGATCTTGTTATCTGATATTTCAACCAAATAAAAATGTCAAATAGATTAGGCAAAGGAATCTTGCATATAAAGAACCATAATCCCCGAAAGCTTACAAGTTGTAGACAAATTGGCTCAAAACTTCATTTGACAGAGGAGAAAAAGGGCTATAAATAGTTCAAACAAGCAGCTTTATTTTTAGATAGAAAAACAAGAGGAGAGAGTGAAGTCAATAAAGAAAAGTAGGACTTTACAAGAGGGGAGAGTGAAGTCAATAAAGAAAAGTAGGACTTTCAAGTCTATCTTACTCCACATGATAATATTTTTTTTTAAAATTGCAAAGGATTCTCTGTAAACATTGTGGAAGGAGCTCCCAGTTGTTTATCAATTTTTTTCCCGGAAACAGATCAGTAAAGTTGTACTCACTGCCCAATTTGGAAGTAATGCAAGTATTGTTGGCGAAAGACCACGATACAATCCCTTCAAACCTTCATCCCTTAATATGTTCTGCATACTTGTTATAATGATACTACCTGAGTAAAACCAAGAACAAAGAGCATAAATATCTATCACAATTGATAAGCATAGTACTCATAAACCTCAAGAATAAAATATTTCATTCAGATTATAACAAATTGTACTCACTGCTCAATATGGAAGTAATGCAAGTATTGATTCTGAATAAGGCTCATGTCATAAGCCTTCAGCTTGTACTACATGTTTTTCATCAAAAGGACGAGAACCACATTTTGCCATTCATAGGAATACTACTTTATGAATAGAAGCATAACAGTAAACAAGGATTTCATACTACTTTATGAAATAGAATCATAACAGTAAACAAGGATTTCATGCCGATACTCTATTCTCCCGAGTTCCTAGTTCACTTGCTACCCATTTAATAATGCACCTTCTCCCGTGCTATGCTCATATGCACAGTCATCCATATCATCACACTGTTATTATTTATTTTCCTCAAGATCTTAGAAAGTTATCATTTGAGTAAGGGTTTTACCACTAATGAGTCTTCTTGAATGAAGAAAGGAAAAATCATTTACATACATATACTAAGCATTGTATATTCATAAATAAACCAAATAGCCTTGCCACCATGTCTACATTTTCAGGAGTTGTATTATCTGACACTCCATGCATTGAGATACCAAAATCGCCTGCAAACATAATTTGTCTCCTCTATGGAGCCTAACTAGCTAGTGGCACCAGTTTTTTTTAATGCTTGGATTGCTGCGCTTCAATCTCGATTCAATACCAATAAAATCACTTAAATAAGAACCACCCACGAAAACAACTGCAAATTAAGAAAGTTACAGGACAGCAACCCAAAAATTCAATTTTCAAACTTTTACTCTCTACTCACAAGTTATCACCCAAATTGGATAGAAAGCTAAAGGAAAAAGTGGCAAACTAAGCACAAGAAAACACCCACTTCACAAAAATTGTTCAAGGTAATTTACAGAAGAATTACCTGTACGTGTACGACCGGACTGGAGACCTTCAGGGAGGCCGTGTACCTGTAATCTGGTCTTGATCACATCCAAAGGACACAAAAAAGTTGCCGCAATTGCTCCTAAAGTAACCAAACAGAAAATATTAAAAAAATAATAAGAATAACAACCCCCCACATAAAAATTTAAAAATAAAATTTACCAGCAGCTGCACCAGCTGCGCCATGGCAGAAGAAATCCCTGTTTGTTCGAGCATGGGATGATTCTCCACCTTCACTCATCTTCTACAAATTCAAAGTAGATCTATATATCTGTCCCTCCATATAAACAATACAATATATATATAAATATATATAGGTATTAATATATAAATTGAAGGTGCATAAAATTCTATCTGAGTTTCATTGACTTGTTCGGGGAAGATTGAATTCAAAGAGATTTGCCTTGTTTGAAGGGTTTAGGGATGGAGAAAGACCAAATCGAACAGCTGTTGGACCAAGTGAAACGTGTTAAACATTTTGCGAATTTGTTAATTGATTTTTCTCTTTACGTTTTACGTAGACTTTGTTTTATTTTCAATTTAACTTTTTTTTTTTATGAATTTCTATAAATAGCAAGAGAGAATTTGATGATGTTTGTCAAGTCGGATTATTTTCGGCTGTAATGATTCAGAATTTGTTATTATCAAACTCTTTGTTTTGAGATATAAAAAATGCATTATTTCCATAAAATTAATATTTTTTATTATTATGAGATGTAAAAAATACTCAAAATAAGTGTATATACACAAATTTCTAAATTTCTAACTTGACCCCGAGATAACATTTGCAACCACAACTTAATATTAAGCCTACTCTCAATCTTGAGTTAGCATCGTCTTACCTTAAAAGTTAAGAACTAGAAACTGATTTTAAGGCAAGGCCTATTTTACTTCAGATCGAAAATTAGATTTCAAAGGCCGATTTTGAGGTCCATTATCCAACAAATTATGTTTAGCATATATGAAATAAATGATAAGCGATTAGAAAGAGTAATTATGTGATAATTTTTAAAGTTGCGTGATAATATGTATAGTTATGTAATGAGATAGCATGACCATGATAATTCTCATAATTACATGATAATTTTTAAAATAATCACCCTTAACTTACTTTATAATGATCTTACGTAACGATTTTTTTTTTAAATAGATAATAATTATACATGTATCAAAAACATTTATAAAAGATAAAAATTATAAGATAAAATGGTTCTAATTTTTCTAAAATTTTGTGAAATTATTGTCTATTTGCTGTCTATTTTTTTCATAAATAAAACTTTATAATCTAATTTAAATATTAAATAATTTTAATTGAATAGCCAACATTCTTCTACCTTTCTCTATACTCTAAAAATACGAAATTAGATAATTTAATACGTAAAATTATTAACAAATTTCAATATCAACATTAATATTAAGATATTAATATATAATATTGGGATAAATATACGGGTGATATATAAAATTTTATCAGCAAAGGATATGATATTTTTATTCCAGATATTTTACTTTTTCTAGGTGTACCCGATTTTAGGACCCAGGAGTCCGCCCTTTAGAGAATCATGTCTCGAGTTTTCAAGGTTAGTACTCAGAAAACTTTATCTCGGGTTCCCGGAAGACAGCCTTTGGAAGAATTCCGTCTTAGGACCCGGAAAATCATCTTCTTAGGCGAGTCCGCCTCAGGACCCAGAGACCCGACTTCTCAGTAACAGGAGACAGGCCTCAGGTACCAGTAGTCGGAAACTTCAAGGGGTTTTTATGTCATCTCATAATAAGCCCATCCAAAAAAAATACAGAATTGGCCCTCCGGACTCAAGGGAATGCAACCTTCAGCTAGAGAACCCCCAATCACACTCCCTCATAATCAAAAATTAGAATGATCACTGACATGACAGGCCTTATGACACCTCGTTCTAAGGGTCGCATGTTCCATCCATCACCTATCTTTAGACAAGGTGACAGCAGAAGAACTAGAAGAAACAGGAATATCAGCTACAGCATTAATGGAAGGCGATTGCACCTTATCCAAAGTCTCTAAAGTTTCATCATTTCCATTCTTCGATACCTAGTTACATCATCAGGGTACTATATCAAGGGTGGTTCTCTATCAAGGAAGGGGCTTCAACTTACTCTTCATATTCACGGCCTTTCAATCTTGATTCTGGGAGTTGATATTTTAACTCTCAACCCAACCTTATTGTCGTTTTTCTCTCCTTGATGAGGGTAAAAATCTCCTCATTCTTGCATTCCACTCCGGTTGATTACCGGAAGTTACTACATATTTTTTCACAATATTTGACTTAGACATGAGAGTTTTTCTATCGGGACTCCTACCCGACGTCACTCTGAAGGTGTTATTGTTTTTGCAAACTTAAGAAGTGAAGCTTCACCAGAAATAGTAAAATATCCAGTTATTCTCCGGTGGAAGACTCATCGTCTGATCGTAACCACATCGCCGTCACACCTTACCAACTGAGTTATTCTTAGTTGGTTGTGAGGAGGGTCCACGGATGATTCTTATACCAACATATAATATTATTGTTGATGTACAAAATTTCTTATCAAAATTTCAGAACTAGAACATACTTTCTCTTCTTTCTTGTTAGAGTTATGATAATCTGAAATTACAATAAATAATTAAGAATGAAGCCAATGATCCGACGAACGAACGAAAATCCTCTTATTCTTAACTTAACTTTTCTTTTTTTAATTTTAAAAAGAAAAAAATAATAGTAATTCAATAACTTATCTCAAAACATTATACTTTGTTATCTCTTTCATATTTTTTTTATTACTTTTTAAACTTAATTGCTATCAAAATTTTCATAATTATAATTCTTTTAAAGATCATAAGATTGTGAGCCCTTATCATTAGATTTAATTATGGGATTAGAAAATCTCTTTTCATTTGTTAAAAAAATTGAATTTAAATTTTTTATACTGTCAAAATAACCACTGTGAAAATATCTCAAAATTTAATATTATGGGCGAGATTTTTATTAATAAAGAGATTCTCAAGATTTAAGGTTATAATTAAGATCTTTATTGATAAAGAGTTCTTAAAATTCAATATTATAGCTGAGAATTTTAGTGATAAGGAGGTTTCGAGATTCATTATTATATCTAATACCTTCATTGATAAGGAGGTCTCATCATCTCATGATATTATATTATGACTGAGACCTTTATTAATAAAAAATTATTAGAATTCAACGTCATATCTTTTAATTTGAGGTGATCATTTTTTCATCGAGTTTTTTTTTTATCAATTATAACTTAATTTTAGAATTTGATCAATATTTAAAATCCAAAATTAATCAAGACTTGAAACCTTCGATTATATATTCAAATTATTGTGTTTTAAAGTATATTTGATAACTGTTTGATGTTTAATTTCTTTTATTACATTACTTTTAGTGTCAAAAGATTTTTATTAAGCGTTAATCATATAATTAATTCTCGAGATTTTAGATATTTTTTTTGAATCATTATTGTATAAATTGAAATATTATGTATATTTAGCTTGTATAAGTTGAAATACAAATTGTCATTGATTCCTATGGATTTGCTGGAATGTATTAGTATAT
>JAVXUL010000012.1:2126937-2138325 GCA_035590515.1 Trichilia minutiflora | reverse complement strand
GATTTGTATATATATTTTGAAGTGTTTGGCATTTGATATCTAATACTAATTCTTGACAACAACAAAATATGTCGATCATATAATATCACTATTCCTCATAACATTACCTTAACCGAAACAGATTTTAAAATATATTTAAATTAAAGATTTTATAATCATATTTATAACTATAATATGAGATATATCTAACATCAATTAAAAAAAAATCAATTATTAAATAAAATATAAAATAAAATAATATTATTTTATTAATTATAAATAATTTATAATTAATTATAAAAAATATATACATCAAAAAAAATATAAAAAAAATATAATCATAAATAATATGATACCATTAATTTTAAGGCGTACCCTCCTCCTACTATCGTCAGATGGTCGTAAACAATCACAGAAATCGGACGTGTACTCATTCGGTGTACTTTTGTTGGACTTGTTAACTGGAAAGGGTCCCTCCATGATTGATGGCGGTGGGCGCGGGACGGGATACGGTGGGGTCGTGGATTTGCCGAGGTGGGTCCAGTCTGTGGTTAGGGAGGAATGGCCGGCTGAGGTTTTTGATATGGAGCTAACGAGGTACAAGGACATTAAAGAAGAAATGGTCGGATTGTTGCAGATTGCCATGGCTTGTACCTCGGCATCGCCTGATCAACGGCCTAGCATCGGACCCGTGGTGAAAATGATAGAGGAGATTCGTGGGGTGGAAGTTTCCCCGTGTCATGAGACGATTGACTCGGTCTCTGACTCACCTTGCTTGTCCGGAGACACATTGGGGAGGATTTAGTCAGTGAAGAGATTAGAGATGAGCTCATTGTGTAGAAGATCTTAAATTTTTACGTAATTTTAGTACTGTAAATCTGAGTTGGGTTTTGTTTTTCTGCACGTTTTAGTATTGTTTTCTGCTAGGGTTTTTGATTCAGACTCATTGAGGATCTTGAAATAGTATTTACAGAGGAATTGGAGATGATTCTTAACAGAGTTTCATGAGCTTTTTGAGTGATGCTTTGACAAATTATGGCAGGAAGAAGTTGTTTTGTTGATATGATTTAGTGTCCATGAGCACAAAATAATACAATTAATGCATAAATTATTCTGTTGTTGTCAGCTAATCTCATGGAAAACCCTAATTTTAAATGATTAGAGAATTTTTACTTAACTAAAGTTACTAAATTAATCATTTCTTTGTCTATTCTGCAGGTAACTACTTAACCAGGGTCAGTGCTATTGTGTGATTTTTATCTTTATACAAGATCCCACTGTTTGCGAAAAGGTCTAAAGGAATCAATCCAATCTTGGGACTGGGACAGGTAACCGAAGTACAATGGTTTTAAACATATTCGAATTCTGGGTTTGTCACGTTTGGCAGATGAATCATGCATGTGGGTTTGGAGCAGAATTGTAATTGCTATTTTGCTATGCTCATTCTTCTGTTTAACTTGTATTAGTTTAACAATGTAGGGAATCTTTGTCCTGATTTTGAATTCTTAACAACTTGATATCTGCCAATCCTGAAAGAAGAGAGAAGTTCACAACCTAACACTTATGCAACAAAAGATTAAAAGAGGGAAGAGTATACGATTCATTACTGATCAAATGTCATAGTTGTGTACATTTTACTAACAATTGATTGTCAATTTAGCAAAAAATTGATTCTGCATGTAAAAATCTTACAAAGAACGAAATAAAGAATGTTTTCTTTTTCAGAAGGTGGATATTAGCTGATGTGTAACACGGTTGGTGCATAACGTAACAGCCTATCCAAAGTATTGGGCAAGAACTTTCTTGCAAACAAGTAACAAGTATTTGTCCTATTTCCATTGTAATCACATCTGCTTCCACTTCTCAGCTTCTGCAAAAACTGAACAGTAATGCCTGATCTTACAAATCTGGCTGGATGAGGTCCACCAAAAGACCAATCAACCCAAGTTAATGTCCTGTTTGAATTCTTCTCACCAAAGTTCATATTCACAAATGTTGGTAAATAATGTTCATCTGCATAACATGAGCCTTTGCAGTACTTCTGGAATAAGGGGAAGTAGGTTCTGTCTGATACAACTTCAATGGCCAGATCTCTGTTCATTTGGAACCATTGGGATCCTTTTCTCCATTGAGAAATGGAGATTTTTGGAGCCATTTTGAAGCTATATCGGCCTCGACCAACGGGACCTTCTAAATCATAGACCTCAACAAAGCTCTGGATAGTATTCATAAGGTGAGAGTAAATTGTGGAGAAGTTGAAGAGAGGTATACAAGATTCTGATAAGAGAACAAAACGTTCATTTGAGAAATCTAAAAGTGCATTTGCTAGTAGGCGTCGCTCAGCTTCTATCATGTTAACTCCTCCCCATTCAACGTCCTGAAATCATTTGGAAGGATATCAGTAAACATGAACAAATCTTACCATATGGTATTTAGCATAACAACTCTGTTAAGGTTCTATTTGATACTAAGACGTCCAAAGCACAACAAAAACACTGTGACTTCAAACTAAACCTAATTAGCTTGAACATCTCTGTTAAATAGCAAATAAGAATTGACATCACAAATTTTGGGGCTAAAGTACCATCAACCGACACCTCTATTGTTGTCGACCGTCAACAAGCGATGCAAGGAAATTGATTAACAGATAATATGCCACAGCAGCCCACAACTAGGCCTCTAATTTTCATCACCATTTTTATGTTCCTTTCAAGTTAGGACCATCGAATTTATGAAAATAAATACAAGTGCAAACAGTCAAGTATCAAGACAATCTGCCAAGAAACTGAAGTTTAAGTATCCTACAGAAAAGGAAGTTTAGAAAGCTGAGGATTCCTGCCACGCTTGGGAGTTCATAGCAACCATAGCAAATAATCTTTCCTGGTTTAGTAGCTCAAAGCCATACTTCTTGAAGTTTTCAATACTGAATTTCAGTTGTGGAAGTGTCAAGAGAAAAAGCACATGCCTATGTTTAATGAAGAATGAGACCAATGGCTTGGCAATTGGCCCTAATCATTTAAGTACACATGGATTCATCATCATAGATGAATCATAAATGTAAATCTTTTTTTCTGTTATCATTTTATGTTTTTCTAGATAAGATAAATAAATCATCAATGCCAAAAAAGGTGACAGTGATACATGTGATGCTTGTACATTTTAGCCCTACACACTAAACTTATTTGAAATTCAACACCCCAGATATTGTTTTATAAGCTTGAAAACATTGCATGCCGAAGTTAGAAAATTGGGCTAGGATTTTTTGATTTTCTTAAGGAGATGAGTGACTTGACAAGCTCATAATGTAATCCATGTAACTTGTGCTTGGTATGAGGAATTTAGTTTACCACTACCAGATTGCTTTGGAGAAATCCTAGGTTTTTAATATATTCATTCTTAAGAATCCATTGATGGTCTAAAATATCCTAAATTGTTTGTATGTTATACCATTTGACTTCCAAAAGTTATCAAAAACACATCTTTCAATGGTTTTGTCCATCTTTGCAAGATTAATAGATAATCTTACAGTAACATCAGTAAAATGAACTCCAAAGAAAGGAAAATAACGAACAAAGCTGACCTTGCTGGGAATTCTTCTGCCGTAAAACACAGAATCTTTAGGCTCTGCTTCTGACTGATTGAATTGATTGAAAGACGGATTGGAATGAATGTAAATTGAGTATAATCCTTCATTCCCCTTGAAGAATTTCTCCCACAATGGAGCCAACAAAACTGTACCTCTTGTAAGGAACATGAAAGCAACTTTGGGAACTTTCCTGAATGGAGGTTCATGAATTTTTGGAGTCACTGAAGCTCTCCACAAAAGCTCTGCATCTCCCATATCATGCGTTATATTTGGGGGTTTCAGAAATTCTGTAAGCCCAATGCGACTGGAATTTGATAATTTTTGGTATTGTGTTGTTGCTGTTAATTTGATAGATGGTGTTGAAGAAGGAGAAAGGGAAAACTGTGTTATGTGCAGATTAAAAGAGAAATCTTTGAGAGAAAAACTGAGAACGATCCCAAGAATCAAACCACAGCCAAAGAAGAGAAAAAATGAAAGTATACTGAGAATATGCAGCTGTGCATTGAGGATCTTGGTGAATGAAGTAAACAAGGTTTGATTTTGGCTCTTCATTATTAGTGGGTTTGAAATTTTGAAACACTCTGGTTTTTCTGCAACAACAATAGAAAAGTGTAAAAATCTATACACAGCAAGAAGATGGAAATTGTTTGATTCTCAAGAAAGCTTAAAACTTTGAGTGAAAAGAAAACTGATTCCACATCTGAAAGATGAATTTAAAAAACAGTTCTTTGCTTTAGTGACAAGAGATGTCAGCTCAGAATCAGAGCTGCAAGAAAACAGTGCTAGATTATGATATTGGAACATCAAAGAAACTGAAAATTATTCTATTGCTGAAGAAAATTCAAAGCAAGAAATTTGAGAAGCTGAGAGAGAGGGAGGAAGGGAGGAATTTGAAAGTTGTTTGCAGTGTTGAAAGCACGGACAACAGTTTCTGTGTCTAAATGAGAATTTATAACGCCATTTCCACACTTGTTTTCTCCCGACTCAACAATTTATTACAAGTTTTATTGTTAGAGAGTTTTGTAAAACTGAAATTAATATTCATCAGTTTTTTGAGTCTTCATAATTTAATACATATTTTATCTATTTAAAAAATATATATATATTTTTTTTCAATTGAAAAAATCCCATGGCCATAATGTTTGATCTTTCTCTTTCTTTGAAGTTTTATAGGAAAGTTTAAATTATAATTATATATTTACAAAAACTTATTAGCTCATTACTCTCGATGTTTAGGATGGATTTGTTCCGTAGTGAAGGTGTGGGGATAAATTTTCTTTTAAATTTAAAAGTATAAATAAATTCCATTAAAAATAAATTTAAATATTTAAATTATAAATATTAACTACTAATAAAAAAAATAAGTGAATTTCACTTAAATTAGCGTTATTACATAATACTAAATATTACTATTGAACTCAATATTCATAGTTTAAAATTATTCAATTAATTAATTAATTTCAGCATATATTTTATCACTTGTTGGTTAGAAAAACACATTGTTTTGTTCAAATTCTAGAAGCTCAAATCATTAACCCACACAATTTTTATTTTTATTTTTTAAAAAAACAAACAAACAAACAAAAAAAGTAAAAATAGTCTCATCTAAAATTGCAAATTCTTCAATGTGAAACCATCAGCCACTTTAATTTATCACATGGATTGATTCTAAAAGCCATCTTATTTTGACGACACACATACAAAGTTCGTTTTTGATTTTGGACTTTGAAACTTGAATTGGTACAAGAAATAGTCTAAAAAAGAAGGTTAGCCGCCGATTCATAATTGTTCCTTCTTCATCCACAAGGAAAAAAAAACATAAAGAAAAATTCCATGTAATATTATTACTTAATCGATTTCTTTTCATTTTCAAAATTAATTGAAAGTGTCTTGTAGAGATAGAAATATCAACATATTTTAATTTCTTTCTAACCCTTTTATTTATTGGCAAATATCAAACTAGGTTCAATATTTTTAAAATTACAATTTTACCTTTGAACATATCCAATCAAGAATTAAAAAGAATCCATTTGAAAGGGTGGTAAAATAGACTATTTAGACACCAAAGAAAACAAAAAAACAATTGATAAAATAGAGCAAATTTTGTGATTTTACTGGAATTATTTAGTTAAAAAATAATAAGTAACGTAATCTTTTGGCGAACAATAAAAGTTGGGGTGATTTAATAGTTTACTAAAATAGTAGGATCAATTTTATTTTTTAATAGGTATAGGGGGGTCGATTGCAATTAACCAAAAAAAAGGGTTTTAGAAAAAACGACATGTAGTGCATGAATTTTCCGTGGAGCCGGCAATGCCATGAACACTAACGTGACGATGACGGCTTGCTTTTGGAGACAATCACGCACGCCGGGATTGCATGCGATGACGCACGAATAATTTTCGTTAAGAGAAAAAATTATCCATCGACTCCATCAGGGAATTTCTTTTATAATTATTATAATAAAATGTCTCATAAAATAATCAAATACATTGACACAATATATATATATATATATATATACTAATTATTTATATATGTAGCATATTAATTTGTATTTATTAAATTTATATAATAGTTTTATACAGGGACAGATTCATATTATCAATATTGGGTCATGTTCCCCAAAATTTTAAAATTTTCAAAATTTTTAATCAATGAATAAAATATTTCTTTTACATTTTTTTTCAAAATAAATAAAAATCTTATTTTGATCCCTTTTTAAAATTTTTGATTTCGCTTCTGGTTTTGTATATATAGCTTTATTCTTTGTATTTATTTTTATATTTTTTTATGCATTATAAAACAGATTAATATATTTTTATGTGAATGGATAAGTGTATATATATATAAATTATTGGAACATAAAATTTTGTTAGTTCTGAATTAATTATTCTCTTAAAACAGAGAAAAATTGAAATAAAATAAAAATTAGATCTATAGAATATCAAATTATTAATTTATTATAATATAGCCTAAAAATTTACATAATGAAAGATTGTTTATCTTAAATAAATTAAGAAGAAAACTATTTTCATTATTCACTTGAAAAGATTTCAAACTCTATAAATTTAGGACGTACATATGACTCCAATTATTATATAATAAAATTTAAAATTAGTAAATTTAATTAAAAATTAGAGTTATATTTCACAATTTTACTTTTTAAATTAAGTGCCCTCAAACTTTGGATGATTTATTTTATTAAAGGATATGCAAGTTGAAGTGTAGCTAGAATTTAATTAATATAAAATATTATCAATGTATATCTAATGTCATTAATTAATCACTCTACTATATATATATTGTATTTCATTTTCAATTAATAAATAACTCCATTATCACCAATTAACTACTTTAATGACAATTAGGACATTCCACCACCCACAAGATCTCTTTGCGCTTTCCAATTTCGTTATCAATAAAAGCATGCACCAATGAATAGGACCTTTTATCAATATCTCCATTGAGCTAAAAGAGTAATATCAGCTTCTTTATTTTTTTTAGTCTTTTTTGTTTTAAAATTTATTTTTTAGATTTTGACACAAAGGATTTGAAATTACTCCAAAGGGAGAAAGCCAAATACCCCATAATATTTTGTAAAAGAGAAACACCCATCTCTTTACAGAAATATAAGAGTGGGGCTTTTGTTTTAAAGATAAAAGGAGGGGGTATTTCTCTTTTGCAGAAACGTTATGGGGTATTTGATTTTCTCCCTTATTCCAAATTTTAAATATCATTATTTAATAATAGTAAAATCAAAGGTTGATGGGTATAACTGCTTTACACCCAAATAATATATATGGGTATATACACTCTAATAATTTCCACTTTTTGTTTTCAAAATATCTTATAAATGTAATTTAAAACATTCATAAATTTTAATGTAAGCTTGATTTGAACCACAAATCTCTTTTATAGGACACAAAGATTAAAAAAATAAGAAATGGTAAGACTTTTACATGATTCATAGCCAAAATAAAATTGACGGTAATAACAAAGAAGAAGAAAGAGCTAGATAGAAAACCTCTCATGGGAAATAATGTAAAATGAAATTGATAGTTAAAGAGTCACACATAGTACAAGTAAATTAATGCACTTAATTACAAAATTTCCATTTGATTATTAAAGAGGCCATGCAAATAAATAAAAAATTTAATTACAAAACATCAGTTTGATGCTATATAATAAATGTAATCACTCAAGGAAAATAAAAGTATTAATTAATTAGAACTTAATAAGAAAACCAACATGCCCGAAAAATTCCTGAAGTGTCATGTTTAGAAACCATGGTTGGATGCAATGGCATTAAATAATTTAATTCCCGAAGTTATGATAAAATTATTGTAGATATTTGATGATGAAGCGGTCGACTGTGTTTTTACAGGTATCAAATTCGAGTTAGGTTTAATATTACAATCAGTTGTTCTTCAGTATACCTAAACAAACTTTATTAACAATCAATAATTCACCTCAAAAAATCGCCATGCAATATCAGAATCACTGTAAAGAAAAAGAAAATTATCATAAAAAATTTATAGCCAAAGATAAAACAAATGTAAAATTAATCAATTTGAAGAGCTTTCTTAATTATCTTAGGATGAAAATGGAAATGATTTTTATTTACTTAACATGAAACTATTATCTTGTATATTTAAGATTAATTTTGCCATGGTTTTACTGTGATAATAGTAATGCTAGTGTATATATTTAGTATACATGTTGATATAATTACATTGTTATGCATATGTGCAAAAAATAGAGATTAAATAATAAATAATAATAATAAAAGACCAAGAAAGCAAACCAAATAAAAAACACCACTTAAATTTATGTGGAAAATTTTTATAATATAAAAAAAAAAAAAAACACTACGGGAGAAAGAGAAATCTCATTCTGAGAATGGTAAGAAAGTTAACATATGTATATCCTAAGACATTGTTTACAAAAATACATAAATTATGGACCAAATCTAAAAAGATCAACTTAATTAACATATTTCATAAATTCATTTGTATACTAACTCTCAAGTATTAAATATGGGTCACACTTAGACAATATCTAATATAATTTTTTTACTCTTAGAAAAATTAATATATGACAAATGAAAATAATATAATATTATCATAGTAATTTGAATGATTAAGTCTATATAAAAATTTGTGCACATGGCTTCATTCTATTTGTAAACTTAATATCTCTAGACTCTTAGACTAATTCATACATCTAATCTCTCTATTAAGGAAATTTACTTTTAAGTAAAACCATACGTATCTAGTTTTAAGGATTAAATCCAAACAAACCTGGAGCAATCCTTAGCAACGTTTCAAGAGTATTAGGATGAAACTTCCTAGCAAAAAGGAAGCACATTGTAGTCTCGATACCTTTGTACCTACACCTAAATCCATGCCTTATCCTATTCAAAAAATTCTTGGACACATCTTTTCTTACAAATGTTGTCGGATGTGATCCACCTCTTGACCAATCAACCCAAGTAATGCTTCTATTCGAGTTCATGTCCAAACAAATTTTGGTCACAAGTGTTGCCAAGTAGTGCTCATCCATGGAACAAGGGGGCTTGCAATGGTCTCTAAAGACAGGATAGTATGTCACGTCGGAGATTATCTCCATAGCGATCTTCCGGTGAATTTCGAACCATTGCGAGCCTTTCTACCAGTCAGATAGTGAAACGGTGGGGAACATCCGTTTATTATACCGGCCTCGACCCATTGGTCAAGGGTCGTCGAACGAGCCCTGGTAGCTGTGGTTAAGAGTTGATGAGATAGTTGTAGATTATCGTGAAATTGAATAGCGGAATACATGTTTCTGATAGTAGTACAAATCTTTCATTGGAGATGTCGAGTAATGCATTGGATAGAAGGCCCCTCTCGGCATCAATCATGGATGCTCGTCCCCATTCAGCTGGCTGAAAAAATAGAATATGTCAAATATGATAATTAAATCTTGGCTCTTCATTTTTTAGGTTTTCTAGATAATTATTCAAATCTCAAATAATGTTTTCATTTGTAACAAATTACTGCTTTATCTTCGAGCATCTCAGACATCCGAATATAAAAAAAATTAAAATTAAGAAATAAAATGTGAATACAAAACCATTTGGATAAGAGATTTGAGATTCGAATTTCACTCCAATTTTCTTGTTCGAATATGACAATGAAAAAAGAGAATTAATTCAATTAATTTAGTTTTGTAAAAAACAATCCCATGTCAGAATCCAATTATATTATATGATACATAATAGATTATCTAATTAAAGTTATAAAATTTCAATAATTTTGGTTGAAATTCATTGACGTTATTATGAGACTAGTGGTTGTATGTAGGGATGTCCAAAATCCAAAAGCAAGATGTGAAACCAAAGTTTTTATAATTTCTCCAAATTTTTCTCTTTAGAAACCTAAGTTTCCCACACTTACTTCTTTAATGCAAATCTATGCCTTCTCTAATCATTTCTTGATCATAATCTTTTCTACCTTTGCTTGTCATTTATAATGGACGAATTAATGCAATTGTTCATTTGAACAATTGTAACATTTTCTAATGATGTCTTTTCACCATTAGTCATATATTTTCACCAAAAGACATAACCCTGCATATAGTCTATCACTTTAATCATATCTCTTCAACTCCCACTTGATCAAAGTGATCAGGTTTGTTTCTGATGATTGAATATTCTGTACACATAACCAATTATCACTATCATACTATAACTAAACTACAAAAATTATAGTATGTACATTTTACAACTGTAAAATGGCGTCATAACTGAAATTAAGAAAATACTATTTGTACTTAATTTTCAAGGCGACTTACACACACTAAGCACTCGGTGTTACATAAATTCATCTTTATGTTCGTATATTGTGACATATAAATTTTTTCTTTTAATTCATTATTAAAAATACAGTTTTTACATCCTACTAAGTACTATTTATACTTTAACCATATTAGTCCAAATATTATGTTTTAACTGTGACTCGACTCCACACTTGAACATTTTTCACTAGACAATTGCTCTCATACCTTGACTAACTATGACTTGACCTCACACCTGAACCTCCGCCACAATTATGGTCATAGGTTAACTGTGACTTGACCTTATACCTAAGTTTTCATCACAACACAATTGTCATGATAATTTAAATGGATGTGAACTTAATAATTAGTGAATAAATATCCACAAAGTCTATCCTAGGCTTATCTATCTAGACTTTCATTATCCTTTAAATTTGTCATACTTATTTATATCCAGTGAACTTTCTCTCTTTAGGTAAATCAACTAATTTTCAAACTTGATTTTACTAAATAGATTTCAATATATCTTTCATAGCTACTTGCCATGGCTTGAAATTCAATTGGCTCATAGTATCACTATAAGTTTTAGGATTATCATTTTGTTGATTTTCTTTCTCAATGATAAATACATAATAGTCTTTTAACCATTGAGAAGATTCTCTTTTTTTTTTCTCCCATTAACTTGCACATCTTCACTAGATTGTGTGGGAGTTATAAGATTAGTAACGATTTTTATATTACTATCATTGGTAATTTGCTATGAAGTGATAAAAATCTCAATTTTATTAAGCAACCTAAGTAGTTTATTAAAAATAACTGCTATGAAGTGATAAAAATCCCAATTTTATTAAGCAACCTAAGTAGTTTATTAAAAATAACTATCGCTATTTATTTCTATAAATAGAATGTTGCTACTTTTTATAGTACCCTTATCATGATAATCACTTCTATTTTTAATATAACCAATGACTTTTATACTCTCATGTTGTGATACTAATTTTATTCCT
>JAVXUL010000012.1:2095939-2112021 GCA_035590515.1 Trichilia minutiflora | reverse complement strand
CTGTTTGATAAATTAATTTATAAAAAAAATTTTTTATAAAAAAATTATTTTATATAACAGATGAAATAATTTTTTTTTTTAATTAAAATTATTAAAAAAAAATTTAAAGGATATTTAATTTTATTAAATTAAAATATTTAATAATATTTAATAATCCAATAAATTAGATTTTAGGTTTTACAAAAATTTAGATAAAAAAAATAGATTTTAAGTTTTACAAAAATTTAAAAAAAAAAAAAGTTAAAAGATTTTATCAACAGAAAAGATTATCAACGAAAAAAATTATAATATATTTTTTTCTTATAAAAAAAATCATTGCATGTTTTCCTTTTTCGGCCGTCGTTACCATGAGGTTTTGCCCTCCAGAGTTTATATTTCTTTAATCAAAAGCTTGTATGCATAGATCAAGCAAATTCATGGTTATGGAGATTGTTGGTTTAAATTCCTCTTTCTTGATTTAGCTGCAACTCTGCTTATTTGGGACAGTGTCAGAGGTGCTGCATAGACAATAGTGCAGCCGCCGCCACCACCACCTGAAAAGCAAGATCATGATTTCTGAATGCCACTGAGCGGTTATTTAATTTTAAACACTATGCATACTACCAACTAATTGAGATATAATTGAAAAGTTGCCATACATCATGATATTTTACAAGGAGTTGTGAGTCGTAATCATGTGATAAGGATGCTTATTTGTTAACTCTCTGGAGGGAAATCTTCATTTCTTGTACATCGACACTTCCTTTTAGGCCATCCACAAGCCGACTAGCTGCCATGTCTGCAGCTTCTTGCCCGTGATATTACAAGGAAAAGAGTATCTTTTTCCCCTGTTCCACTATCAACAAGGTGGATTAAAGCCCAAATACTACCCAAGGGTCTCTAATTCTCGTTGACATCTTCAGCACTCAAAACATCAATAGTTGCCCACGGGAAGCTTCCCAAAGCAAGCGCTCAACGTTATTAACTAGGAGGCCTCTCCAGTGAAATCCAACCAAATTTTCCTTTACGGAAATCTGTCAGGATACGGAATGCAGCTTGATGGGCTTCCCCGTTAAACAAGTGAAGGGCAAGCTTATCAACAAATCTGCAACTCAACAGATTAGCAGTAACTTAATCAATAACAAATTGCCGTGGAATAAAATCTCGGTAACTACATATTTTGATAGAAGTACGGCACACAAAGACATACATTTTACCATTTTTACCATCCACGTCAATTTTGTAACGCTTTTGAAGAGCATTTTCACCTGCAAGCGCACATTGGATTACAAGTTGTAAGGTAAATATTGAAGTTTGAGTATCAAATCTTGCCAAAAATTGCGTGAAATGTCATGTTATCGAATTTGCAGCTAATATTTCAACTATAAAGTAGAGCCATGTAAAAGGGTCCTCATTCTTAGCCTCTCCAGTTGTCAATGATTCTGAGCCGCACTGTGAATAAAGATGTTAGTTCTGTATAATTTAGCAAAACTGGTATAGTAAAATTTCCCTCAATGACTATCCAGTAAAATCACACAAGCCACTGTCTTGATAAGAACAGAAATAAAAGATAAGCTGAGAGCCAATTACATGTCCATGCCGGACATAACTTCTACTTCCCAGAACATCAGCAAAAGATTATAAAAGGTATTATGCTATACGTACCCATGGTTGGAATCCTTGCCAGCATTTGCACAAGAATCACAGCAACATCAGTAACATCATATGATCTCTCCCCAATGTCGTCACATATAGCAAGCTTTATTGCAGCTGCTTGATCACTAATCCGCATTGGGATGATTCCAGGAGAGTCTAACAATTCAAGATCCTTGCCAAAACGAACCCATCTAATACAGAAAGTAAAAAGTTCCGACAGGTATCATCGATGCATTATAGCCAGATATAAGGTAAGATTAACAAACAAAACGGTTAATTTCATATACATCTCCAAAAATTCTAAGTTTTCAGGGAATAACTTTGAATTTTGATGAACTTTCAAGCCCCTCCAAAGTTTTGGACACTGCAAGCATCATATGAATAAATTTTTTTCTCATCAAACTTCAAACATTTGTACAATGTTCAAAAAACATTAAACTTAGGATCTCTCCATATTTTCTAGAAGATTAGAATACAGGGCTTAGAACATAGAACAATTGAACAATTGTATTAAAGATGCAACTTCAAAACCAAGTTGCCAAAATTCCACTTTCAAGTTTCAAAGTGTTCAAAACCTAATGTTTCAATTTAATCCGCTCAAAAAATTTTGACACAAGCATCACATAATATCCACAGATATAAAATTTCTACTTTATCAGAATTCCCATATCCATAGATATAAAATTTCTATTTTATTAAAACTCCCATTCTCTAAAGTAATGAAAGATGGTACGCTTCTCTTGCTGTTTTCTAAGGCTGTAAGAAAGCAGGGCTTAGAAGTTTGAAGTTTGAACACTGCTTTGAAAACTCATTTTACTTAATGATCAAGCCTAACATATTTGGTGATATCTAAGCAAGGAAACCTATAAAACATACTTCAATTCTCTTGTAACACCTGGTCTGGGAGCTGCTGGACACATACGCCTCTTCAGTAAACGGTTAATCAAAGATGATTTCCCGACATTAGGGTATCCAACAATTCCAGCTCGAACCTGTACAATAGTCAAGGAAAGTTCTACATGTTCACACAGTTTAAAATATATCCAGACAATAAGGGGTCAACAATCATACGGCTTTTAATCTACTAAACTGAAGTTAACTAATACACCGCAAGACAGAGGTACAACAAATTTAATCTGTGACTACAAAACATGGAAACTGGAATATATTTTATTTGATTAGCACTAATGCAAAAGGGGCACTTGAGAACAAAGTCAGCATAATAAAAGATGAGAAGATTTTAAAACATCAAATAATTTTCAATGTGGTAACAAATTGACTTAGGAAACACACCGGACGAGGGAGGAGACCTTTGGCTCTACGTTTAACATTTACACCAGCAGCCAATGTCTTCACTAACCGGCTCAGCTTCATAGTACCCTGTATTTTACAACATTTTAATTCCTGCTATGATGTATGAATTCAATAAAGATCAAAAGTATCTAATATGAGTATACCATTCCAAGTTGTCCATTGGAGAAAATAACTTTATTTCCCAGCCTTGTAAAATAAGTTGCCCAGGCATTTCGATCTTTTGTAGATATCATGTCCTCTCTATTCAATACCAAAATTCTTTTCCTATTACCAAGCCACGAATCCATCTGCTGACGAAATGATTAACGGTAGTAATAAGTTTGGATAAAACCAACACACGCCCTTAAACTCCACAATTTCAAAGTAGATATTGGTACGGAACATTAAGAAGCATTTTAAACATCAGAAATAACACGAGGCATAACCACAATTTCTTGACTTCAAAATTCTAACCTGCGGATGGGTTGTGGACAAGGGAATTCTGGCATCTCGTACTTCAATGACAACGTCCATAAGCTTGAGTTGTTCTTTAAGTTCTTTCTCGACTTTTGCAATATGACCCGGATACCACTGTAGAATTGCCATCACTCAAATAAACATTCTGGGTTCCAAAAAATAAATATTTCACTAATCTAGCAAGACAAGTTTCATAAAGCACCTGAACAGGCCGCAATGACTTTGTCCAGTAGTAAAGATCAGCATCCAGATCGATCCAATCACACTCTTCTTGGTAGACCTCAGAACACTCATTGGAATTGGAATTTCCATGCCAACTCGATTTATTCCCACTCCCACCAACAATCTGACATATTTTTCTCCACAATTAAGATTATGTTTCTACATATGATTAACGTAAAGTTTCGAATGGAAGAAAAAAAAATTAGAATGAACTAGGGGTTAGACATGTTGCCTGAATTATAGGAGCTGAAGAAGACGAAGAAGGTGCAGCCAGGAGAGCTATGGCAGACGCTTTGGGTTTGCGTCGGCAATGACCAAACTGCACGGAGACTGTCGAAGAAGGTAAACATAGACTAGATAGCTGGATAGCCATGTCGTGCTATTTGTACAAAATTGTAACTTTCCTGTCTGGGTGAGAGAAGTGGAAAACCAGTGTTATTTTCGTTGTTTTCGGCGTTGCGTGGGGCAAGTAATTTGCCGTAGAATCAGCTTCAAAGTTGAATTAACAACGATAATACCTTCTGTTAAGTGGATTTTCTATGGGCTCAGACCCTTTACCGTGAAGTATCATATCTCTTCTGGATTGGGCTGACCTCTACAATATGCCCAGTAACCCAATTCAGCCCAATTAATTTCGGATTGAATTCAACACTTCTTTCATTTGATTTCGGTCCCTCTTTCCTGAGGACAAGAATTCAACAGTTAATATTACGATTAATAAGACCTGTAAAATATTCTATTGTCCAGTGCAAGGGATCGTATATCTCAAAGACGTAGTCGAACAACTCGAACCTAAATTCATCCGAATAATCTTAAAATTTGAATATCTTCTCTAACAAAAAAAATAACACCAGCATCGCTACGCGAAAATAAATTAGAAGGACGAGGCTTATCCTTTGACCTACCAATTAAAAGTATGGGATTTGCATTACATGAGAAGTCAATAAGTATTCTTATACAAGGGATTGGGCAAAATGTCCTACACTCCTACATTAACTCAACAATGACAAAATGACCGACGATCTGTACATTTTTGTTCCTTCATCTTTACAACTAACTACTCAAAGATCAAAACTCAGGTGTATCATTTACAAATGACTTGAGTACTCTCGACAGGTTTAGAAAATGCTTTTGCGAAGTAGCTGCGTATCTCTGGTAATATACGTTGGATCAAATGAAAACACCTGCAAATCATCCCATTTAAATTAGAACTTTTTAAATTCAGAGCAGATGAAAGCATTTACAACAATTATAAAGGCATGCAGACAAGTTGAAAGACATCAAAACCAGAGTTCAAAAAAATTCCACTTAATATTGAAATTAGATAATAAACTCAATACTCAACCAGTAAAGAAAATATTTCTTTAGTGACCAACTATGCATATCAAAACAATCTTGAATCAGGATGAAAGCAAACCACAATTTTCTAATGTAAAACTCATCAATTAATTTAAATATCAATCTGACCAGCCAGAAAAATGTACAATATTGCCGAGACAATCAAAATTTATCACTCACAGACACAGTGGATAGATATAGCATACCATGGTTTGCTTCTCAGTTTGTCAAATTGCTGCAATATAAACCGTATACAAGATTGCCTTAACGTTGTAGCATTGTAAGCCTCTGATAACTCATACATGAGTGGAACATTTTCGACAGAAATATCCTAAAGACGATAACAAGTCATCAGACTAAACTTGATATTACTATTTTTATATTGAAAATGCTCATCAAACTACTATTTAAATCAACCTGCGCAACAGCATGCTCGCAGAGGCATTTAAGGCCATCTAAAAGATATTGATCAGCAGCCCTGAGAAGATCTTGAGCGATATCTACATTAACATCCACTGATCCTGAATATATGAACCTACAAGCACACAAAACCCAGTAGATTATCAGCAAGGGCACGTTTGCTTTCATTCATCTTCAATGAGAGAATTCGAAGCTCACACCTCATCATCAACTCAAAAACATCCCATCTGATATTTGGAATTTCTACATCTTTAGCATTTTTCTCCTGCAATAAATTTTTACAAAGCACTCATATAAGGGCCCAAATCAATCCAAACTGAAAGCAGGAACCATCACTCAGAATTCCATAAAGTCCTTCATCATTTCAAAATATTGCTCAGATCAGTCAAAGCAGGGGGAAGAGTTTCCAGAAAGAAATATGACAAAATATTGAATCCTGGACATAATTTGCGGTCATGTTAGTCATGTTTTCCTGCATTTTATCATTTTAGTTAATTTTTCTCCAAGTAATAAGGGAGTTCAATGGTTGAGGGAAATGAGAAAGGCTTATAGAGTAGGTAATAAATCAGTACTCACCCTACAACCACCATCAAACATAGCTCGGAAAGCATCCGAAGAAGCAAGCAAACAATTTCTGTGAGCATAGAACCGCTTACCTAATGACATAAAATAACAATTACAAGCTCACAATGAGGAAAAAAAAAGGCAATATTATTAAAATAAACTGACCAATGAGAAAAATTCTATACCTTCAACCAAGAATACTACATCAGACAATGTATGATTGTTTACAAACTGCTCACCCAAGTACACCTGCTGAAAAATTATAAAATTGTTAATAATGCAAAATGTGAACAAGAAATTGATATTTCATTCATGATTTCATCAATATGCAAATCAATACAATATGGATTCTGAAATAAAGATGTATTCAATGCTTTGGATCAAAGATATTACTAATCTATAGAGAAATTGGAGATCACAGTTGCTAGCAGCTACATCGATTATTGTGCAAGATGTGAAAGGAAAGAACATCTTATAACATAACAGCAACAAAGTGCAATTATTCCAAGGTGAACCACTGTCTTAGTAGTAAAAATAGATAACCCTATTCTGCTTTACAGAGCAACAGTATCTCACAAATATTCCCATTACTCTCTTAAAATGGAACTAGAACACGTAGCAAAGCAAATAAAAGCACAATAATACCATATGCACATCAACATCCCATATTATTGTTGACTTAATGTATGTTTTTGATGGTGAACAAGTATGTGATGAATAAATGTAAGCTTAATGATGAACAACTGTGTTGCCTTATTAAACATGTGATGAGTAGTGCAACTGATTAATTATAATATATTGTGTTTTCTTGATTGATTATAAACAAAAATGATTTGTAAATTGATTAATTGTTTTATTGTAAAAAATTGATTGTTTTTATTAATGAAGTTATATGTTGATTGGAGAAAAATAAAATTTGATTAAGTTGGAATTGAATACAATCTTGATTGTTTGTTATATTTGATAAATAAACTCGAAATTGATTTAATTATGTTGTATTTTAAGTGCTTCATATTATGCAAACATGTTGAATTAATGAAACAAGTATTGCACTGATGATCTTTGCGAGAAAAGTGGTATCACGTGCAAGAGATCGGTACTTTAAGGCTAAAAGATCGATAATTAAACTCAAAGAAGCAGAAATATCGATATATAGGCTGTGTGTATCAATACAAGAAGAAAAAACGAAGATCCAAAAGAGCGCAAACCCCGAGTATCGATACATGGGAGCAAAGATATTGATACTTGTCACTAGAAAGATAAATGTATCGATAAATGGGCTGTGTGTATCAAAACAAGAAGACTAAACGAAGATCCAGAGACCTTGAGTATCGATACATGGGAGCAAAGGTGTCGATACTTGTCACTAGGAAGACAAATGTATCAATACATGGGTTGTGTGTATCGATACAAGAAGACGAAACGAAGATCCAGAAGAGCCCAGACCTCAAGTATCAATACATAAGAGCAAAGGTATCGATACTTGTCACTAGGAAGACATATGTATCGATACATGGACTGTGTATAGGGGTGTAATCGAACCGAGTTGAGTCGAATAGTGAACTACTCAAATTCGACTCGACTCAAAAATTCAAAACTCAAACTCGATCGAATTTATATTTTTTATACTGGATTTGACTCGATAAAATACTTGATATACTCGAACTCCATTTATTTATTTGACTAGCCTTAACTCAGCTCGATTCGATTACTCCTCTAGTAGATACTTGATTAAACTCATGAGCCTAACGATTCGAGTATTATTGTACTCTAACTCGATTCAAAGAACCACTCGAACTACTGAAACTCGAACTCGATTCAACTATTATCAAGTCGAATTTGAATATTTACCGAACCGAGTCCAAGTAGCTTGACTTATTTACACCGCTAGTGTTCAAATCACCAACCTCTGATTGTTTCACTTCTCCCGTCAAATGCCCAAGTTTTCCCCTGCCATCAATTGCCAGTTTCATGGATTGAGCTCATTCCAAGTAGTTTTTCTCATTTAACTTGTGAGAAGTTAATTGGAATGAAATATTTGGGAAAAAAATGGCCTATACTACTGTTTGACATGGCTGTACCTGACGAGGAACTTTCACAAGTTATTTCTGAAGAATCAAAAGTTCTTTTAACCCTAGTCATGGTTGTTCTAACCATTTAAAAAAAATCAAGAACCTGGCTCTGATACCATGAAAGTTTAGAAGAAAGAAATGTATTATTCTTCTACATCTTATAGAGAAGAATTACACTAATATATATAGGAAGCGTGGCAACAGATCTACCATTGAATCCCACAAATTAGGCAAAAGGAAATCTCTTACTATAAGAATCAAACTAGTAATAAAAGGAAAGGAGATTTTCAGATTCAAATTTGATTTTAATCTCTATTATTTATAGAAACAAATTAAAATAATATCAAAAACTAATTCCTAAAAAATAGGAACTAATTTTGTGAGAGTTCCCTAACATATCGGACATACTTGATTGATGTTAATTTTATTGTAGGAAGGGAAGGCTACTACTGAAATGATGTGCATGCGTTGTCTGAAAATTCAGCCTGTAGGGCCAATTTGCACAACACCTTGCTGTGGTGGGTTCTTAATGGCAAGCTATTATTGCAGCATTTGCAAATTTTTTGATGATGAAAGGTAGAATATGCTTGCCGAATTTTTTTCAACTTTGTACTTATTGGTGCTTGAAGCTTTAGCTAACTGAGGGTTTAAAATAGAAGAGAGTGAATAGGATATGGTGTTAACAGGCATATTAATGGGCAAAGAGTGTTGACTGAAGATAAATGAGGAATTTTTGATTCCCTGGAAAAAAACAAACGAAAAGGAACCTACGAATTATTGTTGTTATTCATTTATTTTTATCCTCTTAGTTACATTCCTTATTTCCAGGTTTACTTCGGCATGCTTGACGCACTTTTGGCTTCTGAGGAGCTACCAGAAGAATATAGGGATCGTTGTCAGGTATCTATTCTGCATTTCTTTAGACTCCTTGGATATTTTATCTTTTTGTAAGAATCATAACTTTATTTTGATTATGGTAATCCAGGACATACTTTGCAATGCCTGTGATAAGAGGGGGTTGGCGCCCTTCCACTGGCTGTACCATAAGTGCAGGTTCTGTGGATCACGTAATACCAGGGTAATCAAAGTTGACTCGACAGATACCAAATGCTCAACCTCGAATCAATGACATTTCCTTTTGTTCAATTTGGCGTGTAAACAATCCAGAGCAACGGCAATTTACATAGTGCTTTTTTGTAAATCACATGTAATTACATAAGGCAATTCATTTTCCCCCAATAAAATTTCTTCTTTTGTATCATACCTTGAAGCTTGTCATCAACTCCACCAAGTTGTGGCCTCGGGGTCCATATTACACGTAACAAATTAGTTCATGCCATTATAATAATTTCACGCAAGAAATATATAATTAAATTGAAATTTACAAAAATTTCACAAATTGAAATAATTGTTTTTGGCTATTTCATTTTTCTAAGTACTGTAATACATTTCATGACTACTGTGTGTGAGAGGTAAGTCGCTGGTATTGCTATTAATGGAGATGATTTCATTTTCTATCTGTAAACGAGGAGGTGATAAGAACACGGGCTTGGGAGGCACTTCAATTGCTTCCACACTTCCTGACAACATTTCGATCACTCTCGTCATGGAAGGACGATCTCTAGGATTAATCTGGATGCACCATAAACCAACCAAAATCATCTTTCTGGCTATGCAATCTTCTTCCTCTTCTTCTTGTAAATGATCTTCCCGAATGAGCTTGTCATAAATCCAATCTGGAAAGTATGCTTCAGTTGCATTTGAATTGTTCGTTGATCCTTTGATATGCTTTCTCCCACCAACCATCTCCAACAGTAACATTCCATAGCTATAGACGTCAGATTTATGAGACGGGGTACCAAGGTTTCTCAGGAAAATTTCAGGAGCAATGTAACCAACGGTTCCTCTAGCTCCTGTCATGGTGACAACACTTTTGTTTCTAGAGTGAGCTTTCGCCAATCCGAAATCCGAAATCTTAGCGTTGAATTCCTGGTCTAGCAGTACATTTTGTGGTTTTATGTCAAGATGCAGGATTCTTAGCTCACAACCATTGTGCAAATAATCTATTGCATGTGCAACTCCTAACGCAATTTCAAGCAGCCCTTCCAATTTCGGAGAATGATTTGCTTCAACTTTGGACAACAGATCTCCTAATGATCCATTGGGCATGTACTCGTATATCAGAGCTCTTGTCGAACCATCGCAGCAGAAACCCAGTAAATTTATGATGTTAACATGGTGTATCCTGCCAATAGTGGCAACTTCATTGATGAAGGTGTTGCTAAGATTACTTTTTTTCTCCAACAATTTTACAGCAACTAGACGACCATCTGGAAACTTTCCCTTGTAAACATTTCCATAGCCTCCTGCACCTAACTTTTCTTTGAACCCATTCGTCATCCTCTTCACATCATTATATGAATAATTCGATAGTAAAGTTGATCTATACGTTTTAATAAACTGCTCGACATTTAGTCCATCTCCAATTTTCTCGTCCTTCTCGGAGTAAAATTTCTGGAAGAATGGTCGGATTCTCTTTCTGAAAACGAGTAATAAAACTGCAACGAGCAAAACAGAACCGCTTGCGGTTGCAACACCTTCAAACAAGTTGAAGGTTGATCATTAGAAATTCAGTAACTTAGACCACCACAGAAAGGTTGATCATATGAAACAGTAATACTTCAGCAAAGTAGCTGTTTACAAATAGTTTCTTACCTATAATTACCAGCAGTTTGTCCCTGCAATGTTGAAGATAAAAGAACAATGAGAATTCAACTAATTACAAATACACAGTGTAGTGCTGATGAAGATAAAAGAACAATGAGAATTCAACTAATTACAAATACACAGTGTAGTGCTGATGGAAGAAACTAACTTGACCGAATCACAGCTGCCTCCCTTACAAAAGCAAATAATTTTCTTTGAGACACTATTGTATCCACAGCGTCCACCAAGATTCTGACATCTGTCACATTCATCAAATCTCGGCCACTCCAATGAAAACCCTTCATTCAACGCATCAGTTAGATTCAATACGCTAGACACCGGAACCAGAACTAAATCACACCCCCTTGGTGCCACCACAGGATCGAACGAAGGTTTAACAGAACGATTATCGCTTCTCCGGAGAAAAACTTCATGGCCGTCTTTGCAACTAAGATTACTCAAAATGTTATCCGTGAAATTTTTCGAAAGAGATAACCCCTTTGGGCACTTGAAAAACGTAAAATTAAGACTCCCTGGAGGAAGTGTGAGAGAATTTGTAGGAGTATTTGGGATGGAAAGATTGCTCAAAGATTCACAGGAGCCAGAACTCAAGTCCTCGACAAGCTGTGTGTCCACCAATTGGATCAAGCGGTCGACTTTCGATGGGAAGAAGTTTTTAACTAGGTACGATCTGTCGGAGAGCAGGAGCCTTGAAATATTGGGACGATAACAAGCGATTTGGTAGTTGGGTAATCCGCAGTAACCTGAGGTACTAGAGGAAGAGAACTTAGAGAAGGGAAAGGAGAAGGTGAGGTTGCCGCACTTGAAGGGAGAGCAGTCGTCGTACGAGGTGTCGTTTTGGGAGTGTATGACGACGGGGAACGTGGAGATGATCAGAAGAAGATAGGAGATGCAGGAAGCTGGAGATTCTGTCACCATTGCTTCCGGTCTGTTCTTGATCGTCATTGGCTGGGAACATCTCTGATACAAGAGACGACTTGAAAGCGGGAACGTGTTTGACTGGCTCTCTGACAAGTCTACGCAAATTGGTTCCATAATTTCATTCAACGACAGGGGAGTAATAAAGTAATTTCATAATAATTTTAACAAAACGCTGTCGTTTTACTTGACGAAAATACAATTACTTGCTGCTTTATACCTATTAAGGGGTATTTGTTTTCTTCTTCGCCAACCCACTTCAATTTATCTCGTTGCTTGTACTAACTCCGAACAGAATCTTCGCTATGCGTAAACGTAATAGGACCTCGTACCAAAGTGTCCGTTGATCAAAATAATAGGAATTAAAGTAATTTATGAAATAATCCTCAAAACCATCTCAAAAAGCTGAAGATGTAATTCTATTATTATGATTTTTAACGTAGAGTTTCTTTTCTTTACTTTTCTTAAGTTTTTAAAGTAGTGTATAAATTATATTTTGAAGAGTTTTACTACCAACTGTTTTGGAATTATGTGATTTTTTTTGGTTTTATTATTAATAATATAATATCATTTATTTAAAATAATTTTTTCAATAATAAGAACTTAAATATAAGCACTGCTTTAATTATATCCATTTAAACTAAAACTCCAGTTTAATTGGACATATTTTATAAAATTTCTAAATTCAAGGACTAATTTGTGAAGAGTACCAAAATGTATTTATTCTATTTTGTTGTTCATTTCGACTCAAACTAGGGACTGAATTGTTATTATCATGATCCTTAATAAAAATCTCTCTTTGAATATTATTAATCAACACTTTCATAAAATCAAGAAGAAAATAAAAAAAAAAAAAAATTTAAGATTTTATTATTATCTATTTATTCTTGACTCGTGAGACATGCAAGCAACTCTGTCATGTCACTTCAAACCACTTCGAAGTTTCTTTTTGTCTTGAGATCCTATTTTATAAATAAATATATATATATATATATATAAAATAAAATATTCTTTCTTATTTATTTTTGTCCAAAGGCTCTTAGCATACCAATTGAATCGTAAAACATGATATGAACGATCCATAATATTCAATACATTATAATTCTAACAATAAAAACAGATATCAGAAATCACGTAAAATTGAGTGAAGCGGAGGGAAACGAAGGGGGAAGGAGGAGAAGAAAACGAAACGAAGGCAAAAGGGAAAAGCCTCCTTACGTCATCGTTTGTACACGAAATCTCTGTACGTTTCAAATTATCCACTCTTTTTTTTTTTTAATTCATTATTATTAAGTTAATGTTTTTTTAGCTGGATGGATCTTGGCTTTCGATAAAATGGGTTGGTTTTATTTTCATTTTTTTTACGAATTCTTTCGTTCTTCCCAAAATAAAAACGATAAAACAGAGGGATCCGATAAATTTTTGAATTGTGTGTATGTTGACTATTGATTGAACTTTTTGTTGGTAGGTTTGGAAAGAAAGAGATTTTGTATGATTGCTGCCAACTGGGTTCGTTGAGAGGTTGAAGAAAGAGTACGATCTTTGAACAAAAATAAAACGAGATTGTAGCGGAGGAAGAGGAGAGAATTTTGTGGGATTTCAATGAGTTCGAAGAAAATGGATGGGACGTCTGCCCCAGCAATTCGTAGAGACCCATATGAGGTTTTGTCTGTGTCAAGGGATTCATCTGATCAGGAGATTAAAACAGCTTATAGAAAGCTTGCTCTCAAGTAATCTTGTTTATCTTTTGACTTTTTTTTTAACATCTTTGTGTTAGATTCTTTATACGAACATTTTTTGGATTTTGCAAGTATTTTGGAATAATGGATGTTGTTAAATTTGCTTACTTGCTGGAGAATTGCAAAATTTAGGTGAGTTTCTGGGTGAATTATAGCTTAATGAAATTTGTGGTTTTGAATTGTGAAACCTCTGGCAAGTTTCTAGCCGAATTGTAGTTCACTGAGGTTGTGAATTGTGAAATGTTTTTTGAGGATATGCAGTGGGCAGGGTATCAGTATTTTTGAACTGCTATTGAATTTATTTTAGCCTTTGAATTGATGGATAACTGTGGGAAGCTCACCTCATTAAGGGAAGTTTCCTTTCTAGTATGCTTCTTGAATATATGAAGTTGAAGTTCAATTGGAGATGGATTAATAATTCATGTTTGATTGGCCCATTGTCTTCATTCATTTGTTGAAGGATAATACATGGTTAAATTTTTTTTTTTTTTCATTTGTTGAGTTAGCTAATACTCCAGGAATTATACTGCACATGATATCATGGGTGTTTTGAATGTGTGATTTGTTATCCTCAGAGAGATTAAATAGGTCAATTGTGTTTATGTACATAATCTTGTGTTCAAACTCAACAAATAATCTAAGGTTTACCATGTAGTAGTAACCATAATGGCAAATCTTGTACAATCATAGGAACTAATCTTATAAAATAATGCATTACTATCGTTCTTGGTGATTGACCTCTTGATTCTTGTTTGACTGTCCATGATTATGGATTTCAAGCTGTGAAGATGACTAGGAAATCATTTAATTTTCTATGTTATACCCAAGATACTTCCTTATTTGTTTGTTGTTTTGTTAGAATAAAGGCTTTCTTTTATTTTTATATCTAAAAGGGAGAATTCTCACTCTATGATGAAATCTTTATATCTGATTCACTTTTATATGACATAATTCAATCAATCCATGACTTATTTTCTTTCATTATTTTTTAAATGATATATCCTTAATTTTAATTTTGTTTAGGTATCATCCTGACAAGAATGTCAGCAATCCTGAAGCCTCAGAACTATTTAAGGAGGTTGCGTATTCATATAGCATTCTTTCGGACCCAGAAAAGAGAAGGCAATATGACAACGCAGGGTTTGAGGTGCATTTCTTTGTCTCCTCCATTTTTCTTTCCTCTCTTTATGACATCATATGTACTTGGATGAAACATATTGCTATTTGTGTAGCCATGTGTGTGGTTCTGTGTGCTGTTAAAGAAAAAGTAAAATTAACAAGCGGTGTTTGAGGTACTTTTGCTTAAACTTTAAATTGATACTATATTAATTTTGAATTTCATGCTAAGACGATTCAAATTGTAAAACTAGTATTTAACTAAAGATTTTACAATAAAAGTAGTTGTCATGTGGAGTTCGGAGCCTTTCACAATAAGCTGACCTCAAAAACTTCTTGGATTGATAGCGAATGGGAAATACTTTGGATATCATTATACGATCATACACAATAGGCTTCATAATCATGAAGTTGGAACTTGTTTGGAATATCAGATTGCTCTAATTGGTCCTGCTGTATATTGGTACTGAGTTATGATTTGCTAGTATCTGAGTTAAGTAAGGTTTTATCAGATTGTTTTTGGGGAGAGTATAAGAGGTGGTTGGGAACTCTAAAGCTTATTTCATCAGTTTTAGCATGAGCTATGTTATCAAGGCATATTTTCAGTAGTACCTATAGTACATTAGAGCAGCAAGGCATTCCATTTTGATTGGAATGGTTTCTTATCTCCAAAACAGAAATCTTACACTATCAGATTACTTGATAAGATGTCATACAATGAGCTTTCAGATTCCCAAGGGCAATAATCTATTTGGGGCTGGAGTTTGTTGTCTCTTATTTAAGGCATGGTGGATGATAATAAAGTTCCAACTGAATTAAATGTCTTGGAGATGGTCCACTAGAGGACAATATTCTCTCAGCTTTTGAAATATAGCCTTGAGTAGTGGCTCTTCTACTGAAGAGATTTTGCTTCAAAGAGTACGTGGTAAGTTGAAGTACCTCTTACACTAGCTTTCTTCACATGTACCATTGCTTTAGGTGACCGTATTATCCCAGAAAATGTGATAATAATATTGCTGCTATATCTCTGAGGATAGTTGTGAGACAACAAAACATTTCCCACTTCATTATGCAGTAGCATGGGGATTTATGAATGTTGATTTTTTTGTTGATTGTATTTCAGTGTGCATATCCGGTGAAAGTCTCTGATTTACAGACTGCTTGGATGTGTTTTGTGTGACGGGAATAAAATGTGACCTTGTTACTATTGCCGTTATGTTCTTGTAGTTTGCTAGGGGGGAAAGGAATACTCATTCTTTTGTAGGGGTTTGCTAACCATTGGCAGTGGAAGTTCTTTATTAGACGTCTCATCAATTGAATAAATCTTCAATATTCCTTCTTTTTCTTTGTGCTAGGGTTGGGTCACGCTTTTTGCTTTATATATAATAATGAAAAAGGAGTGGCGTGAATTAACTTGTGAGACTTTGGTTTGAGATTAATATGTTTACTGAGGAAAACTATTGGTGCTTTTGAAATTTGATGTTGTGTCTTTGGATGGCATGTAACAGATTTCCTTTGTTTTATTAATTAATTTATTTTTGAATACTCCCTCCTACCTCCC
>JAVXUL010000012.1:2065506-2079600 GCA_035590515.1 Trichilia minutiflora | reverse complement strand
TGTAATTATCTCAATAATGTTGTATAAAATGAGCAAAAATGAAGAAATTAAAGAAAAGAAGAATCACTTCTCCGTGCTTCCTTCTCTGGGGCAAAGGATTTAGAAACACACAGCATGGATATGGATACTGACTAACAACAAATCATGTGTTCATAAGAGGGAATTGATGCTCTAGAATCCGAATCCAAATACAACTAATTAATTTATAATTTCAGACACAACTAAATTTTGTCATACATGTGCACATGTCCCCAAAATTAAATGTTTTTTCTTTGGGTTATATGTTATGTGGTGTCTTTGTGTAGCCGTCTCTGTGTCTCGCTTTATTAGAAACCAAACCACATTTATTTTGTCTTATTAATTGACCAAAAAATGATCTTTCTCTATATCTCTACAAACTCATTTCATTTACATATTAAAGTCAGAAAAAAGTTGGATGGAATTCATATCAATGCATATGCTTTCATTATTATATAAATTGATACACATTCTAGGCTATATTATAATATAATATTTTAATTTAGGCCTATGTATAGATTGGTGCATGTTAGATAAGTATATAATAATAAAATTAATTAATTCTAAAGAGAAGGAGAGCAAGTCACTTCACATGACTTAAAAAGCTAACGCTACCCAAACTTCCACCTTTTACATTTTTAAAATAGGTAGCGTCACTTGGAATACATGGAGAGGCTTAATAACGAAATTAATTTAAGTCACCCACATTGTTTGGGATTGCTTATTAATAATTTTTAAAGTGCTTTTGAACATATCCGCAAAAGGGATTTTCAACTTGGAAACTAAGTCACACACTCTTAAATCTTTTTGTCGTTGTTGTTGGAGTTTTTGGTTCTGGGGGGTTCAATCCCTTTTGGCTCTTTTCAAAGTAACGGTTTACAGCAAGCAACGAAGATGATTAGAAAGTTCAAGGGAGTTTTAGTATTATAGGATCATGTCTATAATAATAATAGTCTTTTTTAATTTAATTTGGTATAATACGTTCTATATTGTTTTCGTTGGTTAAATTCTCATCCATAAGCACAACTTGGTGGGCCATTTTGTTTATTCGGGCGATCTTTAAACGATAATATCGGCATCACTTTAATCAACAACGAAAGCAAAAGGATGATTATGGCCCTTAAAAAGTGTTTTCTTAGTTAATTACATTATTAGATGGTGGAAACCATTACAACAAGAACAAAATATGATTGTTAAGACGACATTTATTTGCAATAATCACTATGGATTTTCATGTTTGATTGGACAATTAATCTTTCACCACCCTATAACATATATAGCTACTTGATTTAAATTATTCTCCTTCAAAAGAGCGTTTGGTTCATATGGGGCCAAATTTTCCTCACAAAATTTGCACATGTGGTACCTTTTTCTTGCCCCAAACGTGGGCGGGCCCTACCAAAGTTTGATCAGACCAAAGATCCGTTTCATCATGGTCATCACATGTGTTGGATCCTTCATCAGTGGAGAAAACTTTGTGCCTATGTCCACCAACCTCCTAGTAAGAAATTCATAGCTTCTCAGAAGTTATTGTTCCACTCTCCCCCTCCATACACACACACACACCATAGTCCTTTTTCTACCTTGTTTCAACTTTCTTATCAACATTTAAGTTTAGGTTCTACTATCAACCCAAAAGTTTCTAGTCTTCATGTTTATACTGATCATTTTCATTTATTCGAAACCCTACAAGTAATCTTTATCACATCACAAAGCAAGAAAAAGGAAATATATTTAAACTCAAGATTATAAACCAACGAAACACATATATATTCGAGTTTTAAGATTAGGGATTTGCTAGCTAACCCCACACAAATGAAAACCCTAATGTGGGATCAAGTTATTAATTGGTTTCTTGAGACATTGATATGACAGACAAATTCAAACAAGTTTCTTTTTTCTGGCCACCACCAAAAATGGTCCCAACAACTACACTTATGTGAACTCTTTAACCTTTATGAGTATGACTACTCACATTTAATTGATAAATTGGATTAGCTTCGCTCTTCATCACAATTTTTTCTTTTTGAGTGAAACAAACTCTGAACCCCATCGTGGCTGATGGTGGCCCAACCCCTGCAGGTTTTTTCTAACCTTCCAAAAACCAAAAAAAGAATTGGATCCACATAATTATTATTAATAAAGAAGAAAAAAAAAAGAAAGGGGTGTGGTTAGGTTCAGTAAAAACATTTTCTTTAACTAATGGCAAGAGGGTATGAAGATTCTCTAACCTATGTTCTCCTAAATCTGTGTGCACAATTATTTCAGGCTTCCCTCCTATAAGCTATAGATATTTGACGGGTCCCGTAAAAAAATGATTCATGAATGGATCAATATAAACACGCCATCTCTTACATATCTTGTATTATAAGTTGATGACAATATAAACTTTGTTTAGAAAATGGAAAATAAAGAACCCCAAGAGCTACCAAGGTTATATCAAACTTTTGCAAGGATCAATTAGCTAGAACTTGACTTTTGATGTCTCCCATGTCGACCATATAATATATGGTTTAAAAATTGCCACATGTATATATGTTTAATTAATTATCCTACTACTAATCATGATTAATGATCGAATCTAATGGTCAAAAAATAATATAAACTTTCAATTAAGCCAAACATATAGATGAATAATCGGATCATGGAAATCGATAAGATTATTCTTGTATGGCAAAATTTGACCAAGGAAAAAGAAAACCTTTGAATGGAACACACATGAGAAATAGGAGACAAGGTGGGTCATGTTTGTAGTTGTGACGAAGACTTTTGTTTTTAAGAGCTTTTGAATAAATAATAATAATAATACACATTGCTAATATAATTGTAATTTTACTATTAACACTCGCATAATTCTCTTTTTTAAGTGGAAGATTACAAAGCTAAACTCTCCCTTTCCCTTTCTCTGGTAGTTAGTAAGATTCGAAGAGATCTCTCAAAAGGAAAGAAACTATATAGTAATATACATTTCAACGTCAATCACGCAAACATCTGAACAATTATTCATCATCAACACATAAAGGTGGGACCTAATTGATAGTTGTAAACACCTGAATATTCATTTCATTTTTAATTATCAAATTCATATTTGGATAATAACATCAGTTCCCCCCAAACTCTTACATTTTGTCATATAGCTATACTTTATCCACTTCTATCAAATAGATCTCTAACCCTTTGTTTTTCCTAGAGGCATGCTGATTGATATTCATAATCAGCATTCTAGCAAAAATTTATATAAATATTATTATAACATTATATGAGTATGACAGCAATATGCCGTCAAGAAGTGCCACCAATTATTTGGTTGAGAATCAGATGATCTCTAACTCAAATTGAAAAGACTGAAATAAAATTTAGTGTTGATTTACATACTCTCACGGTCTGATGATTAAAATTGGTTATTTAGTAGAGACCACGATGACTTATAATATGCGAATGGAAAAGATTAGGGACTCAGATGTTATTATCCCTTCAACTGTTTACTCTTTCAACAAGTTCATGACATTATCTTAGCTTGAGCTTGTCATGTTGACTTTTACATTCACTAGAACTGCTGGCTGCCATCATTTTTCAGAGAAAGAAAAAAAAGAGAAAAAGGTTTCTATAACATGAAACATGCGTATCTAATGCCGGATTTGGAAGATAATTGGGATGTTGACACGTGGGCCATGAACAAGTAACGATAAGTGTTTGTCTACAGTGTTATATCCTAAATGTATCTAGTTAGTACTCGTCGTTTGGATACTATGAATTTGCATGCATGGAGTGTATTTATGGAAAAAATGTTTCTGACTTTCGAGGGTGAAAATGAGAGACACACGAGATCCAAAAAAAAAATGGGTAGAAATTTAAAAAAAAAAATCAGAGAGAATTTGGACATTTTGCTACCGGTTTGATCAGCAGAGACATAAGAGTTTCAAATAAGAAGAGAGAATTCATTGGAGATCGATCCACCTCCTATATAAAGTTACATAAGAATATCTTGCTCCTTTGAAACATGATCATATATCATTATGTGCAAACGAATATTAAATTTGTATGTATGCCACAGATCGAGAAAACCTGGCAAAGAAAGCATATTTTTGCAGAAGGTTACGTGTAGTTTATGCAGTGGTTAAGACTCTGGGATAATGGGATAATGGGATGAAGTTGAGATGAGGCAAAATTTAATTAAAAGTTAAGTTGATTAATTAAAGATTTAACTTTGTTAACCTGTGATTGGTCATTTGAATGTTATTAAAGCTCACAGTTAATATATAAATCAAAATAAGAGTTCAAAGCAAGTGGCCCAGATCATTACCCATGATTTATATTTTTATATATATAGTTTCTTTTTCTGATCAATTCTAACCTAATTACATATTGATCTACTTGTCAGGTTTGTACAAGTGATCTGCATCTTGAATCTTGATCATCAGCTATCAGTCATAGTCAATCTTTATGCACTAGCATCTTTCTCTCTTTTTGTTCATTCTTAAGACTTAATTTGAAATTGATGGATTTTTAATGCCATTTAAAAATACAACGGTAAAAAATATTTGATAAACATTTATTTTTACTTGTTTTAATAATTTAGCAATTACTTACAATCAACCACTAATGAGAAATTTGATGCAAACCCACAAAAATTCCAAAAGTATCAAATTCATATAAAGTTGATGTAATCCAAAACTGAAGGTATCTTACGCTATAAAGACATAGAAAACAAACAAAATGTTAATCCCCCAACAAATTTTAAACTGTTTGTGTACAAAACTCAAATATCATTTTCTATACTTGAAATCGAAACTCTAGTATAAACGTACTGGCTAATCTGTCTCTCTTCACATGCAGTACTCTCTCTACTTTCCATTTTCATATCCATTTTAGAAAGCTGAGAAAAACAAAACATTAATAATAATAATTGATATCCTAATCATGAACTAATTGGCCATTATTATTATATAGATAATACTAATACGCACATATAAGAGAGAAATTTGGGAGAGACAAGTGCAATCCTTTTCGTCTCAAATGTTTTTATTTTCTCTTCTTCTTGATTAATGTTCCTAATTTTAACACGTAACTTTCTTACTTCTTGGGATGTCCGCAACCCTCTCTCTCTCTCTCAAAAATTAGTCTCTTTCCTTTCTCTCTCTATAATTTTACTGTATGCATTTTTACAAACCCTTTTTATCTTGTATATATACCCCCACTCATCCGACACTTTCTCTTGCAATCTCTCGTTACCTCCCTCTCTCTCTCTCTCTCTCTCTCTCTCTCTCTCTCTCTCTCTCTCTCTCTCTCTCTCTCTCTCTCTCTCTCTGTGTATGTAAACTTAAACTTTTGCTTAAGCTTCTGATAACACAAACATGGCAGAAATAGATTACCAAACCAAGCCAACAGCCACAGCAACCACAACACAATTAAAACTCTTTGGCTTCAACGTCTCTGAAGACAACGACGATGTTTCTGCAGACCCTACAACCGCAACAAACAGTATTAACAAAACCTCGTCTATTTCACCGGACTCCTCGGGCTTCCTACCTTCATCTGCGGGCGGTGACCGCAAGTATGAGTGTCAGTACTGCTGCCGAGAATTCGCAAACTCTCAGGCACTCGGCGGACACCAAAACGCGCACAAGAAAGAGAGACAACAGCTAAAACGAGCTCAGATTCAAGCCACGAGAAACGCAGCCATTTCTTTCGCAAGAAACCCTATGATCTCAGCTTTCGCGCCTCCGCCACATCTGTTAGCTCCGGCAGGGTCTGTTATCGTCCCCACGGCAGCTTCAGCGGCTGGACAATCGTGGGTTTACTTGCCACGGGCGGCTGCACCACCGTTTCACGTGTCTCATGGCTGTGTTATACCTAGTACGAATGAGCGAGGTGGGGGTGCGGGTGCAGGGGGATTACCGTACGGTGGTAGAGCAGGGGATTTGAATGTAAATATGGGGACCCACCAGAATCGGGGGGCCCACGGGAGGGTAGACGGGCCCTCGTTGAGTAGGTTTTCGAAGGGAGATGGTGGGCCCACTTTTGATGATGCATTGGGCTTAGATCTGCATCTAAGCCTTTCTCCTGCAGGGTCTTGAAATTGGCCTTTTGGTTTGGGCTTTTGAATATGATCTTGTACATTCTTCAAATTTTATTTATTTATTTTTTCCAAGGAAAAAACAGCTCCCTCTTCTTTACTAATTCACTCCCAACCATAATTAATTAGCAATTTTTTTTTCCTAATTACCACTATGATCTATACTTGTGAATGTTTGTATATTTATGGGTGAAATGCCTAAAAAATATAATGTACAATACTGAGCATATTTATGGGTGAAATGCCTAAAAAATATAATGTACAATACTAAGCTTCTAAGTTTTAATTTTTTTTTTTTAGCGATACAATATAAAATAGAAAAATAAAACAATTTTGATTATCTTACAATATAATGCTTAACAAAGATATAAAATAATATTGAAAATTTCTAATTTATCTTGAAAAATATACATGCAAACATAGAATTAATAGTTCTCTTTTGATTATTAATATTTTTTTAGAGTATTCATATGTCAAGACTTCATATTATAATGCTGTGGGCATTTAAACATTGAGCATGGATTTGAATTTAATGACACCATAATTACATATTAGATAAGTCTAACCTAGATTTGATTATACTCATAATTTAGGTAGCTGAATTCAAACCTCTTGGTTGCTTAAATTATTTATTAGATGAAAGTTGGATTTTTTTTTTTTTTAGTAAATGGAGTTTTTTAACTAATTATGAATGAGTGAAAGCACTTCTATAAAAAGTACTTTCTTCTAATAATATTTTCTATAAAAACAAAACAAATTTTTAACTTTGTTTTTAAAGCATAATGAAATACTATATAATTCGAATGAAATTTTAAAAATATTTTCTAATCATGTATTTAATTTTATTTGAAAAAAAAAACTGTGTACTTTCACTAAGAATTAATTTTACCAATAGATGGGAGATGTCTCGCATATTTGTTGTATCGTTTTTATATATTCAAGTTGCTATTTTCTCAAACAACGATGGCTACTTGCAAATAACCATAACTCATGTTGAAGTTTATGAAAAATCTTATATTTAGAGATAAAGTTATTACATTCAAGCAATATATTAAGATATATTTCTATATATATCACATTTAAAAAAAAAAGATCAATTAGAATTTTGGAATTAAAAAATAAAAAATGTGATAATCATTGACAAATTAAACTTGAAGAATGCAAATCGAGTGTTTATCAAAAGATTTAGAATGCTATAGATGCAAGAGTAACTATGTAGGGGAGAGGAAGAGGACAATAATAAAATTGTTATATGGACGAAGGAAGAAGACATACGAGAAATTATTGTTAAGTTATATAATTGTTCTTCTGGAAGGTGAGACATCATTGATTACAAGACTTCTAGTCCAAAACTCCAACTAATCCTTTGATAGTTTGTTGGTGTGTTTCTTGTTTTCTTGACTAATGTTTGATTTATATTATTATTATCATATACACAGGGAAAATGTGGGACCAATGATCACATGCAGAGAGACAATAATTTTCACACTTTCAAATCAAACGATTTTGATTGGTTGATGGATAACATGTGAATCCTAGTTTTTTCGGAGGCAGATTTAGTGTCAAACACTTCAATCCCTCCATGATTTCCTCCTACTTTCAAGAGCTTAATTGGCCTTAAGATCAAGTTGGCTGTCAGAACATTGAAAGAGAGAGAGAGAGAGAGAGAGAGAGAGAGACTTTAATTTGTTGAGAAAATTAACTATGGAGAAAATGGCTTCTTAAGAAAATGATTCTTACATATCAGCAACTAATTTAAGTCTTCGTGTGGGTTAAAAAAAGAAGCTTACGTGTAAGCACTTAAGCAAGATAAGGCATGGCCAAAATAAAAAGCACAAACTTCATATCATTTTAGGGTTTTGCCACAAAAGAATGGTCAAAAGGTAAGGTGGCAAACCCCAAAATTCCACAGCTTTTCGGTGCAAAATAGTGTTAAGTAATGCGTAAAATCTAATAAAAAGGTTAGCATATCATATAAATTATAATGTCGGTGATGTCCCTTCTTCCTCTTGTTTATATTGCTCTCTGACTAATGACACTCTCAAATTAAATTCTATAAACCCACATGCTTTGGTTTCCTTTTTGTAACTTTATCAAATGGGTTTAATTTGGTTTTATGAGAGAAAGAGGGAGATTAAAATGATTAGTGCATAAGGTGTGCGATGCATAATCATAGGTTTGAAATTTGAAATTTTGATATCGTGCTTTTGTTGAAAATTAATTTGACATATGATTACATATATAATTTAAACAAGCTAGCTAGATACAAACTCTTAGTGGTTGGTGAGGCAGAAGAAACTAGAGAGAAAAATCAAAAACCATTCCCACAACTTTGCCTCATCTTAATTCACATAATAGAATAGAATAGAATTATATTACAAGCTATGGTTTGGGACCCAATCTTTTTGCTTCTCATCACCGATCATTGCCATTAAAAAGTTGATGTTGACATCCACTTCCTCCTTTAGGCCTTCCCAAATCAAATCCTACTTTCACTTTCTCTCACAAACTTGGTTTCTAGTGGAAGTCGGAGTGATCCGTCTCTACAGTTTTACATTGTTACACATAATGATATATTCTATCTATTTATATCAAACAGATCCTGAAAATACCCGTAGTTACATAATTCAAAATTTGAAGTTAAAATAAAAACCTAAAATCTTAGGGACACCAATGTTATTACCAATATAGTATGCTATAAATTAAAGCCAAAGCTAGGGTTTAAGATGCTTTTTCAGTCTTCTTCATTCCTTAATCACCACAATCCAATCAAATTTCGAGACCTAGTTATCATTCATTAGTCCTTCATTGGTACACAATCAAACTTCTTTGGGGATCATATATACATCAATGGACTTTGATGGTTCTAACGTTGTAGTCATAATTTCCAAAGTTTCGTGCCAAATTAAACGATAAGCAATGACATTTTTGTAATACGATGGATCATTGTCTACATCCAATTGGAAGCTGAGTGGTGTTGCTTTAGATAGAGAAATGTGAACACTTTAGGTGAATGCATGATAACCAATGAATTCTAAAATCTTTGTATTATGTACACAAAGCTTTAATTGCCACTATTTGGGTTCGCTCCAACTTGGAGACAGAAAATATAATGGGGGTGATGTAAATATAATAATTGAAAGCCAATTTGTACTCTCTTTATTGTTTTTTTTTTCTCTCATCACAAATCTAGAATTTCATTGGGGTTCCCAAGGCTAACTATCTAGCCAATCTATACATAATTTCTGACTAATACTAGTAGTTATTGTTATTTTATCGGAATAATTAATTTATAGTAATGTTGTACACATGCAGAATGATTTTGAGTTTTATGTATAGTTTACCTACCTTAAAAAAAGTTTCAATAATGTCTTAGTTCTTATATAATAATCTTTAGTGACTCGTTGGTGAGTACCGATTAGTTCAATTAGTACAATCTCTTTAAATGGTATAAAAAAATTAAGTTTCAATTTTATACATACCTTGAATTTAGAAAAAAAAATTTATTTTTTATTGATATAATACTTTTAAAAAATTAATACAATTTATCAAATTCAACATACTTTTCTCATAGTTAGAGATAATCAATTTAAAGCTTTATAAATTCTCGTCTCTTTATTCATTTGAATGTCATTTTTCAATAATATTTTTTGCTCACTCCATCAATTTTATTAATCTGTTGAGTTTAGAGTTTATTATTATTTTCGGTGACTCCTATATCACGTTAACAATACCAAGCTTGAAAGAAGGTTTAGTCCGGTGGTGTTAAGGCATGTAATTTAAAAGTTATAGTTTTTGTGAGACGAAAATATTAATGAAAAAAAGAAGTGAATTTTACTTAATATTAGTATTATTAAATATTTTTTATCTCAAATTTTAATACACAACACCATAATTATTCTAAACAACATCAAACATACTTTTTGTAAAAATACTTCTAAACATCATCCAAAACAAAGATTAACAAAAAAACTTACGAGAAATTAAAACGTATACACATTAAGCCATGCAAAAGTGAATGTTTACAAGTCTGCTATACTATCTTAGTATAAGCAACTTTATATTGTTCAAGCATATGACAAGATAATAATGGAATAAGAATTATTTTGGGATCTATGGCAATTTCTTGTCTAAGCAAAGCCGGCATATTGCTCCAGCCAAGAAAAAAGAAAGAGACATAAGTCAGGAGGACTTGAAGACTTGGTCTGTGGGCCAATGCAAACACAATGCGTACAGCACAGAGAGATCGTGCAATAAAAGAGGATTGGTCTTCTACGAGGAACAAACAAATGGGACCAAGAATTTGTAACTTTTTCAAGGTCACATGTCCTCTATATTGAAAGCAATTATAACTTGTACATCAGAGGAGTTTAAATTCAAGGGCAAACCAATACTACTTTCTTCTATTATTAAAGTATTAATTTATAATTTTCTATTATTTTAAAGCTACTATTTAGTAATTATCCATTCATTTATATTTGATCCTATGAACCTATCACAATATCAGCATTTCACGTTATATATGTAACGATTTTCCTTAGTTGTGTTTCTAGTTAATTTCATTTATGATAATTGGCAATTAAAAAACATAAAATTTCCATCTGGAATATGAGCAATCACCCTTAGTCGGTTAGTCGTATTATCCGCGAGTATTTGAGAAAATTTCTCCCTCGACTATGATCAATCCAAAGTAAATGCAAATTTTCGAACGGCATTATACAAGTACACATATAAACTCGATGTATCATCTTCATTCAACATCGTCAATTTCAAGTTCCCATGCATTGATCATTTTTCTTCAAAAACCATGTCCTTCTATCTTGTGTTTCTGACAAGTCCGAATATCTTTTCCTCTGACAAGTTTGAATGAGATTGAAGCTGAAGCACTTATTATTTTTAAGAGCCTGTGTGAATACTGAATGCTGAATAGTGCAAACCTGTAAGCAAGAACTGGACATGTCCCCACAAATCTCTTCAAGCTAATGTCAAGTCCCCACAAATCACGGCTTCTCCTTTTCTTTTCTTTTCTTTTGCTTCTGCAGCCAGCCATAACCATAACCATTGCCAGACTTACGTGATAGCTACATTACTAGCTTCTGCAACAAAATGGAGACAACCCAAATTTTTAGCAGGGCATGGATGCATCTTTGATGATGGCTACCTAGTGTGATTTTGTGTGGTGGACCGGTGGTGGTAATTGGAAGATTAAGAAATCTACAGTAAGTATATTCATGAAATCTGATCCAAAAGTGAAATTTAGAGAACCAATACTCTTTTTACTTGACTGATGGGATTGGTTCATTTTTTCGATGGATGTGTTGAGGTACAATTTTGATTGTAAGTCTAATAATGTAGATTCATATTTGCAAGTACATCAATTGATAGAAAGATATTTTAGCCATGGTCCAGTACTGTGGTGATGTATTGCAGTCATGTGAGCATACAGTGAGCTAATAATCTATCTCTGTAGCAAGTACGATGTAGCTGGAGATTGGAGTTGGGACAGTGAATGATAGAAATTCAATGCAACAAGTAATAGTTAGGGAATAATTCCCTGTAGACTTTAGGGCAAGGCTACTGTAGACTTAAATGTATTGTGCACCCTTTGATTTTATCAAACTCTTATTTGTAATTCCCTCTCTTAAAATCTTAAGCACGATAATACTTTTATATTTGATATTTAATAATTTTACCTTAAATCAATTGTAAATTAAACGGCACATCATCTCAATTTAAAGCAAAGTTTGAGCTAAATTTTTCTTTCGTTTGTCGTAAATTTGTTACTTGTTCTTATAAATATTTCCACTTATCATACTGTCCGTATAAAATCGTTTCTACAAGATAAATTAAATTTCTTTAAATATTCGATAGATAAAAGGCCACCGTTTATACGAAGCAATAAGCAGCCCAAACCACATCACCAAGGTGTTGGCAGAGGTCTCCTTGATTCCCACATGCTCGGCTGAGTGATGGTGCGTAACTATAGAATATCGTTTGACTACTAAATAAAAGTAAAAAACTAAATAAAGTGCGCTGTGCGCCAATCAAATTCCTTAATACACAGTAAACCTGTTTTGATGCAATCAAGTTGCTCTATGGAATCCAAAACCAAAAAAACATATTGGGCCCTAATCAAGTTGATCATCGGAATCCAATCCACTTTCTTTTCTGTTCTTTTTTTCAATTTTTTTTAAGAATCCAATTCCCTCTACAAGTACAAAAGTTGAAGTAAGTGGCATGCTTAAAACAACAGGCTTGCGGTTTTCATATTGTGCTTGGAATTGGTGGTAGATGATAACAATCTGTCATGTATGCAATCAGATTCAAGAAATGTTGAGGATACATTACACCTCCAGTAGACAAAAAGACAAAATATTAGATGTGTTGAACCTAATTTCAGTATTGTACAATTAAAACCTCTATAATAAATTATTCCGCAAGTATAAAATGCGAATTTTCTGGTTCACTTGCTGCACTGTATTGCCAGAACCAGAAAAATGTAAAGCAACCACTAATAAGGACAACCCTATACTTGCTATCAGGGGTCATAATATGAGAAAACACTCAGATGTTACAACATCAGCTGACAAGTGAAACAAAATTTGTGTACATCTTCCTGTTTGGTAGGTAATGTGATCTATACGGGTCACCACTCAACCAAAATAAATTAGGCGGGTACAAAGTCATCTAAGATCCACCATCAAGCCTTGGGTTCTTCCCCAGTTGCAACCGGCTTTTGCTCTGCTTTTTCAACTGGAGGTGTTTCCTGTTCTGTCTCGACTGGGATGCATGGTCTCCAAATTGTTTCTTTGCCCAAATCCATGAGCGCAATGCCCTTTGTGGTCAAATCAGCCCTGATCTGATCACTCTTACAGAAATCCTTGTTCTTCCTAGCAGTTGCCCTTTCCTCAATCAGGCACAACACGTCATCTTCCACCATTCCTCCTCTCTTCAGCGCCTTGTCTTTTAACTGCTGCAAAACCTGTTTCAGCAACATTTTTGTTCTGCTTATGAATATCAACCAAAATAATGCTGGTCACAGAATCATACAAAGGAATCATAAAGGACTCTTAACCTCAGAGTTAGTGCCAGGTGGCATCAATCCTAGAATACCCAGGACTTCTTTAACCTTTGCCTCTACTTGAACAAGGGACTCGAACATGGATATTTGCTGATGTTTTGGTTGCTTCTTCTGCAATTATTAGCCAAAAAAGAATTGATCATGTTATTCTACACATACAGAACACAGCTAAATTGCAAGAAAGTTAGCAATTAGATTAAAGGAGTACCTTGAGAATGTTCAAAGAACTGTTAATGAATTTCAAGGCATCTTGGAAGGCACCAGTTAATATATGTGACGTGTTCAAGTCATCTGACATTCTAGTCTCAAATTCAGTTTGAAGCTTATGGATGCATTCTTGGGCAGCAGGAGTGACACGCACTACTTTGCCACTTTTTGTTTCTGTACCCTTCTTGAGGTTTCCTTCTTGAAATGATGATAAAGCAACATCACAATCTTCCAAAGTCTAACAATTAAAGAACATTAAATGTGAGAATATAGACAAAAATTGCATATGTATATTTCAGTATTTGTTTCCACCTCCATCTGTGTATGCACAGAGAAAACTAGTAAGCAGGTTATTCATGCAATCAAGTAGTAACTACTAATGCAAAGAAACCAAGACGTTTACAGCTACATGGGACAATCAAAATAACAGGACAATTATTACTAGGTAACCAACTCCTGGAGAGGTGAAAATCATCTGTTATTGCCACTTCCACAAGAAAACTTTACATGTGTGCCCAAAAGCACACAGATCTACCCTAGTTGAACAAGCATATCAAATAAAAATGTACTATCATGAGAAATATAAAATTGTTTTCATCTCAGGACTTATGGCGGGTGCATATGATGAACAGGCTATAAGCATCAAACCTGATATATGTAAAAAACAGCATCTGATGAGCTTTCCAGTTGCCAGACAGTGTAATTGAGAGGA
>JAVXUL010000012.1:2033001-2052995 GCA_035590515.1 Trichilia minutiflora | reverse complement strand
GTATTATCATATCTTTGATCTGCTTCATGTGATCAGATACACGAGGCTGATGGGTGGGAGGAAGGCACTGCAGATCAGCCATGTCAACAAGATATTCTTGGCAATATCGGTTACTTAAACTTAGGGGATTTTCCCCACTCTCATTTGCCTGACGAATTATCTGCATCTATCCACTTATTAGTAAATCTATAGACGACTCAAGACAAGGAAAGAAGAGAAAAAAGTGTCTCCACAGAACATTAATGCAGTCAAAATGTAAATGTAACATAAATGGATATTAAAGAACTATTGAAAAGTAAACATGGTGAATGCATAATCAAAGTGTCCAATGTTTCAAATAATTAGCCACTTCAGAAGTGCTTTTCATGACATTCGCGATAATAATGCATCAAATATGCATTATCTCATTTGCCCAACAAATTATCTGCATATATCCACATATTAGTAACTCTATAGATGACTCAGGACAAGGAAAGAAGAGAAAAAGTGTCTCAACAGTACATTAATGCAGTCAAAATGTAAATGTAACATAAATGGATGTTGAAGAACTATTGAAAAGAAAACAAGTGAATGCATAATCAAAGTATCCAATGTTTCAAATAATTAGCCACTTCAGAAGTGCTTGGTATGACAGTCGCAATAATTAATGCATCAAATATGCATTATCTTCATTATTTTAAAGTTTTACTAAAAAAAGTTAACTGATTTTCCACATGTAGCATTACTTCCTTCTTTCCACCATAATACAAACAACTAGATAATAAAAAATTTCAATTCAGCATCCATATAAACCATCTATTGGAATACTTCCCATCAAAATATATTATAAAGCTAAATTCTGCAATCAGCCCCAATTAAATTCCAATCAGAAACCATGACAAGTAAGCAAGTATCCCAGTATTCAAAACAGAAATTCTAACCTTATCATCTACATCCGTGAAATTCCGAATATAAGTAACTTCATAGTGTAGATGTTGTAAGTATCTGCAGAATTTCAGTTGATATTTCCCTTGTCAATGCCCAACCTTTCAAAACTAATTAGACGCAGGAAAAACAATGAAGAAGAAAAATAAAATATATTATTAAAAAAAAAGCAATTAGAATTTTGGACACGTCATGCTATTTTATTTTATAAAGATTATCCAGATCGTCGATAATTCTGCATTTATATCACTTGAAAACAGTAAAATGTTTCCCTTTTTTTAGCTAAAGCTCCCTAATTTCAATAACAGCAGTAGCTTAGCTTTTAATTAATACGTGAGTATACATGTTGAATCAGAAATAAATTTGACTAAAAACAAATTCAGCCAAAAACAAAACAAAAAACACATTTGCTATAACACGATCTACGATTTACAAATCGATATTAATCTCATAAAAACACTGACCTATAGAGAACATCGAAGGCGATGGCGGCGCGAGCGTGGCCGAGGTGGCTAAGGTCGTAGGCAGTGACGCCGCAAACGTACATGCCAACTTTTCCGGGAACTTTCTCCTCGAAGACCTCCTTCTGTTGAGTCATTGAATTGTAAATCTTCAACGTCGTTTTCGATTCGGCATCGGTCTCGTGATCCATGGATGTATGCGAATTGGAGACACCGTAACCCTAAAACCCTAATTTGGGAAGAAACACGCAGAAAAGACACAACGCTCGCGAGAGGTAAGAGAATGATTCCTTGCGTCCGCGCGTATGGTAAAGAAAAACTTTATGAATCTTAACGGTTATATACGAATATGGTAGAGAGAATATTAGGAATATTAAATTGTATTTTAATATTTGCGTTCTAGCTAATATGATAACGTATTTATTCTTCAAATTTATTAATTTTAAAAGAGTTTGTATTATATAGAATTCTTAATTTTCTATAAATTTTTAATGAGTCCAGTTTATTAATGTAAATTATTTTTTTAAAACAAGTGTTCAAGATATTAACTATTATGTGATATTTAATAAATAAAATATCATTAAACGTATTTTTTTATTGAACATATTTTTTTGTTTTTATATTTAAAATACAATTATCAGAAAATACTATTTCTTTTTTTATTTTATTTTATAATTTTTAAACTTGTTGACTTCTTGATTGCATTTGGCTTTGACCAAATCAATACTAAGACTAAGTGCTAATGCTGACACTGTTGGGGCAATAACCTTCAGTATCTTCGAACATTCAAACATTGGATCTATAGATTTATGGTTATAGGATATTATACTATATGGTTCAATATATATATATATATAAATATATATATATGCCATTGCCATTTTTTTAATTTCTCTGCAACTTCTTGCTACAGGGAAGTAGTTTCTGCTGCCCGAATTGCGCAAAGAAATTAATAGCTTTATAATGTTTCATTTATCAATGTTATTCGATAATAATGAAAAAAAAAAACATATTAGGAAACGATTAGAAAAACAATTCATTAAGTTCAATCATAAAAAAATAAAAATTGCATCTCCACAATATGGAAAACCCTGTAGAGAATAGTAATAGACCAAATTAAGTTTAGAGAATAAAAATTTTTTTTTTAAAATTCCACGTTGAATTTGGGTGACTAAATTGAATCCTGCCTCTGCATTTTCATTTCTTGATAAAACCACTCAATGAAGTTCTCGGCCCTTTGATCCACCGAATCATCATCTTCTTCATCCTTCAAATCTAACGTCTCCACTTCCAAAACTTCCCCACCATTAACATTAGTCGGAATCGGATTTTCCAGCTTCCATAATGGTGAAGAATAATCTGCAGCATCTGCTGATCCTCGAAAGCATTTACAGAAAAAGAACATTGAGTAAAAATCCTGAAAACTTCTTACTTACTTCAAGCAGTTGACTCTCCTATGGTAATGCATAAGAGGAGTGGTGAAAGCTGAGAACTGGTACTCCTGGAGAAATTCATAATTGTTGTAATGCTTTAAAAGCTTAAGTCTCTTAAGCTTCCTTGATTTCTTGAGAAAGATGAGCTTGGCTACAATCGGTTTCCTCATTTTTGTGATGAAAATGGAGGTTTTGAAAAGATTCGAGACCTTCTGCAAAATGGGTAATCTTCTTTTTGCATTTTGGTCCCTATCTTTCTAGTTTCAGGTTTTTTGATTTTAGGCAATCTGAGGAATTGGAATGATTTAAAAAAGTAGAAAAAGTTGAAATAAAGAAAGTGTTAAGTTATTTTGTGGTGGAAAAGCTGAGCCTGAGAGAGCCGCCAAGCTGGAAAAAAGGTGTTAACTGTTATGGTCGGTTGGATTTTATAGTTTACTATATATATAGGAAGGAATCATCATGAACAAGTAACCGTTGAAACCCCTAATTGGGATTGCTTGATTCCATTTCCCTCTTTAAGTTTTTGAACTTTCACCCATTTCCAATATGTATTTATATATAAGGTGATCATATGGTTGATGATTCACCCTTGTTCCTTTTTGTGATGGGTGTCATTTATGCAATGGTGAGTTTGAAGTGAGAGTTTAAAAGGTTCGAAAGAGTTTAAAAACTTAACAAATTATTTGCCTTGCAGCCTTTTCTATTGATCCATCACATGGAATTCAAGGGTTCGATTGTATTTATCCGAAATTAGTTGTCGAATTACACGATTAATATATCATAATTTAAATTATGTGGATAAAAAAATTTAAAATGTTAGATTGGACTCAATAAAAAAAATTAGTAGTAATATCATAATTTAAATTTTGTAATTTTTCTATTTTCTATTGCATACCAAACTGTATATAATGGGCTGACGTGATACGCTTTAGCCCATGCCAGACGTTGCCGTGTGCGGAAGGCTTACGAATACGGAGCACGAAGTGCAATTATTTTCTTTTGACATTTTCAAACTTGACTCAAAAACTCGAAGATCACACAATGTGGTTGGTATTCGTGGAAACTGTGTTTTGTGACTTGTGTCGCGTGGAATTTCTTTTTAAAAAAATATATTAAAAATAATTTTAAAGAATAAATTTAAAAATTAAAACTAAGATGATATAACTTTTAATTCTTATAATAATTGAAAATAAATTATTAAGAAATATAAAAATAAGTATTTATCAAATATTTTGGCAATTTTCTTTTCAAAGTTCAAATATTTTTTGGACTAATATAATTTTACAAAATTTTATAAATCCTTTACTTAGTGAGTATTAAATCATTTTTATTGTTCATTCTATCGTGTATGTCTTTTTTATCCTAAAGATTACAGTCGCAATGATAATGTGATGTAATTCTTATTTATAGGTCTCGAATTCGATCCTGAATCTGATTATTATTTATGCATAAATTGAGTTAAGCGCAAATTTATATCCAAGAGTAGAGATGCTAAATCTACCTCAATTTGGTATTGTTCGGAGGACTCGAAGGGTCTGATCGGACCAAAATTCTAGATTACAAAAAAAAAATTCTGTCATTTTTATTTAATGTTTAATAATTTAATTCCTCAACACTTTGTAAATTAAAAGTACATGTATTTTAATCTCAAATATTGTATAATTAACTTAGTTTATAACATGATAACGTTAGTACATTTTCTTTTTCACATTAACTACTTGTTACCTCAAAACTAAATATATAAAATAATTTATACTCTTATTTTTTTATTGGCTAAAATAATTTTTTTGATGTTAACAACTCTTTAAAAAAAATTATTTCATTTGGTTATTATTAAATAAGGAGTTTTGAATAATATTGATTATCATATTATCTCTTTTAACATTCAAATCACATTTTGAACATCATGATTATAATGCTATTGGACAATGAAATGAAAAAAAATTCTTCTTATGTTTTGTATTCTTGAGAAGGATCAAATTGTATGATAAATGTTAGTCCTGATTATATTTTTATGCTCTAGATTTTAAAATATATCTATTTTGTAATCTTTTGTGAGGTTTATAATAATAATTGTGTATATATATATATATATATACACAAATTTACTAATTTAATTACAAATGAAGAAAGATATATGCATTCGATTGACCCAAGTCCCCCCAATAAAAATTATGATATTATTGAATATATTTGTACATATTAATTAAAGTTGTAGTGCTAAATTTCAATGGACAATAGTTTCCCAGATCAAAAATTTTCATATTTATTTCTTATAATAATCAAAGAATAGTCGTAGTTCTTATTTAATTGGATTTTTTGCAAAACATTTTCAAAAAGGTCAAGTTATAAATTTAAATTTAAATGTAATTTTATTTTCAATATTTTTAATATATAACATTATATTCAGTATAGATACTAATTGGTTTAATGAGGAAATTTTAGTTTAAATAACTTATAATTAATATAGAATATCAAAACTATTTAAAAATATTATTATTATTTTTTTAAATTTTGTGGTTACGATTTATAATATATAGTTGTTTATAATATTTTTAGAATTGTAATTAGAGATGAAAATTCTATATTTTATCTTTTATTTCAATGATCATAAATGTTACACTTTTTATTTATCTAAAAAAAATACAAAATAATTGATATTTCAATTCTTTTATATGATTTTATTAATTATTTTTTAATTTTTTGAAATTATTAATGATTAATATTCATTTTTTTAACAAAAGGAGATTTAAATCAACGGTTATAAAAAGAGATCAAAGCACTTCCCAACCTCGCCTCTTGATCGTAAACGACATATCACCCGGGGAAACCCATTTTCTCTTCTACCACGGAATACAAACAATTACTGCGCATGTTAGCAACAGTCTTGCATCAACAATCTGAAATTACGAAAACACCCATATCCCCGAACGTTAAAACAGGTCTCTTCCCTACAGAAACACACTCGTATATAAAGTTTGGCTTCCCGGCGATTCCATACAACAAAGCAAAACAAAATAAAACAGAGAAAAAGAAAAAAATTTGAAAGAAAAAAAAGGAAGAAAATCAGTGAAAACAATAAATAGAGAAAATTTGTTTGATAAATGGGGTTTTGTGTGAGAAGCGAAAGGGAGAATCAGAGCGGCGAAGAGTTGTTGATGACGATGGGAACTGAGAGATCATCGAAACCGCTTCACAACTTCACGTTGCCTCATCTGAAGTGGGGTAATCAGCGGCATCTGCGTTGCATGAAAATTGACGACGACTCATCGGCTGCTGCCGTCGATCACCGACCGAGCCGTCGATTCTCGCAATTGGACGACGTGGGTCGTCATAGGAAGGAAAAGGTTTTGGTGAAATATAGAATCGAAGGGAATGAGGAAGAAGGGATCGAAGCAGTGAGAGAGAAGATTATGAATGATCTCAAGACGGCGGCTGACAAGATGAAAGATGCGATTTTGAGAGAGGAAGTGTATGGTGAAGCAGTTAGAGAGGAGGAATCAAACGTGGCGGCGGAGGGTGTGGAGTCGGAGGCGAGGCCGTGGAATCTTCGAACTCGGCGTGCTGCGTGTAGGGCTCCGATTGGTGGACCGACTAAGGGATTTAAATCCGAGGAGAAGAAACCCAATTCTTCGCCGATTAGAACTGATGTTGGGGCCAAATCGCCGACGTTGTTACGTGGGGAGAAGGAGATTAAGAAAGAGAGACCGAAGTTTGCAGTGAATTTATCGAGGAAAGAGATCGAGGAAGATTTCATGGAGATGCTCGGACATAGGCCGCCGAGGAGACCAAAGAAGCGGGCAAGAATTGTGCAGAAGCAATTGGATGTAAGAGTGATTTTGTTCTTTGAAATCATGAGATTCTGTTTTCTGTTTTTGGGAAAAAAAATTTTACTTTCTGTTGGGGTTCTTTTGTGTTGCTTCAGACTTTGTTTCCCGGCTTGTGGCTGACGGAGGTAACGGTTGATTCGTATAAAGTACCGGAGCCCGCTGAAAGCGGCAAGGTAATTAGTTGTTTGCTTGTTAAGAAAATGTCGGAAAACGAAGGAGTGATAGTTTGAATTTTGTGTTTCCAAGATTGAATCTCCTTTAAAACTGTCCATCAGATTTCTTCTTAAACTTCACTGATTGATTGATCCTTTTGAACTTTGAGATATGAAATCTCAAATTTGCTGACTTTCCCTGTTTCTTTGATTCGTTTTTAGTTATCTCCATGACGATGAAACTCTTTAAATTCTAAACGTTAAAGTGCCCTTCTCTGTTCACCTATTTCGGTTGAATGTTTTGTTTGATCTGTTTAAGCTATTTTAATAGTGAAGGGATCCCTTAAAACCTAACTGGAAGAAACTCCTTTTGAAGGGTTACCTTAAAACCTAACTTGAAGTAATTCTTATTGCAGAGTTACCTTAAAACTTAACTTGAAGCAATTCTTTTTGCAGAGATAGTAATGGGATCGTCCGGTTCGTCTGGGAGTTCCAAGGCTTCTGTTTGCTGACTGTTGGTAACTTGTGAATTGGGAATTTCGTATAAGTGTTGAATTTCCCGGGTAACTTCCTAGTGCAAGTTCAGTTGCTTTGAAACGGTAATTTTGTTTATTAATTTGTCATTCATTATTTCTTTCCTTTAAAGGAATAATTTTGTATAAAGGGAAGGGGATGGTTGGATGGTGTTAGATGGAAGAGAATGCAATGTATGAGCTTCATTTATAAATACACTTGCTTAGTTGAGTTCAATCAATGAATCCAATCTTCCTTCTAGCTTTATTTTGGTGTTGTCTCGAAGTCACATTGTGCAATATTACTAAAGTGTGATGATTAAGAGTGTACGGTCCTTTCATATGGAATCAACTTCGAGAGTGTTTTTTTTTTTTTCCAATTCAGTTGATGAACCTTGGTCTAAAAGTTTGCTTTAAACTATTAGCTAGTCTTGTCTAAAAGTTTGCCTTAAACTATTAGGTTAACCATTAGTCTTATCGTTTTGGGTTGACAACTTCTACCCATGTTATTTCCCCTTCTTGCTGCTTTAACGATTAGATTTGCTTTGAGAAGTAATTGGGAGCAAATTATTATTGACTGTTGAGCCTGTGTTAACTTCCTAATTGCTTACGCTGCAGTTTGCTTAGAATTTTTAAACCACAATATGCTTTGCAGTCTTGTTATTTCATTGGCTCCTATGACAACCATTGCATTTTGATAGGGAACTGCAGCTACTTCTATCTTTCATTGAACAGAATTTCTGAAAGCATGCCATTATTTTTCTGATAAGGATTCATTGAACATCTGGAAAACAGAATATTGGGATGTTACTGTTTTCATCTTTGAATTGCTAGTGAATGCTGCTAACGCTGTGAGAAGTTTAACTCATTGTCAAAGCTCTACATCGCCAATGTCTTGAATTGCTTTCCGAGAGATTGAAATTATCATCCCTGCACTGGAAATGACGTTATACTGCAGATCAAGATTATGTCTCATAGGAGAAAACATTGATTTATAACCTTTCTTTCCTGTAGTTCCTTTTGTGTCAAGTAGAGTCTGCGAAGTTTCATATGCGCTTTAAATTTCTGCTACATTATTTTCATGTTTCTTTCCTTTTTCCCTACATTATTTTCATGTCTCTTTCCTGTTTCGGGTTACTCTCTGTCATATACCAGGTATATTACCGCCAAATCACTTTGGAACATGAGTTTGAGATCTCTTCATGTTTGTGTCTCGATCCCGGCAGGTGAGATCTCTTCATGTTTGTGTCTTGATCCCGGCAGGTGTGTTGTCGTGTCTTCTGCATTTGATGCCATTGGGAACCTGTAAACTTGGTATTCATTCTTTTCTTTCAATCAAACGATAGAAGTTTCCTTAGAAGAAGACTTGGTTTCAATTTTTTGGTTCCCCTGCATTGGATCCGGGAACCAACTGCAAATTCTATGACAATGATCTTTGTTCATAGATTTCTTGTACTTTTTCAAAAGTAATTTCACTTTTCCACTTGTATCAACGACCACAGAATATTTACAAAATGTAATTGCACATATAATGGCGCTAAATTAATCTTTACCCCCAGAGTCCCAGTATACGGATAATATGGGTATATAATCTTTACTCTCGGTATACCGTTAATATGGGCCGGAGGACATAGAACGGGCCCTACTTGGGGAGGTTGACACCACGAATTCTATGACAATAATAATCTATGTTAAAAGATTTCTGGTACTTCCAAACGTACGACAGAATATAATCTTTACTCTCGGAATGCGGTTAATATGGGCCGGTGGACATAAAAGGGGCCCAACTTGGGAGGTGAAAACGTAATAACAAAATCCATCCGACCTGCCGGATTCGAACCAGCGACCTAAGGATGACAGTTTCACTACTACAGTCCTCCGCTCTACCAACTGAGCTAAGGTCGGTTGATGGTAGATGACACAAACAACTATGTAAGAACAATTTAAAATTACGAATAAATGAATAATAATTATTAAAATTCCTCGTTTTAATAGCTATTAAATTTAAATATTAAAATTTAATTTTTATATTTGTTAAAATTTTTATATTCAGTCCGTCATTTTTTTTATACATTAAAATTCATCATTAATTAATACATTAATTATCAAAATTATTATAAATAATACATACAAAAATTAACAAGTATCATACACTTATTAATAAAATTCTTGCTAAATATGCCTAAATTTAATAATTAATAAAAAGTGTAAAATTAAAAAACTATTGATTCTATCTCATACAATTTGTTGTGGAGCAAATATATTATTGTAAAATAACTTTGACTCCTTTTAAATAATAAAGGCAAGATAGTGTATGTAAATAATCATGCAATTATTTTATTTTATTTTATCTAATCTTTTAATTGTAAATTTTAAGTTTTTTGTGATCATCTTTTAACTCTTGAATATTTTTCATAGGTTAGAAATTATAATAAAAAATTAAAATTTATAATAAAAGAATTGAATATTTTTCATAAATTAGAAATTATAATAAAAAATTAAAATTTATAATAGAAGAATTGGATAAGCTAAAAGTATATATGCAATGTGGTAATGAACCATATCATGACCTTCAAAATCAAAATATCTAAGTTTTTGACAACAATAATTTGGTTGAATTTCTTTAACAACTTAAAATAAACAGTCAAATAACTAAACATATATTTGGTATCTGTCATTCTAAATTTCTATAGTACCTTCTTCAGATATTTTCCCTAAGAAAGCATAATAATTCTTGCTGTTTGATTCTTAATTACTTTAACTTCTAAGATTCTTTTAAAAGGTCCTTTCCACTCTAGGAAGCAATAACATTAACATTATCATTTCCCTTTTAGTCACTCCATAAGAAGGTTTTTATTGCCTTCAAGAACTATCATTTTTATTACTAATAAATCACTTGTTAGAAAACCTTAACTCATTATTAACAAATCATTTCCTATACTTAGTTACAAATAAACTTTTGCTATAAAAATTTGTTTTCTACTTCCAGTCAACCTATAAATTATAGAAAAATTCACAACTTCAACCTGTTCATTTTCTTTAGAAACTTACGTCTACTATCTATATATTCACTTATGCATATCCATCTGCATTCATCAAACTTTAAAAAGGTTTGAACTTAGTAATTGGTACACAATTAAGTCAAAGCATTAGTTGTACATATGCTTCAATACAACCTATATACTACTCCCAATTTATTGCTAATTTCACACAGCTTACAAGATAAACTGTCAACTGCAACACTTTTTATGAGTATATTTTGCAATAATTCTAATTATATACTTTTAGAAGCTTTACACCTCCTTCACAAGTTTCAACTTCCAATTTTAATTTGTTATATTTGTTTCTCTAAAGCAGTTTTCTTTTGAGTTTCATCTTGAAACTTTACCTCAAGCTAAACTTTATTACAACCAGTTTCAAAAACTAATTTTTAGCATTTAAAAATTGAAATTCTTCCTCATCATCCTTGATTATGTGATGTTTCCTCAACACATAACATTTACATAATGTGAATCTTCTACCTATTATGTTAAATAATAATAGTAATAATCCTTACTTTTTTAATTCCAACAAATTTTTATCACCAACATATCCTAGATGCATCATCATCAAACTATCAATCCCTTTCAAGAAAATAGTATTGACACCTTTCATAGCCACTTTTCGAAGCAACATATACAGTTCATTCTTTTCCTAACTTATATAATTACCAAAGAATATTTGCAAACTTTAAACACCTTATTATCTCCTTTTAAACTTCAGCATACTAATTCTAACTTTTTTAGAGAAACTAGACATGTCTTCAAACTAGAAACTTATCTTACTTCTTGTAATTCCACCATTTTTCCATCCTTCATCTTTATTTTAACTATTCTTATACCTTTGACTTTATAAGTCACATTATTCCTAATATAACTTCTAAAAAAATTATCAAAGGTCAGATTAAAGAATGAAGACTTATATGGACGTATGTGAAACGAATATCCAGAATTCAAAATCTATCTATCAGTATTTTCCTTTCTGTCTTTCAAAGCCATAATAAGAAATATCCTAAAAATTGGCCTTTGTTACCAAGCTATCTTAAGCTTCTTTCTAGATAATTTAAGTGTCTTATGTTACTTTCTTTTCTTTCTATTCTTCCTTTAATGTCCTTTCGTTATGATTTCTTTTAATTACCTCTTATCTTGCAAGACTTCTTTTCAACCAGGCTTGATTTTCTGCAGATTCTTTCTTGTATGATCTATTCTTCAACTGTCTTTGTTTTTTAACCTACCTATAACACCGGTTAATAAACCAGAACAAGAAACTTTCTACAACTTCAATCATAACCTTCAAAGAGGACAAGATTTCAAGTTTCCATACCTAATAACTTAGGCTTCTTTCCATTGTATTTCCTCTGCTAACTCTTCCTCTATTTTTTTCAAAACGATTATGTCTTTTTTTAGTTCTTTCTCTGGATCAATCTATTGTTTAGTGACTCTGATACCACTTGTTGATTTTTAAGACCTGAACAAGCCCCTAAAATAGATGAAACCTGCAATATTTGCTCACTAAAGAAACCTAACAATTAAACAGTCTCTAGAACATCAAGAAATCTAAGCTACGATTTGAGATATATTCACATAACTATAACCACAATGTATTTAACAACTCAAAAATCACACTCAAGAAATCTAGATAAAAGAAGAAGATAAAACCACAAAAGCAAAGAAAAAACAATGGAAAAAAAATTTAGAGAAATTCTTCAAATTCTATTCATCAAGAAAGAAAGGATTATAATTGTTTTTCTACTTATCTCCATTTTCAATAGCAATACACTAGGTTTTTATATTACTATGATTGCTATGTATGTTATTAATCACAGACATAGGCCACTTAGCATATCCTCTAACTTTTTAGTAATTAACATGAGCTTTTAGTAAGTTGTACCTAACTAACTTGGCTCTTGTAACCTGCTTTAGTTCTTATAACTTTACCTGTCTATTGTAATTTGCTTTAGCTCTCTAGTCTAGCTTCTTTCCTTTTTCAGATTGCTTTTCTGTATTTTGAATCACATTACAACAATAAGTATTCAGGCATGGTGGTGGATTAACTTAGCCACACCAGACTTGAACACAAAGATCTCGAGACAACGCTTGTGAGAAAGAAAGGCACTTTGTTAAGGCGAGCAGAGCTTCTGTCTAAAAATGAATAGAGTATTTGACTTGGAAGCTTTTTTCTCTATCCTCATTTTCTGACTTATATAGGATGTTTATCAATTTGATATAGAAGAGTGATGTCCACTCTTTCTTTGAGATCGTGTTACCAAATGGTTAAGGTATTTTATCTTCCAAAGATGTAATTGACAAGATCAACAAAGATTGTTACATAGAGAAGATCAATAATTATGAAATCAACTAACAACGTTCATTCTTTCTTTGAGATTGTGTTAGTAAATGGTTAAGGTATTTTACCTTCCAAAGATGTAATCGACAAGATCAATAAAGACTATCACGTAGAGAAGATCAACAATTATGAAATCAACTAATAACCACTCAACTAGTCATAAGGGTATTCATTCTCGTCGATAATGAAAACTATTTCGAACACCTTAACTTTGGCTCCAAGTTTCGCTTGTGGACAATAAAGAATGAGAGTGAGAAATATAGAAGATCAAATGCTTTTGTTTTGGTTTACATGGTTCACAATGAAGAGGAAATTGCTTTTACATTAAGTTTCAATAATAAAAGTTCATTATAAAGATATTCGACTTAAGTTTCAAGTTAATGGAAGTTCAAAAATAGTCGTCTTAAATTTTAAGTTTGGGAAATATTATCGTCATTTTTTAATAATATTTGTAATTTTCTAAAATAATAAAGATATCTATCATTTATTAAAAAGAACTCTTAATTCACATCCTCTAATTATTTATATTACTTTTAACACTTAACTATTATATATTGCTTCTCCTAAGAATCTTGCATATCTATGAGATGGCACATGTTAGGATGTTTGTGAAAACTAAGACTAAAAAAGAAAAAAAAGAAAAAATTATTAAAGTAGTTGTTAGATTATCAAATAAAAGTTAATACGGACATTTAATGATTGAATTTTTCTTTTTATAAACCCAATGTTCTGTCTTGGTCAAGATAGAACAAAAGGACCAAAATCAATGGACCCCAATTTTCCAAATCAAAGTACATAATATACTTATTTATAATTGTGAATTTAGTTGTAATACATTGATTTATGTTAACATTATATTATAATTAATAATCGAAATTTACTCTCTACTATATTAAAAAAATTACTGGACTAAATGATAGTTTTAATCTAGTATAATATTTTGATTTCAAAATTTAATAAAAGTAATTTGAACATTTTTAAAATGATAAAATCCACCAGTTAATGATGTCCTTATTTGAGAGAATACGAAAAGTTGGGGACCTAAATGATAATACTCAATAAAATAATATAAAATAAAAGGATAAAAATAAAGATAAGGATAAGATGCCCATAGAAGAGAGATGCCTTGTTTGCTTGTCTCCTATGTTCGTAACATATTGATATGCATCCACTTATGAGCATTCATTCATGCATCCGTTCCACAGTAATTTTCTTTTTCAACTTCTAATTAAGTTAAAAAATCAAAATCAAAATCAAACATTTCATTTTTTACGAAAAATCTTAAGATGCAAATCTCTTTTTTCTTATATAATTTATTTGAATTTCTTTAAAATAATTTACAAAAACTAATCACAAGCTATTTCATGTATCAATATATGGCAGACAGCTAAATCCATCTGTTCTTACAAGATTCAGTACTAGTCTCAGTCTCATAATAATTTAAACCAGACATTGGAAAAATTAGATTAAAATGATGAACACAAAAAAATAAAATAAAAATCTATCTTTTCTTCTTTTTAACCTTTCCATTACAAAAGAGTGAACCAAAACCAAAGAGATTCACGGTTGCATTTGAAATGTATGAGGTTGGAATGTTTAAAACTGGACTGATTCGAACTCCATTGCTGTTACTGTTTCCATAAGATCCACATTTCTTTAATAATGGAGGCTTTTGTGTTGAAAAATTGTTGTTATTATAAGAACAGAATGTACCATAACTTGAAAGTGTTGACGATTTTCTGGCAACAGATTGTTGTCGTTTCAGATTCTGCTTCTGGGAATCCTTTGAAAGTGTTGCAGGTTTTGGATTTGGAGCTGAGCCAGTTGAGTTGCTTCTTGAAAGGAAATGTAATGAGTGGATTAAACTCTTACTTCTTGAGCTTTCACAGTTTAAACTGTTGCTACGTTTGAATTGCCAGAAAGATTTTGATGCGGGTTTTGTGATTTCATCAGAATCGAGATCAGTCATGGAAAGGAATTCTTTCAGTCTCTTCTTCTCTGTGGAAGTCCGATCAGGGTTTGTTTCCCGATGAGGACAAGAATAAGATAGTACAGGTTTCTTGATTTCCTTTGGAAGAATCCTGCCATTGGAGAAAAGTTCATCTGCCGAAGAGAGTTGATGATCGTGGAAAAAGGTGTTGATATTATTTCCAATGAAGAAATCGAAATCCGAAGTTGAATCCAGTAGACATGAATCCAATCTACGTTCAAAAGATGCTTCAGAATCTGTCTGCTGGTTGTTGAGATCATGAGAAAATGAAATCCTTGGACTGATTCCAGGGTTTGAAATCTCTGAACAAACATCAATTGCCATGAAAGAAGAAGAAGATGGAGAAGAAAGAGGAGGATTCCAGGGTCAGAAATTCTAAATTTCCAAGGAGGAAATGAAGCCGGGAAAAGTTTCAAAAAAAAGAGGCGGACAATCCCTGGAATGAGATCAGAAAAACAAAAAACAAAATAGATTCCAATGTTGCGAGAAAACAGAACAAGGGAAGTGAAGGAGGAGAAAAAGAGTGATAGTGGTTGAATTTAAGCACCGAAGGATCTTCATAAAATAAAAATTTTGCCGTAGCCATGGACTGGTAACTTATTTTTATTACGGAGAGATCTGAAAAGAAAGCAGAAATTACAAATTGATCCATAAGTTCCTCACTTTCCTCAAACTCATAAGATTATAATTCTTATTCAATGTAAAAAAAAAAAATTAGTCGCCTAATTTGCTTTAAAAATAAAACAATATCTCAAAATTGGTAATTATTTTTTACAGTTTATTAAAGATATTAGAAAATAATAGTATTTCACTTTGAGTGTTTATTTTTATTATTGAAATTAGATGGACACCGGTCATTTGATTTATAATAAATAATTTGAATATTGATCTCAATAGATCCGATAAAATATCAATAATTCAAAAAAAAAAAAAATTGGTGGCATCAAGTTAACTGGATAAATATGAAAAATATAGTGAATTTGTAAAAATTATTTATATTTTATGCAAATTATTGGGATCAATTTGATAATTATTTGAAATATGAATAATTATTTTTTGATGTTAATTAAAAAGATTGGATCTGATCAACGATAAATATTATTAATTTTGAGCTAGTGTTTAATTAGGGAATTAGAAGTAAGGTTGGCTACTGAGAGTGAGAACAGGCTTAATCAATTATATAGCACGAGAGGTAGGGTCCATGAAGAAATGATGGAACTAGCCAATAATCATATCCTTCTTGTAGATTAGGAATTATTTATTGTTGCCCTCGTTTGAAATATTTAAGTTTCAAGTCAAATTTTGGGTTAATTAATTTAATTATATTTAAAGATAAATAAAAAAAAAATTAGGTAGAATAAATATGATACATGTTGTGGTTTTTAGACGAAGAAATCTAATTTCACTTATTCAATTTCTAACATCCAGCTAAATAAAAGATAAAATATCATATTTTATATGATATCCTATTTATTTAAAAATCACTTAAAAATATAAAAATAAAATTGATAAAATTCGAATTTTTTGTTCTTAATGTTTTAATAAATCGTTCTTAACATTTTAATAAATCATTCTTAATATTTTATTAAGGTATATTTCTTAGAATTTAAATATAAAACTAATGTTAAACAACCATTCAATATATTTTACCATCAAATCATATCTTTAATGTGAAGAATGATGATACATATTTTGTTTCTCGTTACCAATATCAATAATGTGATTGATTGTGCATAATTGCGTGTGCTTATACATGTAATTTATTAAATTGGCATGTCGATAATATATAGTATATCTATTCCATACAATATTTATCATAAAATAAATGTTATATTAAATTTCTTATTATTTGTTTAATGTACAAGTGTAATATTTGATATAACTTATATAAAGCAACACCTTTATATAACAAATTATTATCATTTATTTTTTTTAAGGTTTGATAATATTTTATTTACGTAGCGAAAATGCAAAAATATTTATTTACTCTCTCTTTTTTAAAAATATAATTATTTTTATATACAATAATTAAATTAAATATAACTAATTATTTATTTTTTATCATTGTAATATTTATTCAATTATTATTATAATTACATAATTAATTAACTATTTTTATTTTATTATTAATATATATTTTTTTAATTAGATAATAACAATAATTTAGTATATATTATGAAAAACACATAGTTTCATGACATGAGGTAAATAAATAATTATATTTAATTTTATTTTACATATAAATGTATAAAAATAATTGTAAATAATATTTTTAAAGAAGAGTGAAATAAGTGATAATTTTTGCATTCTTGTTATTTAAGTGAAATTTTGCTAAATTTTAGGAGATGTAAATAATAATATAGTTTATATAATAGATAATAATTTCTAAAAAAATATTTATAGAGTGATTCTGAATTTCTTATATATATATATCACTAGAAACTAGAAGACTATTAAATAGATAAAGCAAATGATTTTACAAATTGGTATTCCTTTTTGATACAAAAATAACATTCTAAAATGTAATTCTAAGCTTATGTGGTACATAAATTAATAAGAATAGAAAAATATTTAATTAATAAGCATGGGCATGGGAAACGTGTTATTGGGAACTAGAATCCTTTTCAAACACTACATAAATAAACTTGAATATATTTGTTGCTTTCAAGAAATTTTGTTATTAAAAATATAAATTTTAAGGCACATTGAAATAAAAATATCATCACTCATTTATAATAAAGAACAACAAAAAATTGAAGAAAATAAAAATTATTATATTAATTTCTACAATGATTATCCTGTAGTTCTGCATCCATTTGAGCAACATGAATGAATAGATCAGAAAAACCGAAATAGATTGTTCTAGATGTAGGTGGCTTTCATTCCTTGGTCACATGTCCTATGCCTTGTCTTCCTCTTAGGCATTTTGGCATTCAACTTTAGACCATTCCCATTCTCATGTGGAGAGTTGATAATGATATGGCTTATTGTCCACTTAAGGATCCCAAATATATTCAATTGAAATAATACAAACCCAAACCTAGAATTTTTATTTCCTTTTTACTGATCAAGTTATTTATTTAACTATCGATATCATACAATTTGTTCACAACTCAATTTCCAAGTTATTTTCCAACAATCAAAGTATTTTTCATGGTATCACTATCTTCCAAGGAAAACCCATGTTTGAACATAATGTTTTAGTTGATAGAAGAACTAAAACATTCTAACAACTGAACTGAGTGATATATTTCAATTACTTTGACTAAATCAATGGAAACAAAAAGATAGGTTCTTCCCAAAGAATGGGAAAGTAGTAGTATTGAGCTAAAAAATCATAATTCAAATAAATTCATAAAAAATTGGAAACTCTCATAGATTTACTCGAAAAAATCTTAACTAAAATGACCCACTAACATCTTTTAAGAAATTCAAATCTATTTTTCAAATTAAAAGTAAAAGTAAAGAGGTTGTTAAATTCATATTAAATTTTTAAAAAAAAATTGGGAGCCTCTACTGAGGTACAACCCTATTATGCATTAAGAGGTTGTACTTTAACAAGAAAAAACGGAATTTCGGGTGCAACTTTGCAAAATCTCGTCGAAGATTTTTCTCAACTTCCTCTGCACGTAACAACCCACCTATCAGAACAGAACAATTACAAAAATCTCATTTTAATTTTGATCTGTGTAACTATGCAGACATGGAGCAAACTAACAACACTACCCCGGAGAAAAAGAGAAAGAGATTAAGAAATCCATTGAGATTGAAATGTGCAGTGAAGAATTACGATTGGGGAATTCTTGAAATAGATCACACGTTTCTCGACTGTTCTCTCTCAATTCTCGATCACGCATTGACCCAAATCAGCCTTATGCTGAGTTCTGGATCGGTACGCATGAATCTGGGCCCACTTTTTTGAATCATATAGGTGGTTTGAGTCTTAAGGAATGGATCTCCAACAATCCAGATGTGTTGGGAGATCGTGTTGTCAAAAAATGGGGAAGTAATCTTCCTTTCTTGTTCAAGGTGAGTTTGTGATTTTAGGGTTGTGAGTTAATGCAAAATCACGGAATGTTGCTGATGAAGAAATGATCATTGAAATGGGATTTTGTTTTTCTTATGATTTTGATTTTAATGATTGGGGGTTGTTTTGGTTTGTGAATTTTCAGGTGCTTTCTGTTGAGAAGGCACTGTCAATACAGGCACATCCAGATAAGGAATTGGCTAGAGCACCGCATAATTCACAGCCGATTTTGTATAAGGATGAAAATCACAAGCCTGAAATGGCGTTGGCGCTCACTGAATTTGAGACATTGTGTGGATTTATTAGCCTCAAGGTAAAACATTCTCTCATTTGTCATTGAAGATTAGGAGTGTCTCTTAAAGAAATGTGTTCTAGCAGATGTTGACTTAGAACTTTGATGGAAAATCTCTGTATCTGGATTTCCTTTTGGGTTTTATTACATCTTTTGATGCTCCTAGCTTGGCATTCTAAGATGGACATCTGATTTATGAAAATTGGATCCTACCAATTTAGTGTGATTGGTGGAGAATGAAGCAAATTGATATGGTTGTTCTGCAGGAGCTTAGGAATGTGTTATGCACTGTACCTGAGATTGTAGAATTGGCTGGAGGTGTGGATGCTGAGCAGTGTTTGCCTGTCAAAGAACTGAACATGAATCAGGAAGCAAAAGCAATTATATTGTCCATCTTCAGTCAAATTCTATTGTCAAGTAAAGCTGAAATTTGTGGGATTATATCTAGACTGAAATGGTGACTGAATCTGGAGAAAAACGTATTACAAATTATATAGCTCTGCTGTAGAATTTTCTATGCACTTGTTGCAAGCATCATGATTTCGTATGAGCTTTTCGACCTTTTAAGTTATGCCATTTCTGATTTGTATAGACCGTGTGCAAGACAACTGACTTTGCTGTAATGCTTCCACTTTTATGGATGAATTGTGAATGAAAGTATAATGCAGAAATGCAACCTTTGCTTTCTGTTGCATGTTTTGAGTCTATTAATATATGGTGGATGCAAGCGATTGAAAAGGTCTAGGATCAAATCTTAAAAATCTTAATAAAACAAAGTGAAAGGAAAGTAGATAGTAAGGTATGAGAGTCTATGAGACTTCTAGTCTAGTAGAGGAAGGAGGAAATTTTAGAAAAACTGGTGAATTTGAAAAGTGATGGGCCTTGTGATCCAATATGTCATGGGCTTGCTGTGCTGGTAATTGGGCTGGACAATTGAAACAGAAAAGGGTGGCTGGCTTATACACGGGCAAAGCATTTGTTTGCTGGA
>JAVXUL010000012.1:1992919-2025343 GCA_035590515.1 Trichilia minutiflora | reverse complement strand
TTAATTAATCGTAAACAATTTACAATTAATTACAAAAGGTATATACTTAAGAAATAATGATCTAGAACCATATGACACGATTAGTTCTAGGGCATATCTCTAACACTCGCTATCTCCCATATGATGTAGTCGGCTTCTCGGGATGACGTCGCATCAAGGGATCCACTTGGGGTAATATGTCTATATGATGGGTCTGTATAAGGGCTTGGATATGGACCTGGACCTTGACAAAATACCCAAACATATATAAATATATATAAAAAAATAATTAATGTAAATATAAATTCTATTACTATGATATAATAAAGTTTTTAAAAAATTCAATTATAAATAATCAAAAAATCAATATTTTAATTATAAAAAAGATAATTAATATATAGTCAATCACTTATGTCTCTTAATGCGATAAAAAAGTTTATACAAAAAGAAAGTAAAAAAGAGATAAATTAGCAACTTTAAACATTAACATTTTCTGTATCTTCTCCTTCATTGGTAAAAAGTATAGCCTCAATATCCGATTTATGAAGAGATAAGTTAGTAACTTTAAGAACTCCAGCACCTTCAAATAAGTCAAATATATCACCTCTAAGATCACACATCTTGTTTTCTCCTTCTAAGGCTTGAAAGAAGTCGAAGATTAGTATGCATAAATACTAGATCTTTTGCACGTTGAGGATTTATCATGTTTCTCTTTATGGAGTGAATAAAAGAATAGGTGCTCCAATTTCTCTCACAACAAGATGATGATGAAGGTTATCCAAGAAGTTTTAAGGCTAAGTTTTGAAGTAAGGATGTAGAAGTCCTATGAGCTAACCACCAAGACTTAGGATCTAAAAGTCATCTATCTTGTAATGAATCAAATGATCTAAAAATATCCCAAGCTCTTGAAAATCTAGCAAGCTTTTGAAAAATTATCTTTCTTTCTTCAGTAGAAGAAAAATATCTTCTTAAACACTTATGTCTTTCCTCTGAAATTTCTACATCTCGGAGCAAGGCAATTTAGAACTTTATCAAGCCACTCATTACAATAATACTTGTATATTAAAAAATAAATTTAAATTTTATTTAGTTTGTGCTAAAGAACATTAAAGAAAAAATTCGTTTAACTATAATAACTAGTATAAAAGAAAATATACTATTAAGGTTTACCTCGCATTTAATGAATTAGCCATGTAATGAAGTGGTGTACTATTCTTAGTCCATCGATCAATAAGTATAGCATATATCACCTCATAAAAGGTTGATATCTCCCCTACTTTCTTCCCTTCATGCTTGTATACGATTGTCTTCACTTTTTTGATCATTATATCCCACATCTCATAAACCAAGTAAAAAGTGGGTCTATCAATATCCATAGTTCGAAGCATATCATAAATAGGTCCAGTAAAAGAAAGGATGTAATCAACCTTGTCGTCCCACCATAGATCATCCAAAATTTTTTCCTTCACCAAAGCAGCTTTTGAAACATCATCTTCTCTATAAGTAGACCATTCTTTACTAATTACCATACTTTGGAGACCTCGTTTAATGAGCTTGAATCTTTTCAACATAACAATTATCAAAGCAAAACGAGTATCCATAATAACAAGTAATTTTAAAGGCACAAAAGAATTGAATATTGCCAACCTCATAGAGTGATTCATTATAAAGTTTCTTATGAATGTAGCATTATCACCAACTTTAGCTATCCAACATAAATTATCATATGTAACCTCATTTTTTCAATATTTTTTGCAACACATATATTTTTAAAAGCAAGATTAAGAGTATGTACCACATAAGATGTCCAAAAGATATGAGGATGCTATGTTTCCACCAATTATCCTACTACTTTACAAACTAGTGTATTATCAATTATCACCTGAACAACATGTTGTGCCCTAATCTCTATTATAGTATCTTCAATTAAAGTTGTTATATAATATTTATTTTTGTATTCCTTTACGCAGTTAACAGCTTTCAAGAAAACAACCCTACCTTCAAAAGCAGCAATAAAATTTATCAATGGCCTTCTTTGTGCATCTGTTCATCCATCGTATACAAGACTAACTTTTTTTTTCCTCCACATTCTTTTGATAGGTTGTAACAATTTCTCAATATTTGTTCTTTCTCTTTACAATAACGTAGTCCTTAAAGTATTATACCCTGAAGGTATATAATTAAAATTGCATTATTAGTAGAAAAAGTGAATGCATTAACATAATATGGATTCCTGATATAGTGGAAAGGTAATCCACTTGAATAAAATATTCTAGCAATTTCACTATTTAAATTCTTTATGGCAATAAGATTAAATGATTTTTTCAAAGAATCTTTTCTTTTTTTAAAGTCTAAACTCTGAGCTTGAAATAAATCTGTGCCTGAACATATAAAGGAAGATGTTTGAAATTGAGAAGGAGGTAATGGAACTGTTTTTGGTTGCAAACCCACTTGTGCATCCTTTATTGTTTTATGTATCTCATAAAGATATTGTTGTGTCACTTGTGGGCATGCGAATCCCCTACCCACTTTATTTCAATAAATATACTTTAACTCTAGATTTATGATCTTTAAATATGGCACTACAGTAGTTACACACAAAGCTTATATTTTCACATCCTTCAATAGATTTTGGTAACTTGGTTATATATTTTCAAAAAAGAGTGTTACTATTATCATCTTGACTATCAATAGATGCATTATCACTATCACTAATACTTTAAGAAGTCATAATTAATAACATATAATATTAATAAAAGTACAAAACTAATTAAGAAATTTATGTTGTTAAAACAAAAAAATTGAAAGAAAAAATATTGAAATAATAAAGAAATTAATCATACTTACCGACTATTGAATGTTTTTGAAACAAAAAATTCAATTTTCCAATATTTATTTGTTATTGTGTTAGCAAACAATGGAAGAAATTCTACTCTTCCTTTGCGTTTTTGGTTTAAGAAAAACCTAAAAGGCTAAAATATTTCTAACGGGCCCTAAAACATTTTTTTAACTACTCACAATCATTTCTAATGGACCTAGAGCATTTTTAAATTTAAAGTCTTTTTTGTTTAATCCAACCGAAGATAAAAGTACAAAATCATCTTCTTCTTCAACTTTCCACCGTGTTTGGCTGACTCAAATTTCAAAAAATTGAATAATTAAATCATTCAATTGATTATGTAAATTCATGAAGTCCTTTACCTTCTTCAATAACGAGGATATTTTCTCACTCTAATCAAAAGACAAAGTAGGAGAGGAGTCAAGTCAGAAACTTTTTAGTCTCTGAATCAATACATTGACGAAGGATCTACATCGAAAACAAAGAAGAATTTTGCCGTGTCAAAGGTGTCAGACATGATTAGGATATGAGTACAACATGGGTACATGATGGTAACTGGCATGTTCGTGCTTCATACTTTGTCCTTATTCAATGGTTTTCCGAAAATATTGAAAGGATTTTCATTGAATCCTTACACAACAAGATACCTACCACCTTTTGAAGAATTTGAAGTGGATTGCTGTATTATTCCCAATATGCATTAGTTGCTTTTCCCTCAATGGGGAGACCATCTCTTTTTCTCTTCATTGTCGAAAAAGGTACTCTCTCAATAGGATTTTTTAAAGAACAGATTGTTGAAGAGGATTGAGTTCTATTTGTTCTTGCCCACATAGAGTTTACTATAACATCTAAATCAAAGGAGTTGCAGTTGTATAGGGCAGGAGTGAATAGCAAGTACTTTCAGGTTTCTGATTGAATCTCAGCATAAAAATACTAGAACGTTGAAGAAGAAAAAGAGTGAAGAGAGTTTCCGTTTTTCAAATACCATCGACCAGTTGTTCAGAATTCCAACTTAGCTTCTTATTTTAATTCTTTGGTTATTTTGTTAATAATCTCAACTTAATATGCTAACAATTTATTCATATATATATATATATATATATATATATATATATATTTGGTTATTTTGTGCTATTTGGAGGTGTGTCCGAATTAATATGAGAGAGAGACCGAGAGAGAAGAGAGACATTCAGCATAAACATGCATGAAAAGAAGGCCCATAATTGGCTGCTAATATCATATGGTGGGCTGGGTTAATCATGAAGAATATTTATCTCGGGCTAGTCCAAGCATGAGAATAAAAAATGCGGCCGACACAACTCGTTTGGTTAAATATAAATGAATTAAAATAAACACAAAAACAAGAAGACTTTAATTACAAATCGTTTTAATTTACAGTCAGATAAAGCTTGTGCAAATTTATTTATTAAACTTAATTAAACATATCTTTCTATCTTCTATATGTATTAATGTAATATTTTTATTTATGATAATTATTAATTTATTTATTAAAAATTTTAAAATAATATATTAAGGAAGTTATAAGTTTGAAACTAAAATATTTACTATTTATGTGTTACAATTAAATTAAAAAATATACCAACATAGTTATAAGGATTAAATTTTATAATTTTATACTAAATTACAATTATAAGAGGAAAAAACTATAATTATTATACTAAATTACAATTGATAAATTATTAATGCCAAGTTAACAATTTTTGCTCTCTCTAAATATGGTAAATAGTTGTATTGTGATTAAACTGAAGGTGCTAAAGTTTCTTGCATATATTTTGCAGATGTTTAAGTTTGTTAAAATTTCAATGCACAAAATAAAAAAATTTACATGTTTATAAATAATACATATCAAAGAAACCTGATGATCAACATAAGCATAACCCTCTGCATCATCAATAAAAATTTTCAGTTAGTCATAATTTGCATGACGACTGGAATTAGTTAATATTAATTGAACTTTTTATATATATATAATATTTGACAAATTAAATAAATATGTACATAATTTCTTACGTTCGATCTTTTAATAAATAATTTTATTTAAAATAAAATTACTTTTTTACTTTAATCCTTTAAAGAGAATATCTTATGCATTTTAATCTTTAAAATTATAAAAACAGGAAAAGTACAATTTTACCATTAATTTAATTTTTTTAATAGCGAAAACTAAGGATAAGTATAAAAGACATTTTTTCAGTTGAGAGACTAATCTGTCATTTTGACTAAAGTAAGGGGGAATAAAATATTTTTCATATTATAAATGTTTTCTTTTGCTTGAAGCGCAAGTTTCATACATACTATTAGTCAAGGTCAAATAAAAAGTAGTCTTTGGTAAATATTCAATTTTTTTTGTGTATATATATATAAACATAATCAACGTTAATATTCGATAAAATAACAAATAAAAATATATTTAAAGAGAAAAGAACTTCTAACTCTTAAAGTTTTAGCAATACACACTTTAATTTATTATTTTTAAAAATATTCACAAATACCATAATTTTTAATTTGATTCATAAATTTAAATAAAAATATTTTATTATATTTAACTTTTTAAAATAATTATAATTAAAAATACACTATTGTAATAATAATAATAATAATAATAATAATAATAATAAATTTATTTAAACTATTAAATTTTTTAACCGAATTATGGTATATACTATTGTATTTTTAAAATCGTATTATTATTTAATCAAATCCTTGAAGTTTAGGAGTCCTTCTCCTAAATTCTAATTATTTGAAACCAAAAAAAAAAGAAGAAAAATTTGATAGTACTTATATGATATAAAACTAAAATTAGTGTCTATTTATTAGAATCAAATAAAAATTATTTAATTTATTATAAGTGAGGAATATATTATTAAGCCAATAAAAATATTTTTTTAATCGCACTAATTAATTCCCTTACAAAATTTTCCACAGATTCGACCACTGAATCAGAATCTTTTTTATACCATAAAATCCAAAATGCGCGCACGCTGATTCTCATCTCCGGTATGCTTTCATTTTATTAGGGTTTTAACGTAAGACTTCTCATTCGAAGCTTAAGCTTGCTCCATTCTCACGCGCGAGGGCGCGCACGCACACAAACACACACACACACACACCAGAACGACACCGCGTAATCGACAATGGTTGGGGTTTCTAAAGACGGGGATGCGGAGAAGACGATTGAGCTTTTCCTGAAGATCGGATTGGATGAACGGACCACCAAAAACACAGTGGCTAACAACAAGGTTACCGCAAGTTTGACCGCCGTTATTCACGAGGTAACTCCATTTATGAGTCTGTTGTTTGGTTGCGGAAAAAACCGTGGAATCGTAATGAAAAGTTAATCGCTTTTGTCCATTGTAGTTTATTGTATTAGCTTTGTTTACTTGCTTTTCTGCTTGTTTTGTACTTCTGTCGTTTCATTTTGATAGAATATTTATGTTAACAATCCGTTCATTTTGAATCTTCGATTGGTATTTTTTAGCATGGGGATTTTATGATGTTAATTTCAGGCTGATGTTACCGAAGGATGTGACCGTAAAATTGGGAATTTACTTTACACGGTAAGTTTGTAAGTAGATTCAGCTACTGGATCATAAATAGTTATTTAATAATTTGTTAATTTTGTGTAGTTGGGAGAAATTATTGTTTTTGATTTTGCATTAACATCTGAATATCTATAGATCTATATATCTATATTTATGTCTATGTCTATATCTATATTTTAATTTTACCTCATTTTTTTTGTTAATTTGGCATTGGTTTGAGGATATATTGTGTGCATGACAGGTTGCTACGAAGTACCCTGCAAATGCACTTGTACATCGTCCAACTTTGCTGCAGCACATTGTGTCCTCAAAGGTTTACTATCCAGTCTCATCTCTTAGAGTTATTGTTTGTTTATATATCTTGTTTTTTCTCTACTTGGTCATGAGATTAGAGGTTGAATAGAAATGAGCTGATTGGAGTTTAGAAATAGGTTTGAGTGTTATGTTATATCTTCTCATACAAAGCTATTTTGCAGATTAAAACACCAGCACAGTTAGAAGCTGCTTTTTCATTTTTTGCAAGTACCGGTTCGGAAAATTTTAAATCAAATGAATTTGAAGAAGCCTGTGGCATTGGTATATTGAAATGACTTCTTCTGAGATGCAATGTTGGGTGCACAAGCATTATTTTCTAGTTTCACAGTTCTACAGTTGCATGTTGAATGATCTTTATACATTGTACATACTGTTATAATGCTCTTTTTATTATTTGACTGTACTCTGCCATTCTTTTACACTAAACAGGGGTTGAAGTTTCAGAAGAAGATATTAAACGGACCGTTAATGAAGTATTTGAAGAGAATAAGAGCTCAATTTTGGAACTGCGTTATCGAACAAATGGTTAGTGTTTGATTTTAAAATACTTTAAAAAAATTATATTATTTGAATTATAACTTGTTTGATTATGATTTGGGTTGCAAGTAGTATTTACTTGACTCGCGTTCTTTGGCATCATTTTGAGGTCTAATAATGTACTACTGATATTATCAATAGCAAGGACATGTAACCGTGGCTATGGAGAGATTAACATTTTGGGGGGTGGGGTGGGTTATTCCTGTCAATGTAAAAAAAAATTTTAAATCCTTCTGCATGCAAAAAATCAAAAAGGAGAGTTAACGTTTTTTTTATCATGTGCATGTACACACGAGCATTCCATGAACATGTGAGGTTTTATGTTTTATTCTTTTCTTTGGTGAATTGACTCATATATTCTATCATTCTAATGAAAACATTTCCTTGACAATTCAATTATTTATAGTGGGTGATTTATTTGGGCATGTTCGCAAGAGGCTTCCATGGGCTGATCCAAAGATTGTCAAGGTGAATGGTTTTTCCCTGTGAACATCAATAGTTGGAATAAGTATGATTGATTTTAAGTGACTATACATAGATATTTCCTTCCGATGTTTCTCTGATTTGTCTGTCTTCTTTCTTGACAGGAAAACATAGATGGTAAAATGAAGGAATTACTTGGTGAAAGGACAGCAGCAGATGATGAGAAGCCTTCAAAAAAGAAAGAGAAAAAGGACAAGTCTGCAAAAGTTGAGGTGGGGCCATATACATGCTTTGTTTGTTTTGTGTACAGATTGTGTTTTTGCTTGTAATTGGATTTATAACTTTCTGTACTTATTGCACTTTTTGTAGGATAAAAAAGTTATGAATGAGGCTCCAGTGCAGCTATCTGAAGAAGAACTGAATCCATATTTGATATTCCCTCAACCAGAAGATAACATCCAGGTGAATTTGGTTATCTGTTTTTTCCATATAATATAGTTTTGAGCACCCTTTTTTTTATTTTTTTCTATTTATTATTGTTATTGACACTGAGAATGATGTCAGTGTTTTCTGTCTCATATTTTACCAGTGTGATGTAAAATGCTAGACGTAGAGACATTTCAGATTTACGGTAATTTATTGTGCTGATGACAACTATAATTGACAAACTACCAGAAGAAGGAAAACAAAGAACCGATAGAAATAAGAAAAAAGAAAAGAGAAAGATGATTTAGAATGGTGAAGTTGCTTATTGCATGCAAAAATTAGAACTGTCTTCATTGTTCAATCATTGGTTTGACTGTTTTCCATTACAGTATGTAAACAAGTTGTAATAATAGTTGTTGGTTGATTATCAGGTGCATACTGAAATACCTTTCAGTGATGGATCTGTGTTGAGGTGTTGCAACACTAGGGAGATGCTTGACAAGCACTTGAAAGTGACTGGGGGAAAGGTCTTTACCCGCTTTCCGCCCGAACCAAATGGTTACCTACACATTGGTCATGCAAAGGTAATTGATTGGTTTATTTTATTGTCTGAGATGACCAATAAAGAAAAAAAATAAAAAGAACAAGGATTGTGTTTTACTGGTAGCATAAGCAGGGTTTTCCTTATTTAATAATTCTGTTCCAGGCTATGTTTGTTGACTTTGGTTTAGCTAGAGAGAGAGGTGGATTTTGCTACCTGAGGTGAGGTTTTCTCTATTGTACTTCTCTGATTTATATATGGAGCTGTTTATCTTTCTGTTATTGCACATAGTATACATTAAAGAATGCAATGTCTTTATCAGGGGGAAGGGATTATGGGAGTCTTGACTTTGGAGACTCCCTGCCTGTATTTGGGGACATCTTAACTTGGTGGATGAGATTTAGCCATACAAATTTAGGTCTAGCATTTTGATGTTTTTGGTTGTCTGTTGATATGATCAATATGTTTCTGATGGTTTGGTTATGATGTGTGGTAATTGGCTTGTTATAGATGTGCATACTCGTGTACATATGTGCTTTGTGTGTGAGAGAGGGAGGGAGATATTAATTTTCCCATTCTTTAGCTCCAACTCCTAAGATCTGAGTGTCATTTTTGGATTAACTATGCCTGATAGTCTGGGTTGGCCATGCACTCTAGGTTTGATAGTCTGGGTTGACCACGAACTCTAGGTTTTGCACCTGGCCTCTCTTTAGATATTTGTCAACACCAGTTTTTAACATGGGTCAGCTCTGTGTAGCATGATGATTTATCTCATTAAAGGAACATCATCCTTTTTTTTGAAACTAAAATTATTTGTTTTTGTGGTGGGAAATGTCTTTGAATGGAGAATGCATTGTATATGAAATATGTTAAACAATAGCCAAAATATTGGATTCTGGATGACCTATATCCCTCAATTTTATTAAACTTTAGTGTCAATAACATCTTTTATATTTGGTTTCATTTTTTTTTCTATTTGCTTATTTTGTCATCAGTAACTCCCTTGATTGCTGTTGTGTTTGATAATGATTTGATCTATCCAATTACTATTAGTTATTCCTAGTTAATACATATCTGTTTCTTATTTTTGTCTTGTTCCATCGGAAGTTATATATAGTTGGTTAAAAGCTTTCGTATCATATCTGCATGATCAAAAGATCCTACAAACTTATGTACTTCACTAGTTATTGAAATCTGAGTTTTGAAGTTTGGGCTGGTTTATCTTCAGTATTTCCATAAGTGCTTGTTTCTGAGGTTTGACTACTGATCTTTGGCACTTTTAGATATGATGATACAAACCCAGAAGCTGAAAAGAAAGAATACATTGACCATATTGAGGAAATAGTTCGGTGGATGGGTTGGGAGCCTTTCAAGGTATTATTATTAATAGCATAAAATTTCAATTTGTGCTTTACTTATTTTGACATCTGGCATCTGACATTAGATCCCTGTTGGATTTATGCAGATCACATACACCAGTGAATACTTCCAAGAACTTTATGAATTAGCTGTGGAGCTGATTCGGAGAGGGCATGCGTATGTTGATCATCAGGTCGATATGAGTACTCTTCCATTGCATTCACACACTAAAGCATCATTTTTGCACCTACCCCTTTTTCAATGTTCAGATTAAATCTGGCATTTGCATGTTTTAATATTATTGTGATAATATAATTTCCAACTTCTTATGTAGAGAAGAAAGTGTAGAAAAAAGGGCCATCTTCATTTTGGCTTTTGGCTTTTGACTTTTCATTCATGTTATTGGTATTTGATAAACTGATTTGCCATTGGTTTACTTTTTCCAGACGTCCGATGAGATCAAAGAGTACAGGGAAAAGAAAATGGACAGCCCTTGGAGAGACAGACCAATTGCAGAATCATTGAAACTTTTTGAAGATATGAGAAGAGGTTTGATCGAAGAAGGCAAAGCAACACTCAGGATGAAACAAGACATGCAGAATGATAACTTTAATATGTATGACCTCATTGCTTATCGAATCAAGGCAAGTGGTATTATGTGAACATTTTCAATTACCTTTATCTTTTTCAAATCCAGATATTCTAAGTGGCTTGACATTCTCTTCTTACAGTTTACTCCTCACCCACATGCTGGAGACAAGTGGTGTATCTATCCAAGTTATGATTATGCACACTGCATTGTGGATTCGATTGAGAACATTACTCATTCGGTATGTGATATTTTTCCAAAAGTATTCCCTATATTCTTTCATCTTTCTTGCACAATATTCGGATGTAAATTTGCTGTTATTTTACTTGTTTAAATGAATATATAAAATGCACTGGCATCCCCAGTCACTTACTCGAGTTCAGGTTTATTAGTATGAGCTTTGATCACAAGAAAAGTAGGGCTGCTAAAGAAACTCATTCTTTTGCAAAACATAAGAATCATAAATTAGAATAAACTTTTCGTTTTTGAGTTCTTTTATTCAGTTAATTATTAAAGTCCTGTTTTCACATTTTTCATCACTGCATATGCTTGATGCAGCTGTGTACCCTCGAATTTGAGACGCGGCGTGCTTCCTATTATTGGTTGTTACATTCATTGGGCATCTATCAACCTTTTGTGTGGGAGTACTCACGGTTAAATGTTTCAAACACTGTGATGTCCAAGCGCAAGGTGAGCAAATAACCTAAAAATGTACTTGTTTGTGTAGTTTTACTAAAAGCCAGCATAAATATATTGTTTACACTGTTACAGTTAAATTTCTTGGTCACAAAGAAGCATGTTGATGGTTGGGATGATCCCCGTCTTATGACACTTGCTGGTCTACGGCGTAGAGGTGTGACTTCGACTTCCATTAATTCCTTTGTTCGAGGGATTGGAATCACAAGAAGGTTGAACTTTTATACTCTGGGCAAACATAGGATTTTAGTGATTATCATTTTTGTTGTGTTTTGTTTTCCTAATGATTGCCTATGCCATGTGGTACAGTGATTGTAGTCTAATTCGTTTGGATCGCTTGGAGTACCACATAAGAGAAGAACTGAATAAATCAGCTCCTCGTACTCTGGTTGTTCTGAAACCTCTCAAGGTCTATATCTTGTCTGTATACTTTCCTTGGGAATTATCTTGTTCTGGTCCTTAAATTACCATTTTATGCATTCTCAGGTAGTTATTACCAACCTAGAACCTGGCTCAACTATGCATCTTGATGCCAAGAGATGGCCGGATGCTAAAGCAGACGATGTATCAGCATTCTACAAGGTGAGTACTATAGATTCATAAGCTAAATTATAGTTCTATGTATCAAGAAAAGAAAAATGGCTTTTAAAATGTAAATAAACTTCATGACTTGCCTGTTATGATTTAGGCTTTTAGCTCATATCTTCTTTTGGTGGATGTGAAACGAAGTTTCTGGCTCTTGCTAGCTTACCAGCACATTTGTTTTGTTCTTGGAAAGATTTAATGACTTGGATGTTTTAGGTTGGATTTTATAATGATCAGAAAACATATTTTAGGGTTGTAATTTTTTTTAATATTTCCATAAGCATTTTAGTCCACATGTTTTGATGTTTTAATCTTTAACTGCTGTTGTCTTTTCTGCTTATTTTAGGTTCCCTTTTCCAATGTTGTATACATCGAGTACTCTGATTTTCGAATGAAAGATTCGAAAGATTATTATGGCCTTGCACCTGGTAAATCTGTCCTACTCAGGTATGTATGTTATACGAAGATTCATGTTTTTGAATTCTCTTGAAAAGAATATGGTTCTTTACTTTGAAATATTTTATGCCTGCAGATATGCATTCCCGATAAAGTGCACAGAAGTAATTTTAGCTGATGATAATGAGACCATTCTTGAGGTCTTGGCTGAATATGATCCTTGCAAAAAGTCAAAACCAAAGGTTCTCTCTCTTCTTTCTTTCTTTCTTTCTTTCTTTTTTTTTCCCGTTTCTTGTCATAGTGGAATTTACTCTTTGAAATGTGGGTGTGTAAGGAGGGTCGCAAAATCTTGTTGCTGCTATAGGTATTATTTATTTATTTAATTACAAATTATATTGTCCTTGTACACAGGGAGTTCTGCATTGGGTTGCTGAGCCTTCTCCGGGTGTTAATCCACTGAAGGTGGAAGTCAGATTGTTTGAGAAATTATTTAACTCTGAGGTTGGCTATTGTCTGCTTTCCATGCTTTCCTTTTGTTCTGGTTCCTCAAGAAAATTCTGAGATCTAACACCTTATTTCATTATTGCTTTAGAATCCCACTGAACTTGATGACTGGCTGTCTGATCTGAACCCAAAATCCAAAGAGGTGATAGCTGATGCTTATACTGAACCATCGCTTCACACTGCTACTGTGGGGGACAGATTTCAGTTCGAGAGACTAGGTAACTTAGAAATCGTCTTTTTTGATTATTACCTCACTCTTAAATGACTTGCAAAATGGAACAGATAAGTGTTGGACTATACGGAATATAACCAGAATAGTTGTTTGATTTTTATGGATTCGGAGAGAATTGTAAACCATTCTAGTGATTGTGAACCTTGTTGGCATATGCTAACCAAAATCTTACACCTGTTGCAATCTGGCAATACAGGCTATTTTGTAGTTGATAAGGATTCGACTCCAGAGAAACTCGTGTTCAACCGGACTGTCACACTAAAAGATAGCTACCCTAAGAAGTAGGATCCTTGCAAATGGAAAGTAGAAGCTGCAGAATTAGATGGGGCAATCAAGTATGAAAACTCCTTACCGTTTATTAATATTTTTATACTTGTGTACAAATAAAACCACTTCACAATTTACAGACACATTTTACTTGGCTGTTAATCTGTACTAAAATCATTTAACTTGTTAAAAATATCTTCCAAGTTTCATATACTTGATTTTGCTTTCAATGCTTCTGGGTTTTTCCAGGCGTGCACGAAATATGAAAGAATTGGTTGATCCTAAACTGATGATAGGTACCAAAAAGCTTTGACAGAAAGGAATTATGCATAAAATTTTCATTTCCAATACAATTTTCATTTCTAATAGGTACCAAAAATTTAATATTTTATTTCATAATTTATTGATCTTTGTATTTTGAACCCTTTACAAATTTTATGCCATGTCAATATGTTTATGATAGTTTTGTATAAATGGTTACACTAGCATTAGAATACAAAAATTTGAAATATGAGATGCAAGAATTTGAAACTTTTATATGCATATCATAGTACATGGAATGTAATGTGATTAATCGTCCCTTGTATTTTGCTTGAAATGGCAAATGATGAACCCTTGGTGATCCCGTGGGGGCATCCTTCTTGCAATTACCAAAAGCAAGCCATGTGTGTTTGGGTTTCGTTACACATGATTCCTTGAGAGGATGATACTTTCTTAAGTTGCCCTTTCATGTCAAATGAATTTATTTTTTAAATGACCCCATTTCGGTTCATGCACCATTCATTCATCATTAATTTAATTATTTCATAGTCTGACTCTTTTTTTGGCCCTCATCCAAATTTTGGGTTGTGGGAAAAAGTAGACCTACAATTTGAAATTTTGGAACTTAGCAACATTTTGTTGCATATATCTTTTAGACAATGGCATATTTACTTGTTAGATTAGGGAAAACTTTATGTTCCGAATAAGATAGGCGTAACACATCATTTCTGCGTTCACTCGCCAAAATCTTGTTATGTATATATTTAAATTTAAAATAGATAGTTTCATTGCATATTTCAAGTATGAAATTCCAACGAAAGTCTTTCTCTAAACACATTTCTTGTGATATGAATAACAAAAGTAGATAAGGATGTATGTATGTGAGACTTGAAGATGAGAGAAGAAGTGCTTTTATTGGACAAGTTTCTTGTAAAAGCACTTGAGAATGATTTTCTTCTGAGAAGCATCTATCCTTGACATACTCCACGTTAATGGTTTGTGTATCAAACAATACTTTCTGACGAGGAATTTGAGCTTTTACTTCACAAAAGCTTCTTATAAAAAGCATTTGGCATCGCTTCTTAAAGAAACAGCTATCTTGCATTTCTTCGTTTAACATTCTAAATGCTTTTCAGTCATTCCAAAAAATAATGTTCTAGATCCCAACATCCTATGTTAATGGATGAGAAAAATAATGAATTACAATAATACACGAAAATAAGTTAATATCTTGATTAATACATACAGACGTGTCAATGCAATACAACAAATAAATAATTTATATGTATAGTATTTCTCAATTGAAAAAAAAAAATTTCAAAGCAAAAGCACAGTGATAATAGGATAAAATAACATGATCATCACTAAAGAGTCAAAAGCCGAGAACTGTTTCCACCCCATTAAGTTAAAATGAAGAAAGGCCCCTCTTCCAAGAGTTTAGTCTCTTCACGTTTATTGTGACAATGAAATGTTTGATTTGATGGTCGAATCGAAATATTCACACAAACCCAATTGAATTTCTATGCCATCAATATTCCTACCTCACATGAAACTTTAGCTTAGAATACCTTGTTTTTTTCTTCTAAGGACGCATAACTAGCTGATTTGACTAGAGAATTTAAACTTTATATCAATTACAGAAACTTAGAATGAGATACTTCAATAGTGGATCCAAAATTTGTTTGAGATTATTGTACTTTTTATTGTATTTCGATTGTCGTATACTCAAAACATGACAATGTAATAGTTAAAATATTTGATAAATAATTATTCATTATCTAATAACAAATAAGTATTATTTATTTGAACAATTATATTTGATAATTATAATTAATGATCCCATTTTACAGTAGTTATGACTTTAAAGTCATCATACACCGATATTAAACAAAATTTAAGTTAATAATAAATTAATTTTTAATTTGATATTAGAACATTCTTGAATAATAGAATTAAGGATTTGATTAGAATAATTGTAGCCCCTTTGTTCTCTAGACTTTATCTTCCGAGATCATTGGTTATTAGTTCTGTTAGTATACTATATATTATACACAAGTGAATCTTTCCTAACTTTGTCTTGCTTTTAGACTTTAGAATTTAATTCTTTTATCTTTTGTATTTGATGATTTATGAATTAAGACCAAGACTAAGACTAAAACTAATCTTAATCCTAACTAATGTCCAAAAATTCTTATTTTTTTTTCTTATTTTATCCATTTCACTAAGACTAAAATCTTATTTGACCAGCTTTTCCTTATCCATTTAATTATGTGATTAGATTACTTAACAGCATAACAAGACTAAATAATGTATATAATCAACAATTTGACATTAAACTATAATAGAAGATAGATTAATCTCTCACTTGAGGGAAATGAATTTGTATGACTTTGTCACAAAGACAAGTAACTTTCAAATTAAATATATGAACAAAATAATGTTAGGTTATAATAAGTTTTCTTATATGGGCTAAAATAAGGTTGATATTTAAATTAATTAGAGATTTACTTCATATATTTATTTTTCTATAAATAACATCATTGAAAAAATGATAGATTTTTAACAGATTCAGTTCCAAAATGGTATAATGTGTAGATGACCCCCCTTTTTTTATCACAATAAAACTTCAAAACCCAATAATTGGATCAAGTTCATATCCCAATGAGATAGAAAGTACATGTTTAATATTACAAACCCACTTATTCAGATTTTGAAAGTAGCATTCTAATGGTGGACATACATTCTTAAGCTTTGAAAGCAGGGCACAGTTAGTGGGAAGTTTGGGTATTCAAATTGCATGATTTGATATCCTTGAAGAGCGATATACATCTCATTTATTAGACAATTACTTAATTGGAACCACATATTTACTTCTTTAATTTGAAGATCTTATGTTCAATCCCTCTTTCCCTAACTAAAGAAAAATACATCACTCAAAAAGCTAAGAGTACAAAAACTACTTTAACAAGATATGTATTGATCTCTTTTTATACTTTTCAACTTCAAATTTACCTTGAGAAATGCATAACACTCACTTATTTCTTGAAGGTGGTGTTTGGACCCCCACATAGGGCACATATAACACCAGATAATTGCTCTTCTCTTTGGTCCTTTGGTATTTTCCATAATCCTAAATGCCAAAAATAAGTGTTCCATAAAGGATGTGACTCCACTTTCAATAATCCTATAGGGTCCTATAGGGGCGTCACTTCCCTTCTCCAATATTTCATTGAATTGACAACGCAACCATTGAAATCTTCTCACTTTTAGTTAGTATTTTGAGGGGTCAAGAAGCAATTGATTTGATTTTTCTTATGAAAAATGCATCGGTAGAACCAAGTAAAGCCATACGTACATGGTTCTTCATCAATCTATACTTTCAACTCCACACATCAACTTCACTACAAAAGTATAATGCTCGAAGAAAACTCCACATTTATAACAAATGGGTTATACATGTAACACAACCTTGTAGCCTAACCAAACCCAGAACATGTATCTTGCAAAAATTTAAAGAGATGAAATAAAAGTTTTAACTAGAATATATGCTTGACTAGTCAGAAGTATATGTGGGGTGGACCATCACATAAATAAAAATGCCACCCTATTTCGATGCCTATCTCTTTCTTATGATCTTACACCCTAAGCTGCCATATGTCATCCATGTTCCACAAAGCATCCGACATGTCGTTAGAGACCCATTCGGCTTCTGCCATCTGGCATTCCGTCGAGGATATATCATAAGAGCCAATTTCTGTCATAGGAGGTAGATTGAAACCTTCCATGTCATAGCCATTACAGTCCACATAGTAACTGTCGTTTGGGAATTGGTTTCCGTAGACAGTGTTGCCATAGACATGTGAACTTGTTGGCTGCTGAGAAATTCCAGGCTGCTGCAGCTGCTGCTGTGAGAATTTTGTAAAATCTCCTGCAAAAAAATTTTGGCCGGACTCTGAAGTTGAGTATTCATTCATGGGATGAATTGAGTTGTAAACTATTGACCTTGAGCTTGGAAGTGAAGAAGATGATGACGTAACAGAAGGGAAAATAGAGTTGGAAGATTGATCAGTTGAATCTGTCAACCCAGAAAGAGAAGCTACAGAATTCTGCTCAATCTTTTGCAGCAATCTTGGCATCCAATAACACCTAACAGCTTCGAAAAATGTCTCACTGTTGGATTCAATATTAAGTTGTCGAGCTTGTTTTTGAACTCTTGTTCTCCAATAATTCTTGATTTCATTGTCCGTTCTTCCAGGCAGACATTGTGCAATCTTTGACCACCTAATCAAAATTTTCCAATCAACAAAACACAGAGTTATTACAAATTCATCACAAAAATTTCTTTCTGTTGTCTTACAAAATAAAAAAAGAAAAGAAAAGAAAAGAAAAAAATTTACCTGTTGCCCCACTTAGAATGGAGTTCCAGGATCAAAAACTGTTCCTGTGGAGTAAGATTTCCACGTTTAATATCAGGTTTCAAGTAATTCAGCCATCGCAATCTGCAACTTTTCCCAGTTCTCTTCAATCCTGTAATTGAAAATCAAGAAAATTTAGTAACACATACAATATTCCAAATCATGACATAATATAATTCCATTTTGTGCATTTACCTGCACATTTTGCTACCATATTCCAACGACCTTCTCCATGTCGAGAAACGTAGTGAGTAAGAAGAGTATCTTCTTCAAGAGTCCATGGTCCTCTTCTGAGATCTGTTTGATCTTCTTCACAAGAAATATTACACACTTTGTTTCCTGCTCTCACAGCTCTATGCATTCTGGTGAGCGATATTAGAAATTAGAAAGTGATTTTTGGACAGAATTATTTTTCTGTTAAGGCTAGATCGATTGAAGCAATATGAGAGTGAAACTACTAACAGTAAACAAGGAATTTAAGATTATCCCAAATTTCCTACAAAGTTTAAACTCGAGACTAAGAAAACTAACATATAAAATAAAATAAAATTGTATTGTACACCTTAGTTGGAGTTATCTCCACAACCTCTTCTTGCCTTTATATACAAATTGGATAGAATTTTTACACATGAGAGTTAGCCAGCTTGGTTGCCTCCATGAATGGGGTCCAATAGCTGTAATCTTCGGTCACATAATTACATTAAATAGTGAAAGACATCAAATTGGAACATTCAAAGTATTTTCTTTCATCATCAATCACAAAGAAGCAAATACATCAACACAACATTTATCATTCCCAGAAGTAAAAAAGTGGGCCCTTTCTTTTATATTCCACCAACAGCATACGTACATTCATAATTCATCCATTCATTTTATATAATTCATTTTTTAAATAATAATATTTAGGAATATAATTTTTTTTTAAAATTGACGTGATATAATTATTATATATCTTATATTTTTTTTTTTATAAAAATATAAAATTATATAAAACATATAACAATTATATAATTTTATTATGTTAATTTGTATAAAAAATTATATTTTTAATATTATTATTTATAAAATACAATTTGAGAAAATCTAAATTGATTTGACAAAAAAACAACACTATTTTGTACAACGTAGCGCAGAATTACACCAAAGCAGCTCACGCTTTCAAACTTGCATTTAGAATTTGAAAACAAAGGCAAACATCTGAGAATTTTTACAATATAGATCTGTATAAATTTTTTTTTTTTATAATAAGTGAGGAATCTTAATTTATGAGATATAAAATTCGTATCAAAAAAAATAATTTAAATAAAAATTTAAATTCAGATAAAATTTACGATTTAATCCTTTAAATATTTTAACAAGAAGAATCTTATAATAGAAATCGAACCTGAATATAAAATCTTATATAAAATCTTCGTAAACCCGTTCGCGATCAATAGGCCACCCCTAAGAGTTGATCTGTAATAAAATATTATATAATATTAATTTACAACATAGATTTCTACTAAACTACCATACAACATTGTTCAAGTAAAACAAGGAGCAAAACAAGGATTCGACTATCATATATTGATAGATATATCACTTTATATTCAATGTAATTTTGAGGATTATTATGTTGTGCATCGCAAAATATAAAATAAATAGAGTGTAAAAAATAAAATAACCTGAACTTAAAATAAAATTTCAAAATTTATGTTTCAAATTTTCAATTTTGCTTTACGCAATATATATGTTCTTCAAAATTATGTTGAAAAATAATTTGATGTATTAATGTATTAATATATTATAGTTAATCTTACAAAACAATAATAAAATAATATTGTATAAAATTATGTACACATAGTTTTTCTGTTTTGTAGATGTTCCCATTTTTAAAATGTGATTATAAATTCAAAATTAAACATTTCTATCATCTAAAATCAATGTTGTGTAGATTACTTGAAATCCCTTTGACACCCTATATGTAATTATTATTGTGCCTAAATAAAGTCTGTTACTATTTGTTGGACACTCAAAATACTATTATTTATTGTTAACACAGCAAAAATACAGAATTCTCTAACTAAACAATCATATGAAAATCCTAAATAATAATAACAAGTAATTTACTAGCTAATTAAATATAATTTATAGCAAATAAATGACACAAATAGACAAAATACAAAATTTAACGAGATTCGATATAAATACCTACGTCCTCGGACGTCACAAAGAATCCACTATCTTCAATTTGATAACTTTATAACTTCTTTTGGGTCATAATATAATTATCTAAAAGATACAAATCAAAACAAAAGATATTTAAAACTAAGGGGCTTTATTGATAAAAATCTCAAGGACCTTTTTGTAAAAGCTACTCACAATTGAAGATTTTTATAACTTATGTTGGGATTATTTATAAATCAATATTTGACTTACTTTTATAAGGCAAAAATAAACCAACCAATTTTTAATTTACCGATATGGGATAAAGAGTCATATTCCCACAAATCTCCACCTTGGTGATTTATCCCAATTCCCAATCAAAATCTTTTGTCTTCATCAAATCTCTGACAAACTTCTGCGAAGCTTTTAAATGCACCAAATGGCGCAATCAAACTCTGAGAATGTTAATCAAGTCCAAGCAATGATTGAACTTGATCATAGTCATCACTTTAGTTAACATGTCTATAGAATTCTCAGCAGTATTAATCTTCTAAAGTAATATCCTTCCTTCTTCAATAATTTCTCGTACAAAGTGATATTTGACATCTATATGCTTGGTGCAAAAATAGAACACTGGATTCTTTACCAAATAAATAGTACTTTGACTGTCAGAATAGATACTCAGCTCCTTCTGATCAACTCCCAATTCTTCTAGTAATCCCTTTAATCACATGCCTTCTTTCACAGCCTCTATAATAGCCATATACTCTGTCTCTGTAGTGGACAAAGTAATTGTAGACTGTAAGATAGATTTTCAACTCACTGGTGCTCTTGCAAGAGTGAATACATAACCAATAGTTGATCTCCACTTATCTAAATCACTAGTATAATCAGAATCCACATAACCAGTAGCACAATATCTAAGTGAATCATCCTGCTCAAACACCAAACCAATATTTACGATCTTCAACAAATATCGTAGAATCCATTTCACAACTTGCCAATGTTCTTTTTCAGGATTATGCATATACCTACTAACAACTCCAATTGCATGTGTAATGTCGGGTCTCGTACACACCATAAGATACATCAGGCTACCCATCATATTAGAATACGACACTCGTGACATATACTCACGATCTTCATCAGTACTAGGAGATAAAACTGCACTAAATTTCAAATGAGGAGCAAGTGGGGTACTTACAGGTTTTGATTTTTCTGCCACGCCAAAACGTTGTAATACCTTCTTTAGATACTGCTTCAGTGTTAAACAAATCTTGCCTTTTCCATTGTCTCTGTTAATCTCCATGCCGAGAATTTTCTTAGCTTCACCCAAATCTTTCATCTCAAACTCTCGTCCCAACTGAGCCTTCAGTTTCTCAATCTCAGTGATATTCCTCGAAGCTATCAACATGTCATCAACATACAAGAGTAGATAAATAAAAGAACCATCTGGTAGCCTCCGAAAATACACACAATTATCGTACTTGCTTCTTGTGTACCTCTGACCTATCATAAACTGATCAAATCGCTTATACCACTGCCTTGAAAATTACTTTAAACCATAAAACGACTTTATTAATTTACAAATTAATTTTTTCTTACCAACAACCCTGAATCCCTCTAGCTGAGTCATATAGATTTCCTCTTCCAAATTACTGTGTAAAAACGCGGTTTTCACATCCAACTGAACTAGTTTCATATTCAACTGAGCTATCAAGACCAATAAAATTCTAATGGAAGTGTACTTTACAACTAGAGAAAATACCTCATTGTAGTTAACGCCTTCCCTCTGAGCATAATCTTTGGCCACCAATCTTACTTTGTAGCGAATATCATCTTTCTCAGGAAATCCTTCTTTCTTTGCATATACCCATTTGCATCCAATTGTCTTCTTTCCTTTTGGTAGTTGAGCTAGCTCCCACGTTTCATTCTTCTCAAGAGACTGCATTTCTTCAACCATGACTTTCTTCCATTGACCAGCTTCTGAATATTTGATTGTCTCTGTATAAGTTAAAGGAATATCATTATCTACAACTGATAGTGTATAGGCCACCATATCTTCATATTGAGTAGGTCTCCGAATCTCACGTCTTAGCCTATTAATTGTAATTAATTCTGGTTGTTATCGAAGCTCTTGTGTAGAACTTCCTTCTTCATCTTCAAAATTCTCCTTAATTATAGGAGAATCTATTGGATCAATCTTCGTTGTCTCGAACTCCACCTGCTGCTGAACACACTCCACCTACTGTGAAGTACTAACAACCTCTGTATGATTTTCTGTTGTCTTCTTCAGTATAGAAGACTCATCAAATATTACATCCCTACTGAATAATACTTTTCTCGAACTTGGATACCAAAGACGGTATCCTTTTATACCTGGCACAACTCTCATAAATATTACTTTCTTGGCTCTGGGATCTAACTTGAATTCTTTCACATGATAATATATTGTGCAACCAAAAACATATAAAGAATCATAATCATTAGCATGTTTTTCAGACCATACCTCCAATGGAGTTTTGCCTCCAATAACAGCTGACGGTAGATAATTAATGAGATGTCCTGCATAAGTAACTACCTCAACCCAAAATTCTTTACCTAATTCAATATTAGACAACATACACCGAACTTTCTCCAACAAAGTTCGGTTTTATACGTTCTGCCACCCCATTCTACTGTGGTGTATTTTTGACTGTGAAGTGACGTATAATTTTCTCATCCTGGTAAACTTTCATAATCAAATCACTGTGGTACTCTCCACCGTTGTCTGTCCGAAGATATTTGATCTTCTTAACAGTTTGCGTTTCAATCATCTTTTTCCTTTTGAGAAATGCAGCAAGTACGTCATCTTGTCTTCTCATCACATACACCCAAACTCTTCTGAAAAAATCATCGATAAAAGTAATAAAGTAATGCCTACCTCCCAAAGAAATTATCTTGGTAGGTCCTCATACATCAGAGTGAATATAATCCAGAATACCTTTGGTATTATGAATTGTTGTGCCAAACTTCACCTTTGTCTATTTTCCAATAATACAATGCTCACAAAAATCCAATTTGCCAGTCTTCGCACCTTTCAATAAACCTCGATCCACAAGATTTGATAAAGCTTTATCACTCGTATATCCTAACCACATATGCCACAATCTGATCGAGTCTGAATCTTTATTCTTCTCTAAAACAGTAGATGTATCATTGTTTTAGAGAAGCAACTTTTAGAATTCCATCTCGCATTGTCACTGTGTAACCTTTAGACTCTAAGGTTCCCAAAGAGATTAAATTCTTCTTTAATTTTGGCACGTACCGAACATCTGTCAACACTCTAGTAGTCCTATCATAGTTCTTCAATCGGATTGAGCCTATCCTTGCTGTCTTACAAGCGTCATCATTACCTATATAAATAATTCTATAATCCAGCTTTTTAAAATCAAAGAATCACCTTTATACGGACACATATGATAAGTGTAACCCAAATTCAAAATCCATTCATCTGATTCTGAGATGGCTAGTAGACTGACTAAAGATAAATCTGACTGCTCTTTTTCAGGCTCTACTACACATGCATCAGAAACTGTTTTGCCCTTCTCTTTTTTTTTTGTAGTTTCAGACAATCTTTCTTCCAATGCCCTTTTTCATGACACAGAGCACATTCATCTTTGGCAGGTCTTCTTCTCGAGAATGACCTTCCTCTTCTCTCTTTCTTGCGATTCTGACTTCTTTCTCTTGCTGCAAAGGCCTCAGCTGGATCATCCCTGTTCTCTTTCTGATCTTTCTTTCGAATTTCATAGTTAGACAAAACTACACAAACTTCTTCAAAAGCCAATTTTTCTTTGCCATGAAGAAGAGTAATACAAAGGTGATCGAATTTATCGGGAAGAAAATCAATTAACAACATAGCCTTATAATCATCTTTGAAAGTCTCGTCTAAATTTAACAAATTAGCAATCAATCTGTTAAATGTATCAATATGACTACTGATGCTCGTACTTGATCTCAATTGTAGACAAAACAATCTCTTCATCAAGTAGAGTTTGTTTTCATTGTTCTTTTTCATATACTTATTCTCCAGTGTCTTCCACAATTTGCTTGCGGATATCTCTCTAATGAATGGATACTTCTGCTTTCTACAAAGACACGAACGAATAAGCCTACAAGCTTTCATATTCATCCTCGTCTAGTCTTCTGCGTTTATATATTCTGGTTTCGCCTCATCTAGAATCATATCCAAATCTTGCTAATACAAGTTGTCTATCATCTCACTTTGCCACAAGTTAAAATTATTTTTTCCATCAAATTTTTCTACATCTATTTTTGTGTTTGTCACAGTCATGGTTTTTGTCGATGATGATGCCATTATACAACTAGCTCAGTATACACAATCAAACCCAAGCTCCATACTATTATATTTAATAGTTAGTAAAACAACAGCCACAATTTTCGACTCTGATACCACTTATTGTGTTCAAATAAGGTCTGCTAGTACTTGTTAGACACTCAAAATATTACTATTTGTTAACATAGCAAAAATACAGAATTTCTTAATTAAACAATCATATGAAAATCTCAAATAATAACAACAAGTAAACTACTAGCTAATTAAATATAATTTAAAGCAAATAAATGGCACAAATAGATAAAATACAAAATTTAACGAGATTCGATATAAATACGTGCGTCTTGGGCGTTGTAGAGAATCTACTATCTTTAATTTGATAATTTTATAATTTCTTCTAAATCACAATATAATTATTTAAAAGATACAAATCAAAACAAAAGTTATTTAAAATTAAGGAATTTTATTGATAAAAATCCTAAGGATGTTTTTATAAAAGCAACACATAATTAAAAACTTTTATAATTTAAATTGGGATTATTTATAAATCAATATTTAACTTTCTTTAAAAATAAATTAATTAATTTTTAATATTCCGATAAAGACCATATTCTCACAATTATTAAGTGTATGCGTAGATCTATATTCTAATTGGTGCTATGAATATCTTAATTTAACAAATAAAATCTCTTAAAGTCGTCGAAGAGATACGAATTTGAATTCTGTTCACTATAAATTCCATCACTATCACGCAGGAAACTTGAGAGGTGTCTTTCAGAATCAATAAGAACTAACAAATAAAAGCCGAAAGAACAGGAAGAAAGATGAGTTTGAAACTGATATAACATTAATTAAATTATCAGATCTATATGTCTTATATGGGGAATGATTCCAAAATGAATTCCATTTTCTCTTGTTCTAGATTTGCTTTATAAGAAACGTGATTGACTATACAAAATATATTATGAGTTAAAGAACACAACTAAACTTGGAATCATAGGGTTCGCATAGTACTAAGGCGGTATTGAAGCCTATGTTAGAAAATTTCACAACAGCGACAGCAGTTTGCTATGCTTTTTATTGGTTGGAAATTATAAAAGATTGGTGCGATCGATGATTAAGTACTTGAAGAAACAAAAACTTTTGTTTCCTAAGTACTTCTTGTTTCTTCAAATTCATTGTAAATAAATAAATAAATAAGGAAAATTTCAACAGTATCTATAATCAAATGTTGTAGGTGTTGAAACAATCCACTGTATGTATATGTTATGATGCAGCTAAGTTTGACTGGGATCATGGAATATTTTTCTTCATCTACATACTCCACTAATATATAGATAGATAGGGGGAGCGAGAGAGAGAGTATACTCCAATAAAAAGATTTAGGATAATTATAGAAGTTAGTTAGGCCTAATGGAATTGTTCCATATAATTTTTCTTGTTGCACCAAGTGACCAAAATAATATAAATAAAAAGTTCAGTCTAGAATTAGATTTATTATATTTAAAAAGATATCATATTTAGGTTAATTTTTATTTATTGAATTTATATAATTTAATTATTAAAATTTTAAATAAAAATAGTATTTAGTGTTATCATCCCACCGAATAAAGCTCATTTTCAGATATAAAATGATTACAAACGTGCTAAATTAGAGAAAATGAAGACAAACCAATTCAATTTATTTGAAATTTTGCAACGAAATAACTGATATAACGAAGGTAATTGAATTTACTTTCGGCAAAACTCAAAAGGATAATAGTGAACATGGGGAGCTTTCAAGTGTAAAGGATAGATAAGACTGAAAAGTGCCAAAGTGAAATGAATTATTGAATGGGTCCAATACCAATAGAATTCATGCATAAAGGATAGATGTTTCTAAATATAGTGTAATTAACTTTTCTAAGTGGAGAAGATGCCTCTTATCACTTAACCATTTTCGGATGTAAATGCTAAGATTTTTCATGGGATTATCAATAATCAGGACTTGGTATTGATTCATAGAACACACATGGTACAAAAATTATTTTGTGGTATTTGGATTCAATTAAATTAAAAACAAATGAAATTTATTGTGTATTGATTCCATTCATTTCAATAGAGAAAAGAAGTAGGGCGTGGGGCCGTGGACGTAAATGACTAGCTCTATCTTCCAACTTCCTTGTTTTCGGAATGGGGTTTTCAAGTTTGAAAATCTAAAAACGTATAACGTTTTAGACTTTTGCCAATTTAACTTAAAATTTATAATAAAATGACTTATAACATAAAATGTCTCAATTATACCGTAAATTATATTTTATTAATATAACATAAGTAAATTATATTTTATAACATATGTTTTACATTTTAGATATCAATAATGCAAGGGTATGTAGACTAACCCTACAAGTTAACACATCAAATAAGTTGTATTAATGAACCAATAGTAATGGGTTTGCAAAATTGACAAGTAAATTCCAATAATGTCATAGTCGTTTTGGTATGACACTTGTGGTGGTGTGACAAAGTACTATTGCTAAAGCTATAGATAAATCTTACTAGCTGTGAAGCACTTATGTAATTTTAGCTAGCTTCATGTTTTGACCTCAAACTTTTGACAATCATTTAGTGAGGGAAATTTTAGAATTTGTTGTCATTTCAATTTTGCTTGTGCTCAATGAACACTACTACTCAAGTCAATGAAGTATGGGATTTTAAGATTTTTTTTTTTTAAATTTATAAATTTAGTGTAGCATTTCCCCTTGTTTCCTCTCAATGATGTTGAGTTACTATAATATTAAATTGAATTAAGTATTTGTAGTCTTGTTGTTCATGTATTGGGACAATTTTCTTGGGAAAATATTTTTCTTGGAAATTTGTAATTTCAAGTGATCATGCAACTTAGATGGTATTTTCCTTTTTCACAATCTCTCCAGTCTCCAATTTTCTTTTCTGATTACAACAGCATATCGTTCAGAAAGAGACTAAGATTTTTTTGGTGATTTGAATTGTGACTTATAATCAATAAAAAAAAAAGGGTAATAATATACCCAAATTTTAAATTTTGATAAAATTATAAATACAGATATAATTTACAATTTTTTCATATTAGTTTAATATACTTATATGTTCAAACTAACTATAACTACGTTAGGAATTCATATAAAAAAAATTAGTAAACTCAAATATATGTATACCAAAGAAAGACAAATTCTTTATTTTTGATTCTAAGTTCTTAAGTATTTCATCCCTTAATTCTTAACACCCCCATTAGCTTAACAAAACATAACAATATTAATAAAGTTTGAAATTATTATTTTCATTTGTAATTTTGATTAAAGTTAAGAGATTCGTATATTATTATTTCATAAAGAGTTGAAAACATTTCGGTGATTCCATTTCCTTGACTAAATGGCAAATGAAGTTTAGTCAATTGAAAATTGTCAAAACAAAATGGGAAGCAAGAAAGAATTCTATGGGCTCCCACAAAAGTATGCTTTGACACTCAAGGGCTCAAGCTTTTGGGCCAAGCATATTGTTATTGAATTTATATTGTTTGGTACTTGTATATGATCTTTTTTATTATTTATTTATTTATTTTTATTAAAAAAATTCATGTACTCATCACGAAGCAAGTAAGAATGGTTCCCCAAGAAAAGAAATTTGGCGCACTCATAAAAGTTAAAAAATTTTAGTTTAATTTTATTCAAATGTAATTATCAAATTTTTATAGTTAAAAGATAAACACTTTAAATTTTTAATTAAGCATACGACAATTTTAAATATATTTTGAAAATTGATTTGAACAAAAATAATAATAAAATAAATAGATTTATTTATATTTGAATATCCGTGAATGAGGAAAATAAATTATTATAGTTAATTCTAATAATAAATTACTGTACAAATTCTAAATAATTAAGCTATATAATTGATCCCAAACCAAGAATGCGAGAATATCCTAATTCAAGGGCAAGAAGTTTGGCTTCAATCACTGTTAAGATCACAATAATTAATTGACTTTTTATATTATCTTCCCATTTCAATCTAAATAGGAACTAGTCATTTTCATTCTAATTATCAAAGTCAATCAAAATCTAGGATTTATGGGTTTCTCCATACTGCAATGTTCATGCCTTTTTTATTTTTTAAAAATTCAAAAGGCTATGATTTTATATATATGTTTCCATTATTACTATTATAATTTTAGTCTGAAATTTAATCAATTGGAATAATTTGTTTTTTCAGTTTAATTCTTAATTAATAAAATTTTCTAGCTTAATCAAAAGTTTAAAAAAATTAAAGCTGATTATTATTTATTTTATTGATTGAAAAGGATAATTTTAATTTTGGATGAAATATTGGCCTAACCAAATGGCAAAAAAATTTGTGGTTTTCGATTAAAAACTCTTAAATGAGAGGATGTTGACACCAATTTAATTTGATCTTCCCTCCATAAATTGTTCTTTCACTTTAGGGCAAAATTTTTGTCAAATTGTGAAACCCTAACCACCTTCGAGTTCCCACAATTGAAGATGGGCTTTGATATTGAACAAACTTAATTAGTTTTGACATTAAGAAGACTACAAAATCTTTACAAAAACATGCATGAAAAAGGAGACATGAGAATCGCAGCCCCATTTCTGTGAACGTTACTATATAAGTTTTTTTAGTTGGTATTCTATTATGGGTTGTCAACAATTTTGCAAGAAAAATTCTAAGGTGGGAAATTTGTTGCATGTTTTTTGTGCTAGGATTGAATTCGTCAACAATGATATATGGAGGGTTTTGAACGCGAGCATTCAATAGAGCAGCAAAATTTACTGATTTGGATTGGTTTTAGTCAACAATACTGAACAACTCTATAATATATCAACATCTGAAAATGGCCAAATTATAGGTATAAGTTGGTAATTGATTGAATGGATTCCAATTTGAAAATGAAAAGCTTTGGAATTCGCTAACACCAAAATTAACATATAGGTGAGGACAAAAATAACTTTCAAGAGAAGAAAAAAATACAAATATATAGGTAGAGGTGCAACGCTTATGCGGGTGTATAGGACTCAGAAATTACTATATATTGATAAAATTATACATGTTATAGCGATGATATCAAAATCTACTTAATTCTTTAATAAAAATTATTTTATTAATAATTTAATAAGTAGATCATAGATTATTTACAGATCTAATTTGTCCTCACAACACCAAAAGTACTCTGACTCGTGCAAGTAAATTGTAATAGCAAACCTATTTGCACTATGCAAGATCTTTCTTATTGCTCAACACTAATTAGTAGATTTTGCTCATCACAAGAAGTGGTATATGATAACATTGAATAACAAATGATACTAAACTTGAATGATAACAATTTGGGCAACCCTCGTATATATAATCAATTGCATGCTCTTCACTCTATAAAGATTTTGGTAAGTTTCGTTTGTCTTATAGCTAATTGTCTTTGCAATTGATATAATTCCATTAATTTATTTAGAAGCAAAACAATTAAAATATTTGTTTGACGCCATTTGTATTCCCTAATAGTTCATATCTATCAAATTAAATATTATACATTTTCTCAGAATTCTTTATTCCAAATGAATCTTTGGTTTCGACCATACTTAAATCAAAGTATCGTAATGGTCCTACATACTGGATATATCAACTAAATATGGACCTACCAAAGATACTCAAATCACTAAATCGAAAGCAAACTGACAAATGACAACAATCTCATAACCTTCCTTTTTCCTTTTTAATCATATCTAGGGAGAAGAAATATGAAATTTTTTTATTACCCATAATTTCTATATATAAGAAGTTGTACAACCAAATTGAAAAACTTAATAACTCTTTATATTTATTGTTTATTTTTCAAATCTTTATATAATATCAACACACTGGTAAAGTTTTCATTACCCTGTTATTTCTCTGTGAACACTGAGTTTCCTGGTGATGAAATTTTAATCTCTTTTTATAGGAAATCATGAGTACTTCAAACTTGGAACTGGAAGTTTTGTCTAATAGCATCTTCTTTGATCACCGACAACCTCAGCTTTCCATGAACTTCACCGAAAACATTCAGAGCTTTCCACACCCTGGAGAACAAAGAAACGATGCCCTAATTGTTCCTTTTTTAGGGTTGACACCTGATTTCAGCAGCCACGATAATAGGAATGCAAATCCTTCGCATACTGTGGAAAGCCTTGTGAATTTTTCTCCTCCTGCTTTCGGAAATGGCCGCAATAAGGTCCAGTGCTACTACTATTTTCAGTTTCATTTATCTGTTTTCGAAAACAAAATCTCATAGGTTTCTGCTTTGATCGTTGGGGAAATTTTGCAGAGCTTGAGTGGAAGAAAAAGAAAGAGAAGCAATGAGAGAGAGGTGGAAAAACCAAAAGAAGTAATCCATGTGAGAGCAAAAAGAGGGCAAGCAACTGATAGCCACAGTTTGGCTGAAAGAGTATATCCAAACATTTCCTCATATTTTCATAAGAAAAAGAAATACTGAAAACATCAACAGTATTATTGATATACATATAATGGAAAATTTCCAGCTAAGTATATTCTTGCTTTACAAAATACCAAAAACGACGATGTATTACTTTAAATATATGTTTTAAAAGTACGAATATCTGCAAGAGAAAAGAATTATATAAAAATATATATGTTAAAATGGGAGATTCAGTTCTTACAGTAAGCAATGCTTTTGGTCCTAGGTAAGAAGAGAGAAAATAAATGAGAGGCTAAGATGCTTACAAGACCTGGTGCCAGGATGCTATAAGGTAAGGATTCTTTCTTTCTTTCTTTTTCTCTCTTTTTATTTTTTATTTTTTATTTTTATTTTTGTTCTTGTGAATGTGAGGTAGCAGACAATGGGAATGGCAGTGATGTTGGATGTCATTATTAATTATGTTCGATCACTGCAAAACCAAATTGAGGTACATGCATCCCTAAAATCAAATCTATAAAACTAATTATCGTGTCTGAGCTCTTTAAATTAAAGTTTTGAATAGTAATAATCTTCCATTATTGTTCTTGTCCTATAGTTTCTCTCAATGAAGCTTTCAGCAGCAAGCATGTACTATGACTTCAACTCAGAGCTGGATGCTACAGAAATCATGCCAGTAAATCTTCAACTTTGCATATATATCTTCTGATATGTTATAAATGATCTTCAATTTGGAAAAGTATAGTTTTATTTTTGTGTATGTATGAAAGAAAATGCTTTATTGAAGGTAAATCTAATAAGTAAATTTGTGGACTGAATTTGGTTGTAGGGGGCAAATGAATATGAAGCACAAGACATGGAGAGGATGGTAAGAGAAGGGTATGAAGGGCCTTCTTACTTCCATTCTACATGGTCTTTTTAAATGAAATATTTATTTATATATATAATAAACTGCAAAATATTGTATACCTTACATATTTACGATCATGGCATTTAACAATAAGTATTATCAATATTATAATCTTGTATCTATTTCCCCGTATAGAAGATGTGATTAATGTTAATTCTCCATTAATTATTGTTGATGAGATATTGATTAATGTCTGATCAATTAGTCTCTTCAATCTTCATGATCATAGTGTATAAAAAGTCAGCAGATTATGGGCAAGGACATCTAGAAAGCTACGATATTGTTTGGTAACTACAACAATTTTTGTGATTCGAAAATTGAAGATTTGTATTATTTTATCCAATGAAAAACACATATATCAACTTTTTATCTTAAATTATGGGAACTCTTTCATGTACAATGATGAAGGGACATGACATGAGTAGTATATATATCTTGGATGATATAATAGATATAGTGAAAATACATGGTGGAGAAATGGTGGTTGAGATAAAGCAGGTGCATTGCATTTATAGATAAAAGAAGACAAGATTTAATAGGGCGGCCATTAAATCTAACGACTTCCCAGAAGAGAATGAAGAATTGAAGCTCAAATGTCTCTCTCTCTCTCTCTCTCTCTCTCTCTCTCTCTCTCTCTATCTATCTATATATATATATATATATATATATATAT
>JAVXUL010000012.1:1954191-1971105 GCA_035590515.1 Trichilia minutiflora | reverse complement strand
GTTTATGTTTTAAATTTGTTAAAATTTTAAAGTTTCCATACATTTAGCAACGGTCCTCCGGTGGTTTTTCCGCACTTCCATATGATGGTCGTAACCCCGGATGTAGAGGAGAAAACGGTTTCACCTCCACACTTTCATGTACCCTCCTTACGAGTGAGTGAACCTTTCTAAACCTGCCTTTCATTTATATAAAATGAATTGTAAAAGTTATGTGCTTTTAAATATTTTAGGAAGATAAAAATGTGTTTTATGATTTAAAATGTATATAAACCTATTTATGACATGTGATGATTTTTGTGATATGAGTTTATGAGGTCCACGGGACCTAAGTTTTGATAAATATGATTGATTTACATATGGTTGAGACCTTAAAGATCAATTATTGATTTAATTAAAAAAGATGACATTATTATAATCTTATTTTCATATCATTCTTTTTACAATCAAGGAAGGATAATAGTTTTACAAATACCTACTAAATTTATGATGTATAAAAGCTTATTTATATTTTGATGATTATTAGGTTATTTTCACATAATGAGGAATTAGAAGTAGTATATGACCATCATTTGGAATTTCACTTTAAAAATACAAATGGTGATTTGGTGCTCAAGTGATTTAAGAAAATGATTTAAGTGGCTTGAATGATAAATGATGTCATATGTGACCTTAAAGACTGAGCATGATTTTGACTTTATAAAATCGGTGTATGTTTTAGTCATCAAAATGTTATTAGAACAAGGATTTTATAAAAGGTTGGTTAATTGTGAGGATTACAAAATGATAAATTTATAATGAATGATTTTGACACATTTCATGATCATTGTGTTAAACTTACATATTGATATACCTTTGGAAATGATTTTTTTCATAACTCTATTTTATATCATTTACTTTTTGATTTTGAAAGGCTAATAGTTTTCTAAAAAATTGTTGATTTTGGCCTTGTATGCCAATATTACTAATTTTGGCATTGTGTGCCAATATTATTGATTTTAGCTATATGTAACGACATTATTGATTTTATGCCTTGCATGCCAATGTCTAGATGTTATACAGAGGTGAGGATTGATTATAATCCAAAAGCCAAAGGATGAGGATCAATCATAATCCAACAAGCAGAGGATGAGGACCTATGAGGTTTAATAGTCAAAAGAGCATGAGCATACTAAAGCACTTTTACCTCTACTAGTTGTATATTATTTTATAGCTTGAAATAGAGTGGATAGAATCCACTAGACCAATAGAAATTGACATAGTTTTACCTTTATGAGTTTAGAATCATCCTACAACCTAAAATGGGATGGACAGAGTCCAATAGATTGAAAGGAATTGGATCTTGATATATGATTTTGTATTCACTGATATATTTTACACGTCATAATTGTATAAGTGTGATAGATTAATACAATTATATTTTGATTTAGATTTTATGATGATTTTATATGATATGATAGTCAACATGCTAGATTCTTTATTTGATAGAGTTGAAAGAGATATATACCTTAAAAGTTAATCACAATATGATTTGTAACTGTAATTTTATAAATCTTTTAATTAATAAAATGAATATTTTCTGATATCTTATCTTTTATAATGTTTATATGTATGCTTGATTTATATATAATGATAAAGCCTATGGAATATATATAATACACATTATTATGATAAGATCATATTTGTGAGACTATGTACTATTATTGTCATTCCTAAATATTCTTAGTCATAGAACCATAAAGTAGGGTATTTATAGTACTAAATAAACTAGTATACACTATCCTTACTTTATATGATAAAGGATAATCGATCTCATAAATTACTTGTATGAAGACATTAAAAGAAGAGTATAAGTGCTCATTACTCATTAGTTAAGTATAAGTTCACTAAACAGACTTGTACGATTTATGTAACTACTAATTACACTTAATCATCAATTGGACATTCATTTTATCAATTGTGTAAGTGATCCTTAGACTTAACAAAATTATGCATATCTTGTGAATGAATTATCATCCTTTAATATTATTCAAGATAAGTTTGAATTAAAGCTTGTGATAGGTAATCATTAGATATGATTGAAGTCCCAGTTGACAGAATCTAAGAGGGGGATGAATTGGATATTTAAAAATTGATTTAATCGAAAGTATGAGTTCTTTGACAAGAATGCAAATGTAAACTACGTGCGTAAAAATCAATTGGACAATATGAGATTTTTATAGTGGTTCAACTACACGCCTATATCCACTCTTCTTGGTTGAATCCACTCACACTAAGGATCACTAAATCTTTGTTTAACAGGTCAAGAGAAACCCAAGTACAACACCTTCTTTGAACGGGTGAAGGGGAACCACAAATTACAACTTTCTTTCTCAAAGGGTGAAGTGTAACCCAAAAGAAATCTTTCTTATCAATCAGGTGAAGAGTAACCCACAATTGTTTCAGTAAAAATAAAATTTTACACTCTCACTAGTGTAGATAAACAATAAATGCAAGCTTTCTCTTATTAGAAAATTAAATACAAACTGAGTTAAAGTAGATGATAATGAGAGAATATTTCAAACAAGAATGTTCGCTGGCTTTAATCAACTTGTTCTTAATGCACTTCAACAACCATTTTGTCTTCAAAATTTGTTGTTTATATATCTGCCATAAATTCTTCACAACGATCATCTTTTCCTTCATTAATGGTGGCATTTAATGTTTCTGAACTAGCCGTTACATACTTCATTTTAGCAAAGGTGTCAATATATATCTCAGGGTATCAATACGTTTGTGAATCTCAGTTTGAAGGTATCGATACGTTTTCCATTTGTATCGAAACACTTTGACGTAAATAAAATAAAGTCCGTCATGAAGGTGCTTGATCCTGTCCTCAGGGTGTCGATACGTTTGAAGAAATTTTAGGGGTATCGATACATTGAGAAGAGGGTGCTTGATCAAGGCTTTAGGGTATTGATACGTTTGATCAGCCTTCCAGGGTATCGATACATTTGATGAAAAGGTTCCGAAACATTTGAGCGCAGACCAAAGGTGTCAATATGATTTAGTGCAAAGTTTTGAAACTCGGGCTTTGATTTCGCACTGTGACTAAAACGTGTCGATATGTTTGAGCAACGTATCAATACGTTTATGCCTTGGTGAGCTTTTCTTGACACTTTCTTCACTTTTTCTCACCTGCAACAACGTATACCCTTTCTAAAAGAACAAATGACTTATAGGTGTCCATTTAACAATTAACTTCATTTAATTTAACACCTATATGCATTTTTGTTACTTGTTATTTATTTTGGCATTATAAAAAATAATATAAATTAGAAAGTTAATTATGCCATTTAATCATCAAAAAATTACTTAGAGATATCACTCATTTGGTTGAATCGATAAAGAATCAAATAATTATAATAAATATAAATATAGGACAGTAAAGTAATAATCAGTACAACTTAATTTTTAACGTGAAAAACTACTTCAATTTAAAAGATAAAAATTATGGGATCATTTTCAAAGTTCACTTAAATTTTTATTATAAATCTTTAGGTATAAATCTAAATTAAATAGGTATAAAATCTATCTTACAATCACTAATAACAATAGAGGAAATATTCTCAACAATTACAAATGAATATTATCCTAATACTAACTTAAATATATAGAAAATTAATTCTTTCTTAATCTAAATAACACCTTCTAAATTGCTTCTAGATTTAACTTTGAGTCATACACTTAACAATCTAACCATTCAAATTAAAGAGTAAAATATCCTGAACGTGCTTTTAAAATTTTAGCCTGATTGAACAGTGAATTGACCTCCGATAGTTAGATGTTCAAACACTGCACACTAAAATTTTTTCAGATTTTGCTACCTCTTTTTCTGTCCGAACTTACTACCCTAATTTGCCAACTTAAGGTGTTTTTAAATTTAGGGTTATGAGAAATACCTTGGGCTTGGGTTAGAAAAAATGGACAAAGTCCAATAAATCTCCCCCTCCAACTTAATTAAAGAGTGATCATGACTTGAGTATATCATGTAAAAATCATACCAGTCTCATATTGACAAAATTCAAATTTCTTTTTCAAAAGTTTCTTGGTTGTAATATTAGTACTATCGTCATCAGTATATACTTTCTTGAGTTCTATCTATCTATACTCTAAAGTATCTTGAATCTAATGATATCTAACATCAATATGCTTAAACTTTGAATGAAAAATAAAGTTCTTCGTAAGATGTACAACACTTTAATTATCATATAGTAATATAAAGCTATCTTAATTTAAAACAAACTCCCGTGTGAACTCTTTCAACTTAAGCAACTGTTTACATACTTCTATAACTGCAATGAATTCTACTTCTGTAGTAAATAAAGCAAAACATTTTTCTAATCTAGAGATTTTTTAGTATCAACATCTCTTTCCATGTATAAATCAATGAATCCAACGATGATTAACTTCTCACTTATAAATGAAAGTTTCAAACTAGATGAACCTTAAAGATATTTCAAAATCCACTTTACTGTATTTCAATGTTTCCTTCTTGGATTTGAAAGAAAACAATTGATCATTTTCAGAACATGAGCCAAATCTAGCCTGGTGGAAACCATTGTATACATTGGACTATCAATGGCAAATATATAAGAAACACTTTCCATCTCTTTCACTTCCTTCTCACTGGATGAGCATTGCTTCTTACTGAGCTTAAAGTGTATAGCAAGAGAAATGCTCACCATTTTAGCTTTATCTGTTTTAAACCATTGAAGTGCTTTCTTAATGTACTCTTCTTATGATAACCAAATCATCCTAACTTTTCTATTATAACTAATCCTTATTTCAAGAATTTGCTTAGCCGATCATAGGTCTTTCATTGCAAATATCTTTCTCAATCACTTTTCAACTTCTTAATCTTAGAAGCATTTTAGTCAACTATAAGCAAATCATCAACATAAAGCAATAAAATGATATAATCACCATCAAATAATTTTTTCACAAACACAAAATGATCAGAAGTAATCTTCTTATAGATTTGCTCCCTATAAAAGACTCAAATTTTTTGTACTATTATTGTGGTGCCTATTTTAATATATACATGCTCTTATTTAACTTACAACTAAAATTCTCTTTGTCTTTCACCTCATATCCCTTTGGTTGCTCTATGTAAATTTATTCTTCTATGTCATCACAAGAAAAGTGATTTTCACTTTCATCTGTTCAATCTTAAGATCAAGTGTAGCTATTAAACCTATAACAACTATGATAAAAGATATTTTGACAACTGAAAAGAAGATCTTATCAAAATCAATCCCTTTTTTTTGACTAAATTCTTTGATGACTAATATAGTCATATATCGTGAAAGTGAAGAATTCTCATCTTATTTCAATTTGTAAATCTAATAATTTTTCAAAGCTTTCTTGCCCTTAGGCAATTTTATTAACTCAAATGTATGATTTTCATTCAAAGATTTTATCTTATCATTCATCGCATCAACCAAGTCATTTTTATTTTTATCCTCCATTGCTTCTTGAAAGCATTCAGGCTCACTATTGTTGATCAATAGTATAAAACCCGTCCCTTAGGGTTATGGGCATTATTATAAAATCTTTATGAGTTTTCATATATGTAGTAGTGTTTAGATCATACGTGAGAGGGTGTGATAACTTGAATTTATTTTGAAAAAAGATGTGTGATATAGAATATGAATTTATAAGAAAGAACTAGATTTTTGACTCTAAAATCATTTATAATTACGAAAAATCTAGTCTTTTTGTAGAGCTCGAAAAGAGCTTTCCATTGATATATTATGAGTTTCGTGGCGATATCCGAACCAAAAGTTATGGCCATTTAAAGTGACAATCCTCAAAAGAAGGAGAAGAACCAAAAATATCGATACCTTTGCAAAAACGTATCGATACGTTATGGGTAAGGCCAAATGTATCAATACCTTTGGAGAAATGTGTTGACATCTTTCAGAGTTAAGGGTCAAACGTATCGATACGTTGAAAGTATGATAAACAGTAATGGGCTAAACATATCGATACGTTGTAAGCATTATAAATTGTAACAGTATCAAACGTATCGATACCTTGGCAAAGGTATCGACATGTTTGTGACAGAGATGAAGTTGGTTTATGATAAAATGTGTCAATATATTGAGGATGGTATCGACACCTTATAGGCTTAATAAACAGTAAATAACCCAATGTATCAATACGTTAACAGAAGGTATCGATACGTTGGAGGCATGAAGCCAAAGGTATCAATATATTTATGAAAGGTATCGACACCTTTGAGCAATTACACAGACTATTTTCGTCGAAGAGGGGATTGTATTTCCCATTTTAGTTTTCACTTTCTCTCTCTCTATTTTTGACAGAAATTATTTCTCTCTTACTCTTGAAAATGATCTCCACCGTTTCTCAATCAAACTTCGTCATTTCAGTTCCTAGAAATTGAGAATTAACACCAAAACCCAAAAATCTCCTTTGATCAAAGTTTTATCCGTTGGATCGTGAGGATTCATAAAGAGAAGAGGTACGGTAAACAGTAGTCGACAGAGATTCAAGTTAAAAAGGAACTCAAAGCTCACCTACTAGTTCAGGTAAGCTTGTTTTTTAGCTTTCTCTTTCATTTGAGTTATCATTTTACGTAAATCTAAGAATGTATAGCTCAGATATTGTTTACAAAACCCTAAAAATTAGAGGTTTTCTCATTTATCATCGATATCGATAAATTAGAGGGCTTTGATAGCTATTAGTGTTGAAATAACTGAGAATGGTATAAAAGAGAAATGAGAGCAGTATGTTAGAGAGAGAGAAAGGGTAAAGGGTATAAAGAGAGAGAGAGGAGTGCAAGAGTAACATGAGCATGCATTGTATCATGCACGGACATTATGATAGATTATTGAATCTGTGATTGTATGTGTATCTAGATACGATAGCCGAGACGGGAGGATCTCTGCCTCAAGGAGGATATCGAGTGGGTGATTTTCCATCCCAGAACAGTGAGTTGACACATTCATTTTTGGAAGACCATTCTTAGCCATGAGAAAAGCTCTTATAGATGTTCATAGAGGAAATCTCACCTTGCGGGTCAATGATGAGGAAGTGTAATTTAACATTTATCATTCTCTGAAATTTCCAGATGAAGACCAATCTTGTAAGAGGGTATATATGGTATCAAAAACTGTAAATATACTGGTTCTTGATTTTTCATCAAAGGATCCACTGGAGCATTGTTTGGTAACATCTAATATGCGCAAAGAAGATCTTCCAGCTGCTGAGGATGGGTATTTTTATGGTGAAGTTCAGAAAGAGGAAAAAGGTGGAGTGTTCACTCTTGAAGACTTGACAGAAATTGAAACAAGTGGGGAAAACAAGAATGAATAGATTCAACCTATTATACCCCTTGTAGTTCCACCTTTGAAGCAATTGCCTAAGCATTTGAGGTACGCGTTCTTGGTGAGAATTCAACATTACCAGTCATTATTTCATCATCACTAAAACAAGAGCAAGAAGAGATACTATTACAGGTTTTGAAGAGGCATCAATCAACAATTGCATGGTCTATTTCAGATATAAAAGGTATAAGTCCAGCTGTGTGCGTGTATAAACTATTGATGGAAAAAGAGTACAAACCACCCATTGATCGTTAAAGAAGACTGAATCTAGCTATGAAGGAAGTTGTTCAGGCTGAGATGTTAAAGTTGTTAAATACTGAAATTATCTATGCCATTTTAGATAGCTCATGGGTAAGTCCGATTCAAGTAGTGCCCAAGAAGTGTGAAACTACTGTTGTAAAAAATGACAAGAATGAGTTAGTGCCAACAAGAACAATAACGGGATGGAGAGTTTGTATCGACTATCGAAAGCTTAATAAGGCAACTGAGAAAGACCAATTTCCATTACCATTCATAGATCAAATGATGGATAGACTTGCTGGGCATGAATTCTACTATTTTTTAGATGGTTATTTTGATTATAATCAGATACCTATTTGTCCAAAAGATCAGGAGAAGACAACGTTCATGTGTTCTTATGGTACATTTGCTTTCAAACGAATGCTATTTGGTTTGTGCAATGCACCAATGACATTTCAGATGTGCATAATTGCCATCTTTTCAGATCTCATTGAAGTCATCAATGAAGATTTTATGGATGATTTTTTTGTGTTTGGAATATCTTTTGATGATTGTCTACATAACCTCTCTAGGATACTCCAAAGATGTGAAGACACGAATCTATTGCTTAATTGGTAATGAGTGATTTGATCACTCATCTTTAGGCTAAGATTTTGTTTAGTTATGAGCATTTTTATGATATTTTTATGAGTTTTTTACTTATTTTTGTGTTGTAAGACTAAATTCCTTAAAGTTGGAAAAATAGGCATTTTGGATTAAATCTGCGCAGTTTTCATGAAACGAGTATATCTTACAATGGAATGATTGGATTTTGATGTTTCAAGACTATTTGAAAAGAAGAATCAATGATATAAAAGTTTTGAGATTGTTTGAAGATCTTAAATGGATTCAAAGCCAAGTGAAAGAGTAAAAAGTGAAGGAAGCAATCTTTTCACTGGAGGTCTGTGTTATGCAAAAGTGAAAGTGACCTTTGAAGGTTTAGAGGTATTTTTGACATATTTATTGATATCTAATGAAGAAATGACTTTCTAGACTTTTTGAGTACATGAATCAAGCTTTCTATAGAGTACTCATAAGCCTAGTTTTGAGATTGTTTGAGCCTCCAAATCTACCCAGAAAATCTGAAGGCTAGTCTCGCGTGAAAAATGAGCAGTTTTCATTAAAATTAGAATATATTGGTGTAGAGACATCTGAATTATAAAATTTAAAGTGCGTTGGAAAGATAACTTCAAGAATAAATATAATTTATTTGAAGTGTCTATCATCGTCAAAACAGGGCCACAAATCATATGATATTCCAGGAAGATTACGGTGTTACGTTGAGAGGCTTTGAAGCATGAAAAGGTGACTCTTGCTACAACGAGAATATTTTTCTCACTGCAATAAATTTTTCAGAAATCACCACTATAGCCAGAATAATTATTGCCATGGTAGCAAATTTTCCAGAGAGTCTCACTCAGCGAGAAATATTTTTCCACTGCAACGTCGGTCACGTTGGAATGCGCGTTTTGTGGTTTTCTTCTCTGTTTTTTCTCTTTTAAACCTAGGGTTTGAAAGGTTATAAAAGGAGGACGTATTTAGCATAAAAAGGGGGGACTTAGCGGCCACCGAAGGATCTAAAATACATTGAAGAGCTGAAATTCTTGAAGATTAAGGAGAAAAAACTGGAAGACCACAAGGGGATCATCCTAGATTCTTAGAGTTTTCTCTTCCTTTTCTTTAGTTTTCATATTTATTTCTATTAAAAAATGAATATGTATTGGATATTGTTTATTATTAAATTAATTTTTATGATTGGCTAAATACCTTGCTTGAGGGGTTAATGAAGTTTCAGTGAACTTTGTTCCATACTTGTGCTATTAATGAATTATATTTGCCTATTTGTGCCCTTGTTAGTAATGTTTAGTTTAATCGACCATTAAACTAATATAATAATGCATGGAATTTGGACTTGAAAAAGTTAATTTTATGCATGAGATTAAGTTAGCACAACTTAGTCAATAATATGTTGGAAAATAATTATTCACTAGGTAACACATTTAGGGTTAAACTTAACGCGTATTTAATTCACTCAAGTTGAATAGAGATATTAGCTTGGGTAGTTTTGTATAGGAATTCTATTAAGATTCGAGAGATGAGATAGAATCACTTATTGACTCTAGTTAATAGGCGGATTTAAGGAACCAATAGTGATAAGAATTGAACATAAGGATCTTTAGTGGATTTAATGCCCTTAAGCTTCTTTTTATAAAAGGTTCTCTCACATTTGATTCAATTGATAGCGTAGTTGTTAGTTTAGTAATTAGATTGTCTTTAGTTTTAATTCGTCCAAGTAAAATCTTGCTTAGATAAAATTTAACCATTTTAATTACGGTAATCAGCCTTAAAATATCTTTCAGTCCTCGTGAGTTCGACACTCTACTTTTCATTTACTATAAAACTCAACACCGTGCACTTGCGGTTATCACAATTATTTCAGTGTATTCATTTTGCCATGGTCACGAAATGAGCTGTTGCTGCTACTGCTACTAATTAATCAAATAAGATCCTTTTGGATAATTTAATTAAAGTACAGCAAAAAGAAAAAAACATATACATATTTAAAAATTATAATATTTATTAATTTATTTATTTTATCTTAATTTCTATATTTTTCAATTTCAAAACTTTGATTTTTTTTTTTAAATTTTTTAGAATCTACATCATTGCGAAATTGGATTACATTTTTATACGAGGGCTTGCTAAAACTTATCTTTATATGTTGTTATTAAATTATTATTTAATAATTTGATTATTTGAATTTAACCATAATCTAATTTAACATTTTAGCTAAGATATCATATTTGACCTCCCATTTTTATGATGCTTCAATCTAAAATCTTTAGCTTTCTTTTTATGTGAAATTGTCACTTAAGAGTTTTTAAATTTAACATAATTTAATAAATGTATTATTATTATTATTATTATTATTATTATTATTTAATTGTATACTAAGATCATATATTAAGGTTGTACCTAACAAGTAACTCCGACCATTTTTTTTTTTACAATTTTTATAACGATATGTTATTAATTATTACATGCACATGGTTCTCATTCAAAGCAAAATACCGCGTTGGATAGGATTTGGATTTGGTAGACCATTCAAACTTCAATCTTTTTATTGTCAACGAGAAACATGTGGGAACAATTAAATATCCCATGAGAATCATGCCATCAAATTAATCACATTAATTGTGTAAGCAGTCAAAGGAAACATAAAACGTGATATTGTTATGGTTAGTTTGGAATATCATGGATTATGGTTAGTTTGAAATCGAATTTGCAAGTCAATGTTAAAATTAATGATATAAAATTTAAAAAATAAAAATAAAAATCCGAGAAGTTCAAGTTAGCGTAATAGAATGAGAGAAACAACCAAACCCTCTCTCTACCAAACCGTGAAAAATGTGGTTCCTTCCTTCCGACCCCTCAGCCCTTGTGTTCCGTACAATGAAATTATCTTATTTTGGTCCACTAGAGTTGTGTACTACATCTCGTGAGTCTCGTGTATAATAATGTGGACGGTAGTGGAATCGAGGGACCACCACAATAAAAATGGGAGAAAAACAATCAGACACACACCACAATCATGGAATCTCTAGAAGTAAAAAATATTAAGAAAAGAAGTAATAACATCCAAGTCCATAACTTTCATATTATCATAAATGAAGATATAATCTTTCCGTTTATGATAGATGATCAAGCTATTACCCGTATATAATAAAATTGAATCTTATATTAGCTAGAACATGTTGTGGTGTAAAATATTCAAGTTGGACATGAATAAAAAAAAAAGAAATATTATTTATTTTAAATTTTTTATCTTAAAATAACACTCAAATAATAAATAAGATGAATTAACAAATATTTATCAAATAATATTTTTTATAATTATTTCTTTTATTTTTTTTTTACTATTAAATGAACGTATGCAATTTCAATTGTCATGTATTTTTAATAAAAATTTTAAAATGATTAATATTATTAAAAAATAATAAGTTAACATTGTATGAGAAGAATCTCAATAAATTTATGATAAACTCACAATTTAAATGTAATGAAATAGTAATGAATTAGTATGTGGATCAAAATAATAATTGTATAAAATTAATTTAGGAATTTTTTAATAAAATACATAAAAATTAAATTTAAAAATATATTAATACTTTTAATTAATAAAAAAATTAAAAATATAAAATTTAAAGTTTAGTGTTAAACACAAACATAAAATGATACGGTACAAAATTAATAAACTCATAAATTTTGTGTGTTCATTCATTTAAAAAGATGGTACGGTATGAATTAGACATAAAGCATGAACAAGCTAAAGTTTTTCTTTATCAACACAACATTATTTACATTTTCAAGAGCGTGTGACTTAACACTAAAGGGTGTGTTAGTTTATTAGATAGCAATTATTGGATTCTTTTTATATTAATAGACAAACTATATCCATAATTGTGAAATATAAATATTTAGGGATCTTGATCTTATCAACTGTCACCGCGTGTCCGGAATCTAATGGTTTTAATCGGCGCTCCTCAACCATCACGAAGCAGCAAATAAATTACCGGACAAGAATCAGTTTTCGTCTGATCCTATGACTCAGCAAGGACCCCACTTCAATAATTAATAAAACAAAACAGTATGTGCAACAAACTATAATAATAATAATAATACACAGTGGTCCCAATTTTCTACTTTTTAAAAATAAAACATAGTTTCTCTACTTGTATAAAATTAGTCCCCAACACAGCAACACCACTTAAATGATCAAATTATCTTTACAGAAATAAATATATTTTTTCTTTTTGTATAAAGTGAGTGTTTAATACTGTTTAAATACAAAATCAAAATTTAATTATCATAATACAATAATTAATTAAAAATTATTATATTTTTATTTTACTTTAAAAATATTAAAAATATATTTTTTTAAAATATGTGAAAAAATTCAATTTAACGATATTTAAACTTAAAATCGAATTGATGATTTCACAATTTAACTTGAAATCCAATTAGTGATATGGTGTTTGAATCAGATAAAATTTAAATATTATCTTAAATTTTTATAAAGAGTAAATTCTAAATTTAAAATCAAGATTTGAAGTTCGGATTAAAAACTTTTACATCAATAAATTATACTCCTCGAAAGTATTAAAGATAATATACATATAGTAAATAAATATTTTAGTTAAAATATTTTAAAAAATAATTTTTAACATCTAATATTTAATAATTTAATTTTATAATAATTATAACTTTAAAATGATAACCGATTCATATCAAACAAAACTTAGAGTTGCAAGATTAAGATGATGCAAATTAAAGAGTGTAATTTTAATGATGTCAATAACACGTACGGACTTATTTTGTACCAATGAACAACCTATGTTTTTATCGGTGATAATATTAAATTGTAGGGATTTAAATGTTATTTAGGGTGCCTTCCCAACAATTCCTGACGCACTGTCTCTATCTATTTGTGCTGTCCAGAAAAGCCCGCGAACTTTTCCTACGTGGCTCAGATCTCAACCATACACATAGTAACTATCCGTCACGTCAGTACATCATTACTCTTACAAAAAAATATTACTTTATTTCAACCTTTCCTTAGCTCTTGTCTTTATAAACCCAACTCAATCGCCATTCCACACCTCCCCTCTGCAACTGAATTTTTTTTTTTCTTTTCATTTCCATCAAACGTCCTTTTGCGGTTCTTTACCGTTATTTCTTTTGATGGAGATTCCAGTAGTCAATAGAATTATCGATTTCGAAGCCAATATAAACCCATTACACAACCCTTCTCTTCTCTCACAAGTCTTTGTTTCTGGAATTGGAAAAGCGTACCACACCTATAATTTATGGAAGTGGGGCGCTTTGATTCTTGCCCTCATAGCTTCTGTCACGGCCATAATCAATAAAATAAAGCTTTTGATTATCAGATTGCAGAATTACCATTCTGCAACTTCGAGGCAGTATCTCGTGGATGAAGCCGATGAGTACGAGACCGAAACGGAGTCGTCTTGTTCAGTTTCAGATGACAAAGAGAAGGAAGAAGATTGGGAGGATGAAGAAGGAGAAGAAGAGAATGTAACGACGTCGTTTTATAGGGATGAAGATTTTCGGGTGAGAGGGTCTGGTCATGTATACATCGACGAACAATGGCAAAAAAGTAATCTGGGTTTGGGACTGGGACGACATCAGAGTAGGAGACGCATCGGTGATTTGTTTTCTTGGTCGGAGTTGACAAGCAGCAAGAGCGTCGTCAAGCTATGGGACAATCTAGGTTTAGGATTAGGGTTGAACGTAGAAGAAAGCTCCGTAAACGAGTTTACAATTTACGACATGAATCAGGATCTAGAAATCCGAAAAATCGCCTCCATTTCGCGCCGCTGGAGAGACGAGATTCCCGCGTTCTTTTCCACAACCTCGTCTTCCCCGGCGGTGCTATTCTCCGCCGCGGCCACCGACAGCGGCCACGTCACGCTGACCGGGTGGGACATGCGTATCAGTTCGAAACTACCTACGATACAGTCGGAATGGAGGCCGACCCTCGGAAATATCGTCGGGGTCAAATCCGGCGGCATAGAGAAAGTTTATGTGATAGATCACGTCAGTAACGCGTTAACGGTTGGTGATATGAGGAAGGTTAACACTCCGTTAGATGATCCGAGTGAGACTGACGTGGACACGTGGTGGGATGCTGACGCCGTGATTGTAACGGAGGATTGTTTCCACGACTCCAATTAAGTCATGAAATATAAATAAGAAGAAAAAAGAATTTGTAAATAATTTAATTATTTATTTGGAATAAATAAATTTTATTTTGGTTTTCGTATCTTGTGGTGAATATTCTGATAAGATCCCTAAATTTCTTAGTTTTGATTAATAGTCCATCTTTGAAGTAAATCAAGTTAATCTCTTTTTCTCTCTCTTTGCAAGATTTAATTATTCAAAAATATTTACAAAAATACTAATAGATAATTAATTAGTATAAGAATTTGCATAGTTAATATTATTATTGCAATAAATAATAATAATTTAAAAAAAAAACATTTTAATCGGATACTTGAAATCGACTTTTCCTACCGTTGTTTCCAATTTCCAAAAGAAAGATTAACCCAATTCAAAAGCAAAAGAGCCCATAAAAGTTGGATTTAATTTATTGAAAGTATTAGAAGACAAAAATGTTTCTTCCAAAATTTAGGCAGGAAATTTAGATTGATTACTTTCATCAATTAATTAATTCATCACGTCTTGTATTATTGAAGGAATCAAAACTTTTTGTGTAAATTACTTCTGTTTTTCTCATTTATTTATTTGATTACAACATCTTACCTAAGATTGCAAAATGGAAAATAAATATAATTTATTCTTAATTAAAAATAAAGAAAGAAAAATAGATAGGATTAAATTTCGATGGTAGTTGACAGGAGTCTGATACTCAAGAAGATAAGTGCTGTATACCTTAATTATAATTGAATATTAACTAGCAATATGTTTCTTAAACAAATAAGAATGACAGTTGTTACACCTAATAATCAGATTGTGGATGGACAGTGTAATTAATCGAATTGTTTGGCCAGTAGAAAAGAGGAAATTAAATTAATTAATTAAATTTGGATCTAATTAATTATTATATATAATTAATTCAATACTGAGATGTTTGAGTAAGAAATAGATTTAATTATGCGTATTAAAGATATCTGTTTAACACCATTCTTTTGTAGGAGAGAATTTGTGTTGTTTCTTACTCAAAGTTATGATTATTTTTTGTTTATTTAACGAAATAAGAAATAATTGTGCAAAATTTACATAATGAAACTGATGAGATGTCATCCAATATTATGGAAATGCAGAGTTAAATGTGTATGCATGTATTGAATTAATAGCCAAGGTTTAGTTAGTTAATTAGCCATGGTTTCTTTTGTTTTTTGATTTTCTTGTTTTGATTAGCTCGCATAGGTTCAAGAAGATTCTTAGCTGTATAAAAGAAACAATAAGTTAGTCTTGACTGTAATATCTATTTTATGAAATAAACCTCATAGCTGCATTTTTTGGAATTTAGTTTTCATTTTTCTTGTTTATTAAACTTACTTGAAGATTAGTGCTCATAGTTGTTGATTGAGTAATCTTTCTAAAGAAAACAAACAAGAGCTTCTTCTGTTATGGAAGTGTTCAAAGTCTGAGAATTAACAGGTGCTATCATTGCAGGGGAGTGTTGCATTTTTTTTTCTTTGGTAAGGTATATTCATCGAAGGAGGAAATGGTGACAACAAAATTTAGTTTAGAGAAATTTACAAGGGATAATGATTTTTACCTCTGGAAGATGAAGATGAAGGCTTTCTTAGAACATGAAGGTCTAGATTATACTCTTGAGGAAGAAAGACTCAGCATTGAAGGGAAAACTCTCACTGAATCTGAATTGAATAAGATACAAAGAAAGGCAATAAGTGCCTTGATCTTGTTATTGTCAAATAAAGTATTGAGAGAAATAACCAAAGATACTTCAGCAAAAAGAATTTGGCAAAAGCTTGAAGAAAGATATCAGCATAAATCAACAGCCAAAAGATTGTACTTAAAGAAACAGATGTTTTCTTTCAGTTTTAAGAAAGGAGGCTTAGTGGAGGATCACTTGGATAAATTCAACAAGTTGATTCTTGATCTTGAAACTATTGATGTACAAGTTGATGATGAAAACCAAGCTCTAATAGTTTTAACTTCACTGCCTCAGTCATATGAATATTTTATAGACATATTACTTTATGGAAGATCCTCACTCTCGATAGAAGATGTTCAAAATGCACTTAGCTCCAAGGAGTTGAATAGAAGGATCCAACAAAAAGAATTCAACTCAAGTGAAAGTCTAAATGTGAGGGGAAGGCCAGAAAATAAAGGAAAACATCAATTCATATCAAAATCAAGAGAAAAGAGGCTGAGATGCTTTCACTGTCATAAGGAGGAAAACTTCAAGAGGGATTTCTCTGAGAAACAGCAAGTTAAGACCCTTAAGACACCTGGAAAGAAGGTGGAGCTAGCAAAGATTTCTGAAGTAAACTTCTAGGAAGTATTTGTGCTTATGGCTAGAGGTGTCAAACGGGCCAACCCGGCCCGGTCCGGCCCGGCCCACTACGGATCAATCTTAAACGGACCGGGCCGGGTTGGCTCGTTTATTATGCGGGTTGGTCATATACCCACCCTAACCCGGTCCGCGGGCTAACGGGCCTAAACGGACCGGCCC
>JAVXUL010000012.1:1936688-1950316 GCA_035590515.1 Trichilia minutiflora | reverse complement strand
ATAAATGGTATGCAGTCATATGTGAAGAAATGACATCATTGGAGAAAAATCATACATGGGAGCTAGTGCACAAGCTGCAGACAGAAGGGTGGTGGACTGCAAGTGTCTGTTCAAGAAGAAGGAGGAAGCTTATGGAAGTGTGAGATACAAAGCAAGATTGGTAGCTAAGGGATTCACACAGAAAGAAGGTGTGGATTACAATGAAATATTTTTCCCTGTAGTCAGACATGTAACAATAAGGATGCTGCTGTCAATTGTGGCTATTTATGGACTGGAGCTGGAACAACTTGATGTGAAAACAACATTCTTACATGGCAAACTAGAGGAGGAGATATTCATGAAGCAACCTGAAGGCTTTGTGGACAAGAGGGCAACTGACAAAGTGTGCTTGCTCAAGAAATCCCTTTATGGACTCAAGCAATCACCAAGGCAATGGAATTTAAGGTTGGATGAGTACATGAAGAAGATTGGATACATCAGAAGCTATCATGACAGTTGTGTCAATTTCAGAGGGGATGAAATTGAGAGCATGGTGTTTCTGTTTATCTATGTGGATGATATGTTGCTGGCTGGAAAGAACCTTGAAAGTTTGCTTGAGTTGAAGAAGCAACTGAATTCTGAATTTGAAATGAAAGATTTAGGTCCAGCAAGGAGAATACTTGGCATAGATATCATCAGAGACAGAAAATGTGGAGTAATTATGCTTATTTAAGAGAAATATATGCTAAAGGTGCTAGAGAGATTTCACATGCAGGATGCAAAGGCTGTGAGCATTCTTTTGGTAGCATATTTCAAGCTATCAAAGGAACAATGTCCAAAGTCAGAAGAAGAAAGAGATGACATGAGAAGAGTGCCATATGCAAGTGCAGTAGGGTGCTTAATGTATGGCATGGTATGTACACGACCAGACCTGGCATTTGCAGTAGGCACTGTGAGCAGATTTCTCAATAATCCAGGCAGCTGTCATTGGAAGGCTGTGAAGTGGATTATGAGGTATATCAAAGGAAGCTTGAATTATGGCTTGATGCTAGGGAAGAATGCTGAGGATGTTAAAGGGCTTTGTTGATGCTGACTATGCAACTGATTTGGATACAAGGAGATCTATTACAGGTTTTGTGTTTCAGTTTGTAGGAAGCACTATCAGTTGGAAGGCCTCACTTCAGCATATTGTAGCATTGTTAACAATAGAAGTTGAATAAGTAGCAGTTATTGAAGCCATCAAAGAAGATTTGTGGTTGCAAGGAATGGTCTCGGAGCTGAACTTAGGAAAGGAGCAAGTAGAGATTCTATGTGACAACTAGGGAGCAATTCAATTGTCTAAGCACCAAATTTACCATGACAGAACAAAACATATTGATATTAGGATGCACTTTATCAGGGAAGTACTTGAAGAAGGAAAGGTGAAGCTGCTGAAGGTTCATACCAGTGAAAATGCGGCTGACATGACCAAGAGTGTACCTATCAGCAAGCTACTTCATTGTCTTTGGATGTTGAGTATTTTTGGTGTGTGAAGTTGAGGTTTGCAGACTGGAAATGAGTGTGCAGGAAGAATGCTGATTTGTTAGTTGAACATGTGATCAAGGTGGAGATTGTTAAATGATCAAATTTTCAATATAACAGTGTGTGTGTGTGTGTGTGTGTGTTGAGTATACATGTGCTCTGTTGGAAGTCAGAAATGTGGTTTAGTTAGTTAGTTAGAAAACTATCAAGATTGCTGATCTTGATACTTTCTTGGGTCTTATTTCTTGGTCTTTAATCTTGACAGCTAAGGTGCAAAAATTAGCTGGAGTAGGAGCCTTTAATTTGCTAGCAAGTTGACAGCAGAATGTATCATCATCTTCATTGTTTTCTTGAAGGAAAATACAGGAATATACACAAGTATTCTTGAATTGTCTCGGTTTCATTCTCTCTTCATTCTTTTATTCTTTCATTCTTTCATTAGTTTATCATTACTTTGCTGTTGAATGAGTTAGTTCTTGCTAGTATCTTTAGTTTGTATACTAGTGAAGTGATTCCAGGATTGGAGCTACTCGATTGCTGAGAGTTGGTTTGTTGTGAGTTGTTTTCTTGCTTTGGAAGGTTACTGGGCAAGCTAAGTTGTAACAGCATTCAGTGTTGAAGCTCTTTCCTACTTAAGCTGGTGAACTGAAGGACAAGTGCTTCCAACAATAATGGCTTTCTTGGAAAGTTTACTTGGTATAATATTTCCTCTGCTATCCTCCCTTGTTATTATTTGTTTGCTTTGAATCTTTGCATGAAATTGCTCTTTGTATGGTTTTGCATTAAGCTTATACCATATATGATTTGTTGGAAGCTTTCATGTAATTCTAGTTTCTGCTGCTTCCAAATAGGAAATATTTTTGAGTTTCTTACATTTTGAAGACAGAAAAGACTTAAGTATGTTGCCTGCTTTAAATCAACATGAACAGAAAATAGTAAATACCATCATGTAATTTATATTACCACGTGAAAATATGTTATTGGATTTCAATTTCTCTGTTTACAGCATGTTTAACTCCCCATGAACTTTGCTAATTCTATTATGCTCTGTTTCCATGAATTTGCAGACCAATTCTCTTGGATTTGTGAGGGCGACTTTGATTTGGGATCTCTTTGCATTCAAAATATCATCATAGATATTATCAATCTAGCATTTCTGTGTGTTTTCTATTTGTCTTTGCTTGTAGGTTCAATAAGCAAACATCACGGTTATGGGAGCTGTTGTAAAGTGCTCCAATAACAGCAAATGATCAAGTGCAGAATGGAAACATCAGCAGAAGAGTCAAGGGCATTCTAGTCTTTAGGAAAGATTTATTTGAATTTCTGGTAATCAAGAATCAAGAACTTGGTTCTTGATTCTTTAGTCTTGATTCTTGTTCTTGTTCTTGGTGGAGCTAAGGTGAAGCTGAGTTGTCATTCTTTTATATGCATGGTGTATTCTGGAAAAAAAAATATAGGATGAAATAACAAGTGCAGAAAAGTTTTCCTCTTAAATTAGAAATTCTCTCAATGTTCTTAATTTCTCTCGTAGCAAGAATTGTGTTTCTTTTATTCTTCTTCTTCATCTTTATTTGTTTTCAGTGTGAGTGTGTTGTTGCTGAACAATACAAAAGTTTAAGGTGGTCTCGGGTGAATTGAAGAATTGCTGGAAGCTTTGTTCTTGGCGGAGGTTGCTGGAATTCTGGGCAGTTCATTAACAATGTTAATATAATCTACTGAAATGATAGATTTTTTAGGTTGTTTTGAGGCTCTGTTCTATATATAGGATCATGCGCAATGCAAGTATATTAAGCAACCGCACGCGCATTGCCTCAATTTACTCACTGCCTCTGATCAGACACAGACAACAACATCTCTCATCACTCTTCTTCTGGGTTTCTGTAAACTAGACATCATCTTCATCTCTGTCATTCCACATAGGCTCATTATTCATTATTCTATTACAAGTTTGGTGGGTGTCTACCAAGTTTTAAAATTTGAATTCCACAATAACCATAAATAAATATAGATAAAACTTCATGTTGTAAAATTTTGGAAAAAAATGTATTAATTTATTTTGTATAATATAAGCAAATCGACGGGAAACTAGTGATTATTTTTATTAGATATAAATACATATAATTGAATATGTATGTTGGTGTGTATAATGATTCAAAAAACCTCTGTCCTCAATGGTTTTGTCTTTAAGAGTTTCTTCTGGCTTCTCCTTGGATCTACCATTAACCCACTTTCTGTATCATTCCCTCTCTGTCATTCATTTATTCTTTATTTACAATCACATGAATTTAAATTTTTTTTTCAATTAATTAATTAATATTTGAACCAACATTCGAAAGGCAGCAGCTTTAGGAAAACCAGCACGTCCACATTCATTCCAAGCATGGATATGGCCTTCATAAGGACTCAAACTCGATGCAATAGGGGGTCTAACCTCAATGTATATATTTATATTTTCCTTGGAAAAGAAAAGCTAGCTCATATTATATGTAAAGAACTCATATATCTCTTCATAATTGTGATAATTAATGCATGATTAATTTAAGGATAAGAAAAATCAAAGATAAATGAGAAAAATGGTGTTGCCAATTTGTTAATAAATTTAGGTATAATGTGTATTGATTTTACTCATGATGTAAATGATTTTCTCACTTACCCTTTTTAAATTAAACATTGATTTTGTTTTCAAGTTTTTTATTTTTTTATTTTTTTTAAATAAGATATAGATTGTTCTTCTACTCGAATTCTTAGCAAAATTTTGACAATTAAAATTCATTACATTCTTAATTATTTGTATTTTTTTTAATCTAATTATTTTTATTAATTAAAGAAGAGAAGAAAAGGCTTGATCCACTTATAAATATGAAAGGCTTCAACAAGCCCCTAGGTAGAGTGATGAGTGTGTGTGTATATTAATTTTTTTATCGTGCTTTTGAGTTTGTTTTGTCAATGTTTATGCATACGCAAAAGCGTGGGTAATTATATATATAATTAAGCATTTTAACTTAATTAATTTGATTAATAACAAACAACTTTCGGTACATGCACATTTCTATCTTCCCTAGTCCCAAGAATATATATATCATAATTATTAATTTTCTTAACAAATTTTAATTCTATGTTTTCTCAAGCACAAAAGCTTGCACATGCTTCAAGCAATTTGAACACTATAAATATATATATTGCATTTTTATTATTACATTATAGAACAACTTGTAATAGATTAACTATTTATAACTAAAAATAAATAGATAGAAATTAAGCTTAACTTTATGATTTTATTTTTCAAGCTAATATGCTAATGCATGCAACCAACCATTGTCTAATTAGATTAAGTATTTTTAAACGAAAATTTGGTGAATTATTAAGAAAAAAACCGGTTGCCTCTATTATCTATATGTTTAATAAGTAGGCTTAAAGAATAATCAACTTGAACCTAATTAGTAATTATAAGGAGCACTTCTTTGTATCCTAATGGAGTGATTAGGGTTAATATCTACCATTTATGCGAATTTTTAAAAAGTTACAACTCTTGATTTCTCAACTAGTCATCCATTCATTGCGTGGAAATGCTTTTTAAGAAAGTGTTTTTTTTAAGTAATTTCACACAAAGCGTACAATTTCTTTTTTCTTTTTTTTTTATTAAAATATGTTTTGTGTTACAAAAATATTTTTGAAACACATACGGCAAAATGAATGTAACTCTTAAGAATCTATTAAAAGTTTAAATACATATTATTGTGATATTATTTTTTATAAAAATTTACACTCGTAATAATAATTTCTACCTCTATATTATTAAAAATAATTATTCAATAAACGTGTGAGAATTCAAAATTTCTTTTATATAAAAATATAAATAAATACTTTACCATTAAATTATTAGTAGTTATTGGTGTGTATAAGTATTTGAATAAACAAATCTCAAGTCACACATAAAAAAAAAAAAAAAAAGCTTTCCTAAATATTTTATAAGTATCCGCACAACCGCGTATAGATTTGAATGATCAATAAGGTAGATGGGTCTTATTTAGTTATGGGCTCACTTTAATAGCTCATATTTTAAGTATATGGTTAATATATTATTATTTTTTTTATAATTTATTTAAAATAATCTTAATCAAAGATTATATTTTTTGAGAAACGTTACAACTCTACTTAATTAAATCAAAGCCCAAAGATTGTATATGTTTGAAAAGAAGGTTATATCTGTTGATTAATTATATATATAAAAGGAGAATAAAATGTACTAAAACAATATAACAAATTTCTTTTTCCTCTTTTTGTTTGCAAACAAAAGAATCTGCACTTGACTTGACTTGACTTTTAAATTATAATTGCTTTAATTTAGAAGAACTGATAATTAAATCCTGGTTGACAATCTCCATCGTACTTCAAACAATTCGAAAAGAGGAAAAATACTGTTTTAGAATATTCCAAATATATTGCAAGTCTCTATTATCAGTTTCTTACATTGATTATGTCACGTCCGATCCGTAGGCCTTATTTATGATAATCATCACAAACTCTCAATATATACTCTATTACCTTTGAATACACACTGAAAGCTTATAAAGCTTCTGAAAACATCTGTTTTATAAATCAAACATTTTAAACATTTTTAAAATTTCTTTCTAAATAACCCAAACTTCATAATTTCTCAATTGAATCTCAAACACTTCAAATTATCCAAACCAATTTATAGTCAGTCAATCAAAAGCATTTAAAAATATATGTCTATGTGTATATATAGATATATAAGTCTTAGGTGAATAATAATAACGAAATATATAATCCATTTAAATGATTTTCATAAACAAAGAAAACTTCAAATCTTAGTTATACAAGGTCATAGCTTTACAAATCTATTACAATCTCAGAAAGATAAATATAACATAAAAATAATTGTATACCCCCAATGGACTCAAATTATATAAAGGTGAGTTAAGTTAGAATTATATCTAAACCTACTTAAATCTGATGGTACCACCACCACATAGATCACTTAAATAATTTGATTTATCTAAAACTAAAAAGTAAAGGAGAAAGGGGATTGAGTATATAGGAGTATACTTCGTGAGTGGATTAAAAGTATTAAAATAAAAATAATATATTCTTTTAAAATAAATTATTTTAATATTTTTAAATAAATAAGTAGAGAACTATAACGAAAATTTTATTTAAAATATTTATTAACTTTCAAAACATGAAACACGATAAAAGCATTGAGTTGGTCACCTTTCCCAGTGCTTACTTTTGTAACATCCTAGTCCTTAAGGGCGGGGAGTGGCATCGGGGTAAAGACTTGAGTAAGAAGCGGATCTTGGTAGGTTCCAGGATAGTTATGGGAGTAAGAAGAGTCCCACATCAGAATGAAAGAGGAAGTTATTACGTTATATATGTGGAGTTGGAATCAAGTTATCAATAAAGCCTTTTGAGATGGGTGGTGATTTATTTTTAAGAAAATACGTAGTTAAGTGTGCTTGAGCGAGAGTCGTATCAAGATGGGTGACCTCTTGAGAAGTCCTCAAGATAATTCATTATCAAAAATAAAATCATGAGGCTCAAAGGGTTGGGTTAAAGTGGACAATATTATTGACAGTCTTGAACCAGGTGTTACAATATGTTAGTAGAGCCAATTCTCCTCCAGTATGATTGTGGGCTTGATAACGAGCCAGTGAAAGTTGGTGGGTTTGTAACATCATGGTCCTTAAGGACGGGGAGTGGCACGGGGAGAAATGCTTGAGTAAGGAGCGACTCCTGACAAGCTTCAGGATGGTTGTGAGGGTAGAAGGAGTCTCACATCAAAATGAGAGAGGAAGTTACTGCGTTATATATGTGGAGTTGAAACTAAGTTAAAAACAAGGTTTTTTAGGATGGATGGTAGTTTATTTTTAAGAACTATATAGTTAAACGTGCTTGAATAAGAGTAGTACCAAGATGGATAACCTCTTAGAAAGTCCTTGAGATAATCCATTATCAAAAATAAAATCGTGAGGCTTCAAAGATTGGACCAAAATAAACAATATTATTGACAGTCTTGGATCAGGTATTACAATTTTGGTCTTGAACAATCCCAAAATAGGAGATAACCCATTACCAAAAATAAAATCATGAGACTTTAAGGGTTGGACCAAAGCAGACAATATTATTAATAGTCTTGGACCAGGTATTATAATTCTGGTCCTGAACAATCCCGAAATTATCAGTGAATTTTTCATGCAGGTTAAAATAATTAGGTTTTTATAAAAACTAATTTAGAGTGATAGAAATAAAATAATGCATGATTTATTTCGAAAACTGATTCACTACTAACATTATCCTCGAGTAATCACGTGGTGACATACGTGACTATCTTCGACGAGACTCACAGATGGACATATGTTACTTATAAAATGTCATCTCATATCATCATACACTTGCTTAATCTGCGATCTCTACTCACATAAGTAGTCTCTTATCAGAGTCCGTCCTAAACTACTATCTTATAGCTATAATAAACAAATAATCCCAACCATTGTAATCGTAATCACCATTATATATATATATATACAGCAAAACAACGTGAAAATATATGTAAAAGTATCAAAATCCCATAAATCATAAAGTCAACCTGGCCTCTTGGCTTCATCTCAAAGAAATCAAACTAAATTTCAAAATAAAATATAACCAAGCAATCATTTAAATACAAAGGGTGCATACACATAAAATTATATTTTTAAAACCTTTATTGTACTAAAAATAAAATAAGTACATTTTAAAAAATCTTTTAGAAATAATGAAAATAAGGTAGAATGTTCACTTACGATATAAGGAGTGTATACACTCTTTATTGTCCATCTCGATGCATGAATTCTCTCGAGGGGTCCCTCATTCGAGTATCGTCGTCTAAATAAACATACTTTAAATACCACATTAATTCCCATAACCAAAATATAAATACAATCTAAAAGCATATAATGAATCCTAATTCAAGTTTTCTATAATCGAATTACGCTTATCTATAATGTGTTATCGTTTTTCGACTATTTAGTCAATTCCTATGAGTTTTAAGATGACTAAGCTTATAATTCTCTCAAATAACAATCAATCTATTACTAATTAATCATCATTTATTGACATTAGTTTGCTGGTGACGAATTACGATAAACAGTAATCATCTTTATTTATAAGAAACTCATTATCCTGAATTCAAATCTGTTAGCTATTTAATTGTGTAATCATTTATTTTATTTTTTAACTAACGTATTGTAATTTAAATTTCTATAATTGAAGTAAAGTTCATAAATCAAATTTAACCATAGATGGTCAAAATTGAACCAATCGAAAATGTATCATGTAAGGGAGCATAATGGACTTACCAATAACTTAGTTGGAGCCTAAAATTGATAAATGTGTGATCGATTTCCTACCTGAACTTGAGTCAAAATCTTTGCTTTTCTCCTTAAGATTCTTAGCCAATTTTGTTGAAATAAAATTGCTAGAGTGAAGAAGAAGTGGAGAATTTATAAACTTATATGAAATTTTGTATTTTAATCGAGTACTTTATAAGAATATAAAGAGAAAAGAATTTTAGAGAGAGAGAGAAGAAACAGTGGAGAAAGGAAGGAAATAATGAGAATTTGGGCATTATTGGTGCGTATATATATTAGAACATAAAGTTACTAAAATGTCTTTATGTTTATAAAATGGATAAGTTTTTAGAAAAGACAATTTTAGTCATTTTACATTAATATTAATGGATTTGATCAAATAAATAAAACATTTCGTTCAATATATCACCGCAACATTTTCAGATCGAATTTTTTATTTTCACTTATTTTTCTTATTTAATTCTTTGTAATTCCCACGGTAAATTTTATTTTTATACAAATTACTCACTAATGATATGGGATATGCATATTATGAAGCTAACAAAAATACCTTTTTGTAAAAAATAAGTAATTAAAATATTCTTATTGTATATATGAGATATTACAAATTAAATTCCTGTAAGATTACCAGTATACTAATATTGTTTTGTTATAATGTATGCATATAAAAGTTGGAGTGATTGAAAATACAACAATCAATAAGAGTAAAATAATAATTCTAAACAAAATAATATAGATATATGTAGATAGATAGATAGATAGATATCAATTTGGTCCCGGCGACCAAATAATATAGTTTTCCCTTTTTGTTTTTAAGGCCCAACAATGTACATGAAATTGTAAAATTGTGAGTTGCCATAAATTGTCTGTGCTTTATTCATAACATAAGAAACCTTGTGAAATGCAGATGCAGTTAGCAATCTCATACACATTCGACATGGCCTAAATTTGCCCATAATTCCATCTCATTACGTTCTCTCACACTGTATGATATTTGTTTAACACTAACAATGTTTTATAATTCAGTTCTTGCCACCTACGTGCAAGCCTTCAATTTAGGAAATTCATTTATAATGAATTGCTCCCATTTATTATATACGTGGTGCTATAATACATTCAATTATACAGTATATTTTTTGCACTTTTTTTAAAAAAAAAAATTCACTGAACTTTATTTTTTTTATTTAATTCTCAACTTATAAAAATAAAATTATAAATTAATAAAAAAAAAATTTATAAGAAAAAAAAATTAGAATCCCAAGTTCCCAACCACTTTAATTAGAACATGGTTATTTAATTTTCAATTTAAAGCAAGTCATTACCAAAAAATCTAATGCTTGTAATTATGATGATGCAGACAAGAGAAAGGAATAGCAAATTTCATAGTACACAACAGAAATAAGGTTGCATTTGTACTGAAACCAGAAAAAAGGATTCATAACAGTTTGGACCAATCTCTTTTCTTTTTCTTTTCTTTTCTTTTTAATAAAAACAGAATTTGAACGAGTAAAAAAATGGGGTGATCTGATTGTATTGGTAGGTATGGGAGGTGAATTTTTTTGATTGAAAAAAGAGGAAAATTTAATGCTTTGGAAAATACTTCAATTAAAAAGGATGAAATCAAAACCCACCCACGAAATCTAAGAATTATTTGGTTTGAGATTTGGGTTAGGGGATAATGGTCTGGATAGACGATGACTAATGGAATTAAGGATAATTTATTAGTTTACATTGTAAGGATCAAAATCAACTTCAAGATGATCCAGACAAAGATACTTCATTCCACATCTTAAATTCTATTCTTAGTTTGATTAGGAAGTAGACTTTTTCAAAATCCTTAACGAAGGGAAAAAAATAAAAATAAAAATAAAAGGCCAACCAATTCAAGGTTTCCTTTTCTATTTGCTCACTTTCCTCCAAACGCAATCTCATTGTGAACTCAAAATCTCCTCCATTTTATCATACAAATACACAAAATCACAAATCAATATTCAACAAAAAGTTTACTTCGTTAATTAATTTAATACTAATTTTATGTGTTAAATAGTAAAATTTACTAAACTTCTTTTTGCTTTCCAAAATTTTCTTCTCTTCTCTTTTTTTTTTTTTTTTTTCACATCACGAGGGTATTTTAAATTCCTAAAAAATTGGTTGATATATACTAATTTTTTCCACAGAGAGAGAGAGAGGGAGAGACCAAAATTTTAAACAAATTGAAGAGGAGCTGGAAAAAGCTGGAAAACCTACTCATCCAAGAAGCGCTTCACAATCTTCACGCTTGGTTCCAACACCTGTTTCTCCCAAACATGCCTCCATTTTTTATTCTTCATCATCATCAGCTTAAACGCCATCGTAGCGTCCAGTTTCCGTAGGTCCCATCCTCCGTCCATTAGTTTCGAGATTTTCCCTTTTTGCCTAGTCGCAAGGCGACGCGTGTTCTCTTTTATCTCCCTCACAGCCTCCTCATATACTCCTCGACGCACACGATCCCAATCTTCTCCTCCCTTGACTTTTTCCGATCGGGGCGGGGACATCTTAAAATAACTTTCGAACTCCGGTACTCCTATTGCTTTCAGTAAACCCGTCCGACTCAGTGAGTTCGTCCTCATCGGTTCCGAGTTGAAAAAATCCACCAGCTCTTCGAACATCCCCAAATCAAGCATTTCATCAACTCTCACGTCTAGATAATCAAACAGAACCGGTAATGACGCATCCACCCAGAGAAAACAACAGTTATATCTCAAGTATGAACTCACTGAGTTGGAACTGAACTCGTTAAAAACGTCCATCCCGGGGTAGTATTCCTCTACCAGTAACGAATAAATAAAAGAGTTGGAACCACCGACTAAAAATGGCGTCTTTTTACGAGAAATGATATCCGAAATGGTTTCGTCAGCGAGCTGGCGGAAGTCAGATGGAGTCAACTCTCCTTCCTCCGGGTCGAACTCTCCAAGGAAGTAGTGTGGAATATTCTTCCGTTCGGGCAAAGTAATCTTGTTCGTGGTGATGTCAAGGCCCTTGTATACTTGCATTTTATCAGAGTTGATGATTTCCGAAGGGAAAAACCGTGTGGCGAGATCGATAGAAAGTTTAGACTTTCCAGTCCCGGTAGCTCCCATGATGACAACGATCTTTTCTTTTTTCGTTGCGTCGGCGGTGCTTGTGATAGTAGTAGGGGAAGAAGCCATGAAGGTTCGCCACCGTAAAGTTCGTCGTGGAATCTGAATAGAAAGTGGCGGAGGAAAGGCTGAGTAATATTGGTAGCTTGTAGAAGTTGGTGACAATAAAACAAGTCCCATAGGATATAGAAGGACAGGCTGTCTATCTGCTGGAGAAAGAACAAAAACAAAAGTAAACTGCACATATACGGAATGATATCAGGCGATCACGCAACAGGGTTTTTTAACAGAAAGAGAGACAAAAAAAGAGAGAACAAAAAAATGGGTTTCGTACGGGAAACCTTGGGGAGGTAGTGAATGAATGAAATTGATGACTGACGACGACGATGATGCTGAACAGAGACAAAGCGGAGAATGAAAAAGAGAGAGAGAGTTTAAGCTTCTGCTTAGCAGCCTTAGCTCATCTTTACTTAGTTTAAAAAACAAAAATGATGGTTGTTTTGTTTTTATAACTCTCGGCATGTACACGAGTATATCCTCCTCTCCTTATTTTATAAAACAGAAAATAATTTGATTACGATTATTTAATATAAATAATAATCCTATCATATTGATATAATATAATTAATACTTATCTTAAATTTAAATTTAATTTATTTAATTTATTTAAAATAATATTAAAATATAATTAAATAAATAAATAATTATATTTAAATAAATAATTTTATTTTTTATATTTAATATTTAATTTATATTTAAATAAATAAATATATTAAATTTTATATTAATTAATTAAATAAATTAAATAAATTATATCGAAATAATAATTTAATCGTATTATGTTATCTCATCTATTTAAAAATAAATAATAAAATTAATAAATAAATTGTATTCGAATTAAAATTTTTTAATATTATTAATAAATAAATTAAATTTAAATAAATATAAAAAAATTATTATAAATTTATTAATATGAAGGATATAATATATTTATATAAATTGATATATTTAGAAGGGATGCCAAAATCCGTTTGGTTGTATTTGGTTGTGTCCGGATATGCATCCAAATGATATAAGATAGTCCTAGATCCGGTCAAATATTTGAACAATGTTCAGGCAGAGTCTAGGCCAAGTATTTTGGGTTTAAGATATCCGAAAATCCAAAAAGAATCCGAATTTTTACTTTACACCAAAAATTATTGACTCTTTATTCTTTTGGGGATTTAGTGAAAAATATCTACTGTTTACAGTATCTATTAAAAAAACATTTAATAAAAAATAATTTATTTTATTATTTTTAGATAAAAATACATTTAAAATATATTTATACCTTAGAGGACTTTTTAATGCATTGCATGCACTCGAGGAAGATTTTCTCTTAAAGAGCGTATTATGTATAGAGCTATTAAAATGGGTTCGGTTTGATTTATTGATCTGTTTAACTCGTAAAATAAGAGGATTAGGGTCAATGATTTTTGATCCGCGGGTTAAATGAACCAGCTCGATTAATCCACAGTTAAAAGAGTTCAAACCAGTTTAATCCAAGGGTTAAACGGACTGGCCCGATTATATTAATTAAATATTTAAAAATATTTTTTAAAATTAAATATTTATTAAATATTTATAATAATAAAATTTT
>JAVXUL010000012.1:1918165-1930281 GCA_035590515.1 Trichilia minutiflora | reverse complement strand
TCTATTCTATTTCCTTATTTATAAGTTTGTTTTCTCTATAAATGAAATAATATGCAAATGTTTATAAATGTTTTTCTTATTACTTTTTAAATGTGAAAATATGCATATATATGTGTTTTATATGATTTTAAGATGGATTTGATAATGCTTTGGTATTTTTATACATGTTTTATGTGATAATATGACAAGTGGGTCAGATTTATTTTTGTTATGTGACATTTTGGCCAATGGGCCTGATTTTATATTCATGATGATGCTATGGCCTGAAGGCCAAGTTTTATGATTATGCGCATTGGTGATAACGGCCTTGAGTGCCGGTTTACTGTAGCTACAGGGTGGTAACCTGGGGAGATGTTCATTGGAATGTAGACCCCCAGGTGAGTGTATGGTGGTAGCCTAGTGTTGGCTTGGAAGAGAGGTCACCTAGGTGAGTGGAGACTGCATAGGAGGACCATTATGTGACTATGGCTGTGTTGTGATATTATTATGGGATTTGTCTACCTATGAGTCTCGTCGAGTTAGTCACGGATGTCACCCCGTGACGACTCAAGGCAAACGTCAGTGTTGGACATCTTTTTCTGGTAAAAGTGCATATTTTATAATTATTGCATTTTAAATCTGTTTTTCCTAAATAGCATGTTTATCTACATACAAAACTCACTGACGGTCTCAGAACTCCCACGATCAGGGTAGTTGCCGGAAAAGGGGCCAACCCAATGATTTTATGGTATGATTTTGGAAACTTTACTTAAATATATGCATATATACATTTCATAGTTTTTAATTATATTTTATCTCGTTCACTCATTGAGTATACTCCCATATACGCACCCCTCTCACCTCTCAGTTTCAGTGAAAGCGGTAGCATAAGCGTTGGCAGTGGTGATTGCTCTGAAAGTGGAGGCTCATGTATAGCTACTTCGACTCACTCAAGAAATACGTAGTCAACTGGTGTCAAATTTCAAATTTTCTTTTATTTGTGAGATCTGGTAACTGATAAACAAATTTGTAATAAATATTGCATCATGAGTTAGGATTGATCCCCACAGATTTTATTTGAGTATATTCTTTTATTGATTTATGTGTATTTATATACATTGGAAGTGTTTACGGACTTGTTTTATCTACTTGGAGTTTGGGTGTTTGACTGAGTTTTGTTTGGAAGTGTGATGTGAAAACTTTGCGAAAACAGGTTTTATAAGAGCCTTACAAGCCTACAGGTTATACTCTGGGTGATTAAGTACACCTTGGAGGTCTGTGACAGTTATCACATATAGGACCTACGGGTCGGGTCGTGACACTTTTTATTGTATTTAGATTATAAACTTGTTATTACTATTAATATATTATATTTATTAGTAATTAGTATATTTTTTTAAAATTTAAAATTTTTAAAATCGATCTACGAACCAGTTTGTTTAGGCTCGTTAGGTCACAGATCGAGTTAAGATCAGTAAAATATTAACCCGCATAATAAATGGGTTAATTCAATTTGGTTCGTTTAAGACCGGCCTATAATAGATCAAACTAAACCGAACCGAACTGAATCGACTGGATCTATTTGACAACTCTAATTTCAAATATATGATTAGCACTATATTATATTGAAAACCTACTAATAGATAAAATCAAAATGAGAGAGGATCAGATTTAAATAAAATAGTCCTACCCCGACAAAGCGAAGGACTCAACAGCAGCATATATATCAAATATATTAATTTCTCAAACCTACTATTGTGATCTAATGCATTAATGAATAATTACTATGAAATTAAAAGTCAACTGGCTTAATTATAATTAATTGCCTATCAATAATCTCTTCTTTAGTAAGTGAGGGGATCGTTTGTACCAAGTTTTAAAAAAAAAAAAAAGTGAGGGGATCGTTTGTACCAAGTAAGTGGCTGGTAGAGTTTGGTTGGTCTTATTCTTCATGTCGTTTTTGCTTTGTTCATTAATTAATCAATTATTTCATTACAAATTGAGGATAATCATGCTAAACATTTAGTTATATATAAACTGATGATCATGATATTGATGTACGTACACACCTAGCAACTTCTAATTAGGGTTAATCGAACAAATACAAAATTAAGAATCTAAATTAATTAATTAATTATGACAATGCTATCATACTCATATCGTTAAACTTTAAAGAAGATAAATTAGGTTTAATCATTTTGTAAAATTTAATTAGGTGAAAATAATAAACAGAAATAGAAAATTTGAGAAAACTATTAAAATATTGCAATTACTTAGTTGAATTGATGTCAATTCCATTTTATCGATTTCAAGTTACATATGCAAAATGAGTTTGATGAGTTATCTATCCTTAGTCTTTCTCTCTCCATAAATTTCATATTATATATGTGTTTGTACGTATAATTTTGTATTTTAAGTTATGTGATATATATTTTCATTCTCTAGATTTTACAATCCAGTCAAGCAATACAAAATTCAAATGCCCGAATTTATGCCTAAATGATTGCTTTGATTACGAAACAAAGTTGATTTCAACAAAAAAATTTTGTAAATTTTCATGTAGTCAAATTCTCGTTTTGACTAAAAATAACTCAATTAGCCCAATTGTTGAATTTATAATAATAATAAGTTGGAAATATAAATACATATATCAAACTTTGCAACAACCCTATTTCTAAATACATATTTTCATCCTCCCATTTATTTTCTCTCTCGATTGAAACGTGAACCGATTATCACCCATTTTGGCCAAACAATATATTAAGTCTTCTTGCCGACCATCTTCTTCCATTCTATAAAAGTTCAATTTCCATCTACTTATTACAAAAAGTTTTTGACTCAAATCGAGGACTTTGAAAATTACATGTAATTTCTAAATTCAAGTAATTTCGTTCAAATATTAATTAATTCCAAGTCTTTTTCCCATAATAACTTATATATTAAGACTTCCAATTTTAAAATCACTACTGAAATTGTGGAGTGTCGGTAGAATTGGAATGACCAATGAAAATTTCAAAAAGTGGGTGGTAATTAATATACATGTAACCCATCATTTTCATTAATTATATACCCAAGTTCAAATTTGGTAGTTGCAAGTCGTTTTTATATTTAATATTCAATTAAATTAGGTTAAAATGGTGACTAACTAGCTAGTGTGTAATTTGGTCTGTATTTTGTTCATGTGGATATTATATTATCATATGGGATATTCCATTGGTTGAAAAATATTTTAGAAATTGTTTAATTGTATTGGGTTTTCCATAAATAAATAAAAAGAAAGATATCGAAAAAGCATTGTGAGTTTTTATTTTATATAAATTTTATTAATAAAATATATAAGATAGATATATTTTTTTTCTTTTTTCTTTAAATGGTAAAAAATAAGGTGAATACTATTTAGATAATATATATGATTATGATTCTCGTGGAATTTTCGAGAAGCTATTCCAAAGTTTTAATTTATGAAAGATGAACACACATAATAAAATATATCATGAACAACTCCAAAAGAAAATATAATACAACCTTCTTATAAACAAACAAATTAAAACTAATTAATTAACTAGTAATAATTACTATGTTTGAGTTGCAAGGTTGAGATCAAAAATGAAAAAGACTTGCATATATCTTCACATGAATGGCCAAATGGGATTGAGTTGGAAAACAAGATTGTTTTATTTTAATTAAATAATTAATTGATTGATTGAAAGAGTTTGCTTAGATAACACTCACCACTTGGCTTTTCGGAATCATCTCTTCAAAGCTGCAACACTTTCATATTATTGATGATGAACTAGTGTATGTGAATCTTCAAATTTTGTCGTCTACGAAATTAACTAAGTTATTTAATTAATATACAAACCCCAAGTTAACATATATAATACGTACAAAACATGTTATCTTAGCTTATTGGTATATAAAATTTAAGTAATGTATTAATTAACAGACAAACTAGGTGTTATAAAAGAGCAGCTACTGCTGCTGCAGGGTTGCTAATTAAAAGTGAAGGTCAAAATGGAAATACATTTTCAATTATTATTGTGGGTTTAATTTGTTTATTGTATGAGTTTCGGTAGAAAGTAAGACTACATGACGATAGGAGATTAAATTAAATTAACAAGGGAATATACCAATTACCTTCCTATATTATGGGCTAATTACCACTTATTCTTCTCTTGTTTCAAAAAATAGTTAAACTTAACAGAATATTACTAACAATATGGTAGGGGAGTTATTGGTATTTAAAAAAAACAAATAAAAAAAAAAGGTAATATGTGGTAATAAAGTTAAAAAGTAGGGGGAGAAATTATAATAATATAATAGCATGAAACAAAATTTAATTAATTCATTTCCTTACAGACAACAAAATGATGCTGTCTTCTCCATAAACCATGTAAAAAATAGTACTCTCTTATTAAGTTGGTTCGTGCACATTCTTAGCAACCCACGCCTGTGCTGCTGAGCATCAGAGACTAGAGACTTTTTTATTCCTAGCTCATGTGCTCACCAGTAGAGAAGCACTTTTTTATATGCTTAAGAAAGTTTAGCATCTACTGGGTTGGCCCATGATTTAGTGATACGGCCCATTCAATGGAATGGATTCTGTCTGTTTGAGAGGCCCATTAAAGTGACGGAAGTTTCATTTCAACGTAATTCTTGGGAAGCACCGTCACATCGGCAAATATGAATTGTATACTTGACATTACAAAATTACAGAATTTTCTAGCATTTCAGAATGTCCAAAGTTTAAGTTATACAAATATTACAATTCTGAAGTACTTCCTAACTGTTGTTCAACTGACTTAACGTCTTTTTCCGTCAAGTTCCCTGCTCAACTTCCTGAACATCTAGCACAAAACCGGATGATCTCAACAGTTCCGTTAAACCCTTTCAAGGTTTCGTATATTTCCTCCGTTTTAAGGTGCCTCTCATCTAAGGAATAGAAACTCACCACAACTTCATTGACCTCAATCAAGCTACAACCAAGTAGTTTTTTGAATCCGGTATCTCGCATTGCAACTTTCACTTGTGCACATCTTTCCATCTGCCAAGATCCTCGTATATGTTTTAGAGCATGACAAAATATGTTGGTTCAAAGTTCAATGAGTCGTTCTAGAGCCAGTTCAGCCAATTCAACATTTTTATATACCTTACATGATCCCGGTAATTAGCCCAAATAACAGAATATGCTTGTATGGGCATCCTCCTCACAAAATCCACAGCCTCAGCTAAACGACCAGCCCGTGCAAGCAAGTCAACCATACAACCATAATGCTCCATTTGAGGCACATTGGAATAACCCTTGAGCATAGACTGGAATTATGACAAGCCATCTTCAACTAGACCGATATGTATACAAGCACACAAAATGCCGATGAAAGTAATTCCATCAGGCCTTTCTCCGGCATTCTTCATTTCACCAAACAAACTTAAAGCATCAGCTCCTCGTCCATCCATAGATAAGCCACCAATTATGGTGTTCCAACTAATCAAATCCTTCTTATCCATGCTTTAAAACACATCCATTGCATTTTCTATAATCCCAGACTTTGCATACATGTCAACCAAAGCATTCCCAACATAAACATTTCTCTTACAGCCATTACTCTGCATGCACATGTACCCACTTGCCCAAGTCAAGCGCCCCTAATCTTGCACAGGCAGACAAAACAATCGCAAGTGTGGCATCACTGGGAAACACTCTGTCCTCAATCAACATCATCCTTTTAAATGCATCCAAAACTTCAAAATAACCACCCTTATGTGCATAGCCTCCAATCAATGCATTCCACGAAAAGACATTCCTTTCAGCCATTTCTTCAAGCAGCCTCTTGCATTCCTCAACATCCCCATTATTGGCATAACCATTCAAAACGGTGTACCAAGAAATGACATCTTTTTTTGGCATCTGATTGAAGAGTTTTCTTGCCTCAACCATATACCCCAGAACCAGTGTTCCACAAAACAACATCCCTCTCAGGCGCTAAATCAAAAGGACACCTTGCAGAATCAATATCACCACATGAAATTTACCCACTAATCATTTTAGTCCATACCACTAAATTCCTCTCAACCATCTCCCATAACGTCTCATAAGTAGCTTCTATTGCTCTGCCACTCAAAGATAACTCAATAAAAGCTGTGTCCACAAAAAGATTAGCTTTAAAATCATTCTTAATCAGAAAACAATGCACTCCTTCCCCTTCTGTCAACGCAGCAATCTTCACACACGACTTGAAGAGCAGAAGAAACGTGAAACAATTGGGCATAACATCAAAGTTTCTCATTTTTCTGAACAAAATTAAAACTTCACCATGAAACTCATTCCGTCCATACCGTTTAAACATGGCGTTCCGTGAAGCAACGTTTGTGCCAATAATTTTATCAGCATCCTGTGTGCGTAAGTCATTTCCTTCATCTATGCACATACTGTGATGATTCTAGCATTGAAACAGTCGTGTTTTTGTTCTAAACCATGAGTAATTATCTGTGTTTGTATTTGGTGTAGATGCTTCATGATCTTACACGACTGTAAGAGAGAAATAAGCCTCTCTTCTCCAATTCTGCGAGGAATCTTGACATGTAAAATTAGAAGAAAATTTCGCTATTTTCTAAGAAAGGGAGAAACGGAGTTTCTTATGGAATGTTTAGAATATTCAACATGTTACTATATGTTAATGTGATGGTCTTGAATGGATTGTGTCAACTGTCAAATCAATCTTCTAAAACATTAAACATGACATGAAATCAACAGCAGCTTCTTTGTTAAACTAAAAGTTATAACATAAAAGTTATAATCTACAATAAATGACTATATACTTCAGTAGATTTCTTCTAACTTCTAAGTTTGATCAAACTTAGGCTCAAATAATGATATGAAAAAATAATTATAAGGAGGTTTGGTAAAAAAAGAAAATATTAAATAATGATAAAAAAAACAAGTGAAGCTACTATAATTTCAAACAAACCCCTTTGATGGTTGTACTTGGACCTAGTCCTCGTACCAACTTTTTGTCAAATTACGGAAAAATCTCCAATAATTCCAAATACTTCATCTTCGTCGATCAACTTTTTCTATTAATAATTTTGTTTCGTTGTTCCATGGACCACGTGCACTATTCTTTGTTTCGGTGCATGGGCAAAATCAACAGAACAACTTGATCTGACTCGTTTTTCAACAATTGTCTAAGTTTGAGCTTTTCTCTCTCTCATATTCCGGCAGCCGGAAATCACCGCCTTTAGCCAAAAACACGAATTTCCATTCAACAATTCGTTGAAGCATCAGCTACCAATTTCAACTTGTCCAAAGATGACCCCGAAACACACAAGTCAGAGCCAAGATTAATTCAACAATTGAAGGCGTCGGTGAAGATCTGAACTTGATCAGTTCTCAGAATCTTGATTTTGCTTATACTTGTAGACGGATTTAATCGGCTTTCAGCGAAGTGCAGCAGCAGCTGGTTCATTGTTTATTCAAGGTTGGTTTATTTTATTTTATTTTATTTTATCATGTTATTGCTTGCCAGCATGATTTGTGGAATTTGACATTGGAAATGACTTTCTTTTTTGGTTTGGGAATATCTTTGAATGTACATGAATTTCAATACCTGGCTTCTTCGAGATCAGAACAAAAGAGGTAAGCAATGGCTGCTTTTTCCTTGTTTGATTATGTTTTTGTTTGATGAGAAAATGAAAGAAAACAAGGGAACGTATTATTTTAATCATAATTTTCTTTTGTCAACAAAAACAATTCCATGAGTAAAAACTAATGCTTTACTTATCTACTGTTTATTTGTGGACAATTCGATTTTCCATCTGTATACAATCCTTTAAATGTCAAAAATCTTTAGAAAGGATGGGGGAAATTTTCAAGAATGATATTGAGATAAAATTTCGGAAAAAGTTTAAAACTAGAGACTAAAAAAATTTAACTATTCTTTTACTTGAATTATATACAAAATTTCTGTAACTGTACATAAGTTTCTGAGAATTATTTTCTTAATTATATGGAGGTTAACTTTGGAAGGCTAATAAATTTCATTTTGATGATATAATGAATGTTATTAATTGTTTTTGTAGTCGTACGAAAGGAATTCAAAGGGATTGGAAACTTTGTGTAGAAGCTGGAGGCCAAAACAGGTTTTCCAATTAAAGGTGTTTTATTTTTTGTCATGGCTATGGTGATACATGCACTTTCTTATTTGAAGGTTTGTGTTGACTTGTCTAGCAGTACTATAACTTGAGTTGCATTATATGTATGTTCTAGTAATTAAACAAGTCGAAATTCTATATTTGATTCACGGACATGGGTGGCAATTCAGGTATTGCTAGGCACATTGCTGCATCTGGATATGGTGTTTATGCTTTGGACCATCCGGGTTTTGGTTGGTCCAAAGGATTGCATGGTTACATCCCGACCTATGAAGAATTAGTAGACAATGTTATTGAAATTTATATAAAAATTAAAGGTATTATATATGAGTAAAATTGGCCTCAACATCAATGCCATACTTTAGATGATTTTTCTTTTGTATTATGGTTGGTAGGAAGACATGAACTGCAAAAGTTGCCTTGCTTCATACTGGGACAATCCATGAGTGGTACTGTTACTATCAAAGCGCAGCTAAAGGAACTGCATGCGTGGGACGGAGTAGTCCTTGTAGCCCCAATGTGTAAAGTAAGCTCATTCTTGTTCCTTTTACAGAAATTTTTTTCACAAACCTCTGTTTGTTCAGAGAAACATGAGTAATTATTTTCAGTCCAAATTTGTACTCCATTATCTGATATTTTATTAACTGCTTGCTTCATCCTTCATTGATTTCAATGGACAACACACTGATCTGTGGATATCTATGATACTAGTTTAGTGCTATGTTTAAAGGCCATAAGATGTAAGTTGTCATGCTTATGTAATTCTCAGTGAGTATTTAGATTCTCTGTTTCCTATCAGTAGAGTATTGAGAAAGAGGTGAAGAGAAGATCGTCAAAATTTGGAAGTATTGTATATGATTCTTGTGTTTACACTTGGTAGGAAACAAATTTTCAAATCATTTCGGCTCAGTGTTACCTCAACGTGTTTGTCATAGCCAACACTGCTATGTTTCTGTTGCATCAACTTGCAGTTAATACCAAACAAAAGCTTCAAGTTCTTTTCTTGAAAATTAAATATTTTCTTCTTAATTACTGCATTGATAAAATAATTGTTCCTCTCCTGCTTATGCTCTTCTAGATGTACTGTCCCATGTGTGTTTGCTGCACTGTGTTTACTACAAACAGAAATTGAATGGCAAGTTATCTGTGAAAATCGGCACTAACATAACTATTGAATTTCCACCCCTGCCTGGGCTATTCAGTTATTTTAGGAAGTTGCAAGACTGAATTTTTGTGTCTGGAGCACTGCATTCTGTTATTTACCTAAAAAGAAAAAATGCTAACCTCAAGTTGTTGGCAAGATTGCAGAAGAAGTGATTCTGCTAGCTGCAGTTTTGAAGTTATTAGCCCTTTTGGCTAGAGTAATCTGTTACGGTCCCGTGTTTGAGATCGTGTCACCAACGATGTGCCTGAAAATCAACCTCCGTGAATAGACTTTTGCCCTTATTCCTATTCCTTGATTTACCTATGATGGAAGAATGACGTGCAACTCTTCAAAGGGAGTCACTATCTTGGAACTCGTTAGAGGGAGTCCCGCAACTTTTAAACTATTGTTGAGAAAATTACTACCCTCTTTATTCATAAGAATTACCTCTTTAAATAGAGGTTTACATGAAAGGAAAGATGATTACAACTAGGAAACCTTAAAAATAGGAAAGTCAATCAAAACATCAAATTGGAAAGCATTAATAAGGAAAATCAATCAAAACATTAAATTGGAAAGCATTAATAAATAAAATATTTAGGCAGGATTTTTCTCTCAACCACAATCTTCCTTATTGACCCAAAAATATTTCCAAATCAACTAAACTTATGTCTCACGTACTGTTGTCCAACAAACGCGTCCACAACAATTTGCTTCTAAATTCTATATGAAAACAAAAACACAATTCACAAACACACCAGATGCAACCATTCAATCTTCGCTAACAAACTAACATTAAAGATATCCGATCTCAAATCAACCAAAAACACAGTATCAGATCGCCCAACCATCAAAATTATAGGATGCCAACTGAACTCACAACCCCACCATTTACCAGTCTGGGAACAAACAGAATCATTGTTCCACGAAACTCTAAATCTCTTTCCTTTAAAATGCCCATTCAATTTCCCAGTTCGGGAAACCAAATCCATATCAAACATAAATAAATCACCACTTTGTAGCAAAACCACACTCTCGTTCGGCAAATGAGGGCTCCAGCAAGCACCCACAACAGAGCAACTCTTAAACAACTTAAAACCCAAACAATTGACAGCATGTTTTTCACTTTCTTCAGTAACTTCAACACTGAACCAATGAACAGAGTACATAGTAAAAATCAACATGTAACCAACAGTAATCAAAGAATCACCTGAAACATCCTCCTCAAGTGGGTTCACAAATATCCCACATATTTGACCATTGAATCGAATATTGGTGGAAAAAAAGCTTTTATGATCACTCAAAACAACGAAATCAGACTTTTTGCAGGAAATAACTAGAAAGCCAAATTGGTCCTGGTTATATCCAGTTGGGAGGAAAACAATGACGGATTTATGAATAGGGCAATGAAGAAGTCGGAGACGATTATAATAAATTTGCGGAAGATTGTGGTTTGAACCCAATTGGTTTTCAATGGATGTTGAGGTGGAGAAAGGTACAGAATAATTGTGGACGAGTGCAGCAAGAGTTAGTTTAGGAATTGGAAGAGGAGGCGGAAAAGTAAGAGCTGGAGAAGAGAAGAGAACCTTTAGGGTTTTGGGATTGCGGTTGAAAAACAATGGACCTACTACTTCAGAAGTTGATAAAAGAGATGGTGCAAAGACTTTATTCACTGGAAAGAGTGTTTTCCATTCGTTTGTCATCTCCATCGTTGAAGAGAAATCACTACGTGGACATGGAAACTCAAAGAAGGGTTAGTGTTTTTAAATGTACATGTAACTCCCTCCATGCTAATCCTTGTACATGTAAACTAAAACAAGGTTTTAATTTAATTTTTAAATCAAAGCGACGACTTATCCGAGGAGGACTCCGATCACAATGGCTATTGCTATTCGAGATCCGCGAATTCATTGGACTTTGTCTCTACGACCAGCGATATCTTTACAATCTCTGTTCAAAGCTCACAATTTATAAGAGATACTTTCCCTTCTTTGGCCTGAATGAAGACGGATATTGATATATGTCGTATTTAAAAAAAATCTTCCTTTCGTGGATTCAATGTGATCCCAAAACCGTAGCTCCAGTCTATGAAATGAGGATTACTCGAAGAAGCCGAACAGAGACAAAGAGGAAAAGAAAATGGTCAGTCGCTGCCGAACTATTACCATCGTTTCAACAGGGAAGATTAGATTCAGCAGGGATTAAGAGGTGGTTTGCACAGTTTTTTAAGGCTTTGAAAACCAAGTTTTTGCTTCTTCTGACAAAAAAAATATAATTAAAATAAGATTTTTAAAAAAAATTATTTAACATAATAATTTTAATCTCTCCCCTTAATCCGATGACAAAGATTCAAAACCTTATTACATTTTAGTTTCGAGCTTTAAAAATATCATTATCGAAATAATTAGATTATAAATTTTATTTAAATTATAAAGATAAACTAATTTTGTTAATATTTTATTTTTAATTTAATTTAATATATTAAAATTTTACATATAAAAAATATAACAATTTAAATAAATTTATTTATTAAAATTATTATAAAATTATTTAATTTAATTTAATTAAAATATTAAAAAATATTTTTAAAATAAAATAAATATTATTTATATATTTAATAAAAAAATTTAATTTATAATTTTTTTTATTTTTATCTATTTAATATAATTTTTAATAAAAATATTTTTAAAAAAACACTATATCAAACAAACACTAATTGTTTGACGACGTGATTTATCAAATAATCATCTATAAAATAAAATCCAAGCCTGTGGTTATCAGATTGGATAACAGGTAGGGTTGTTTAAAAAATTCAGTTTTTTAGGGTACTGATCCGTATCCA
>JAVXUL010000012.1:1889277-1905347 GCA_035590515.1 Trichilia minutiflora | reverse complement strand
ACTATGAGTTCCTTGTCATGCCATTTGGATTGACCAACGCCCCATCCACCTTTCAAGCACTAATGAACGAGGTATTCCAACACCAATTATGTCAATTTGTTCTTGTTTTTTTTGACGATATTCTTGTATATAGCAGTACATGGGAAGCACATTTATCTCACTTGCGGCTTATCTTTGAATTGTTGAGAGCTCATCACCTCTATCTTAAAAAATCTAAATGCTCGTTTGAAGACTCTCAGGTGGCATACCTTGGCCACCTTGTTTCCGCAAAAGGTGTTTCAACGGATACTAACAAAATTCAAGCCATAGTAGCGTGGCCACAACCCTAGACGCTTAAAGCTCCACGAGGATTCTTAGGATTGATAGGGTCCAAGTCTGGCATAGTAGCGTGGACCAGGTCTTCAATCCTGAAAGCAAAGCTCTTCCCACAAAAAGATCTGGCAAAGTTTGCCTTCAGAGATCCCGGGTAAAGGAAAATGGTTTGTTTCTTCATTCACATACTCAATCTGAATGCGTTGCTGCAAGTATAAAACTGAGGAAAAAAAACACACTATGGTGATAAATTTCTCTCACAATGTAAATTTTAATGTTCAATTATTCATATCTTGGGTGATTAATGTGTCATGTTGTTTGGATCTTTTTCTGTTTTAGGCTGTCTACAATGTTATTGGTTACAGTGACTAAATGCGATTGCAAACTGCTGTTGAACTTTTAGAGGTCATCAGTGACATTGAGAAGCAAGTGGAGAAGGTTAGCTTTCTTTTTCATATTTTTGTGCTACTTCATGTTTACTGCATAGGGTTGGCAGTTAATAAAGTTGAATCAATTCATCATATTTTTAGGTTTCATCTCCATTGATCATTCTTCATGGAGGTGCAGATAAGGTAACAGATCCTTTGATCAGCAAGTTTCTTTATCAGAAAGTTTCAAGCCCAGACAAAACTTTAAAGCTTTATTATGAAGGTTATCACTGCATACTTGAAGGGGAACCTGATGACAGAATTTTTAACATCCTAGATGATATTATTTCATGGCTCGATGCTCGATGCTAAGTTCAATAGAGAACTCATACCACAAAATTTACTCCATAACGTTTCTGTTGTAATTTTCTTCCTATTAGGGCTAATTTTTTGTTGCCATTGTTCTCAATGATCAATAAGGTTTCCATAGTGTTTCAAATTAATTGTTGCTGAAGAGATTTGTCGAAACCCAAGTAAATAAGATTTGGGGGTACTGTGTTTCTGGTAATGGAACACCTTCTGAAGTTGTTAACTATGAAAGCTGATTGTGTATTCCATGTAATCAAACATACACAATAGGATATTTTGGTGAAGAAGACGAATTCACTATTTCATATAATAGAGGTCTATATTTATATACAAAAGTTAGACCTATAATAGGAAACTATATAACTCCTAATTAATATATATATTTACATTCCAATTTAACTACTTTTCATAACATTCCATAAAGCTTAACTATGTTTTCAAGTTATACGTTTGGTTGTCCTTCAAGATTGAATGGACTTTGTATAGGTTTCTTGTGTAATTTGCAATGGAGGGTACAATTTCCCACAGATAAAAACCTTAAAACACCCAAAAAAAAGCCTCTTTCTAATATTTTTTAATACTTTTCTTCTGTTTTTCCAACATTTTCAGTCAATTCCTCTGCTATTTTTGGAAAGATGATTGGGAGTATTCTTGTAGAAGGAACTTTCAAACAAAAGCATTTCTTTGTTTCATGATGAAAAACAAGAACTGTGTTTCCCTAAAGACTGGACATTAGATTATTGAATTGAACATATTCTCTCATTTAAAGCTTCGATGTCTCCGTTAAACCAGCTTTTCAACAGAGGAGTTTTTGATGCCAAGTGGTATGCTTATATTATTTTTGTATTCGTCTGAGCTTCTAGTATTTCATTCAATTTTTATTTTTTTCATTTTGTGGGTTTGTCTGATAATGTATTACTAATCAAATTATTTTAATTTATCTGAAATTGTGGTATCTTTTGTGAGTGAGGGTGTATTGTTTATGGACCTAGTTGGTAATCAATATCCATTTAGTGGATAACTGGATATTGGTATATAAATTTCTTTCAGCTGAAAATTTTGTTGCATTATTTGAATCAAGTTTGGATTTTTAATTTTTTAATATTGGGAATTTTGTGGTGTGAAATTGAGCTATTTTAGTTAGAAAGCTTGTATTTTTAGAAGCCTTTCTTCTTCTCTTTTTCTTTTTCTATGAATTTTAGCTGATCGTCTGTTGAAGTGAGTATGCAAAATAGTTGTCTAATATGTCTATACTTCAGAATTGACAAACTGCATTGAAGTTTAATAATTTTTAATGAACTTTTTAAAGTGGGTTTAAAAACTTTAAATAATATTGATGGTTGATTTTGTAGCAAAGCAAGCTTGACTTTGGCAATATGACGCATGAAATTGTTGCAAAACAAGAGAGATTTACAGCTCAAACAGATGCGCAAAGAGATAGCCCAATTTCTGCAGGCTGGCCAAGAAGCTATTGCTTGAATTCGGTACTTTTGAATTTATTATTACTATTGACTGGTTGGTCGAGGTTTCTGTTCAATTTCTTGAACTTGAAATTATTTTAGGTGGAGCATGTAATACGAGAACAAAATATATCTGCTGCATATGCAGTATTGGAGCTGTTTTATGAGTTTATTTTCGCACGTGTTCTGATTCTTGAAAGCTAGAAGTAAGTTCACCAATACAGGATTTATTTTCTGTTCTTCAATGATTGTTGGAAGGGAAACTTCCTTATTCTTTTGGGAAGCATGTTAATAGTGTCTTGACAAAATGTCTACTTGAATGGCATAATACAAGTTCAGCAAATTTTAGCAATTCAAATACTGTCTATCACATAATACGAAAACCTACTTTGTTATATTTTAACTAAAGGTCAAATATGATTGGAAAAATGAATGACCCCCACAAAAAGTAGGTATTTACCAAACACAGAAGCACAACAATTCCAAACTAAACCTGGAATAGGTTGAAATTTGGTCATATCTAATGGTCATGAAAACATGGTATGAATAGTGTTTTCTTACTGTTTGAAGCTGCTTCTTTTTTTTTTCAGTCCTTCAGCAGATAATGCTGTTTTATTCTCTCCTGCATCTGCCAAACTGATGCTTAAAAATTGTGAGGGATAGAATAGAATCATTGTTAACATCTCTAGTTACCATATTAAGCATGGTAAGAACTAGACAGTAATGAGAGTATAAAAAGAGGCATTTATACAGGATTCTTAGTTTTATTCTTCCAAAGCATAAATGTTTCCTTTTGCAACAAAGCTCAGGGTGGATAACTTGTAGATAGATCAATCACCACTCTTAAAGAAACAACAATGATAATTGTGAGGATAAAAATGATGATGATCGAGATTTTATGTGCTTACCCTATCATCTGATGGAAGAAACTGTGGGTGAATAAAGCTGCACTTAAAGATTATATTCTTATTATTGAAGTAAAGCATAATATTTATGTAGTTACTGCTTCTATGTCATTTATGTATTATGGAAACATAGAGTAAACTATTCTGGAATGGCATTTTCAATTGCTAGACTGCTGTACTATTCTGATAATTGCTGATAACAATTCCTAAACCTATGAATTTCTTTAAATTTTGATGTACCCATTTCTATACCCTTCCTTTTCACATAATAGGGAATGCCCAGCAGAACTGCAAGAAGCTGTTGCAAGCATAATTTTTACTGCTGCTAAATGTTCAGATTTGCCATCTTTTCTGCAAAATATAGGAAGGACCTCGCATTGACTGTCTGAGCTCTGTCCAGATACTAGTGTCGACCGTATAGTTAATTGGTATTAATGATTTATGGCAAGTGTGATTTGTTTTCAGTAGCAGCCATTATATCTTGAATATGCTAATATTTCTTTTCCAACTTTTTCTATGTTATTCTTACAGGTAATTGAAAACCTTTGAGTTAGTGCCCCATCGTCTGAGGCAAGGCTCAAGGTATTGAAGGAAATTGCCCAGGAGCACAATCAAATTTGGGACTCTTCAAACAATGAAGCAAAACTCAGTAAAAGGCATGAAGATTTACTGGTATTCTCTTCAAATTTATGTTTCATATTTTATTTTCTGTTGGGTTTTGCGGAGCTTTATCATTAGACATTGTTATTTCGTTCATGGCTGGATACAGTTTAATATTATAGCTGCCATTGAATAGTGACGAGAAAATATATCTTTAAATGTGAATCCTCATGAATATGACTGCTGAATTTTGAGTTAATTCATCAGTGTGGAATGCAGCTTCTCCCAAAAGTTCTATTTATTATTATTTATTTTCTCAACCAGTGTTTATGGCAATGAAGTTTTAAGGATCTCACATCAGCCAATGCAGTTTTCTTTAGGGTTTGTTTTTGTCCTCCTATAATTAGCTTTATATTCCCTAATTTTCTATTGCTGTGCTGACTAATGCTTTTCTAACAGCTACCAGCGGGTGCTAATTAGGAATGTGGAACCCACCAGAAATATAAATCTTGTGTATTTTTTATTCAAAAAAGTGTGAAAATCCAAATTTTGAGTTCTACTCCCGTCAATAACCTTTTAGGATTTTGTTAATGACACTTAGTACCATCACATATGGTATCAACATACGAGAATTGTACCATACATTTAAATGAGATGGTATCAGACATTTTGATTGGTACTAAAAATAAAAATTCCAAGTTTACATTTCTGTTGTCTTTCATCCCAACCTTTCTTAAGGATATTGAGTAGCTTGCTAGGTTGAGTTTATCATTAGCACTCAAATGTACAGTCTTATCAGTAGGAATTTTCTGGCTTGGTGAATGATGAATAAATTAACCATGGGTTTGAAAGGAAATTCTAACCTGCTAACTCTTAACTCTATATTGGCTATGTCAGGCATGCTTATTCTTGTTCCTAAATGCAATGTAGTATTTGACAAAATTGACCTGTTAGCATCTAAAATCATTCGGTAATGTGGGCTTTGAAGGTACTTTGTTAGAGAAATACTTTAAGAATCATTCTTGTTATGGAGTGCTATAATTTTCAATGGCAGTTAGAATTCTGCAATACTTGGCTGGAACTGTTTATTGCCTTGTCTGCAAGGTCTCTCATATTTACATTGAGATGAATTTGTAATAACTACCCTGAGAATTGTCTTGGAAAATCTGTAGGAGGAGAGCGGATTCTTTTATGTTTATAGGTCATCGATATTAGTCTCTCTGTCCCTAATATTAGGTTTTTATTTATTGTATTAACAAATAAGAATCCTGTCTTTGACTCCAAACAGAATTCATGGCCGACATGCTGTAGGTAGCCCTTGAATCAAATAATCTGTTAAACAATAAGGAACTTATTGTTTGTAACCTTTTAAGGTATTTTGTAATAATTTGTGCCTTTTGACATTATCTTTAGGGTGGATCAAAGCAGGCATGTGATTCAGCATCACTTCCCCAAGTGCCTGTCAAACAAGAATTTCCTAAAGCATCATCTCCATCTAACGGCGCACATTCTATTACTCCCACTAAGATCAATCAAATACCTTAGCATGTTAAAGCTACTAGCCGAGCAAGCAGTATGCCAATTAACGAGATTGAACTCAGTTAAAAAGTCGTAATGCAGGACCAGTTAGCTCTAACAAAAGGGATACACCATCACAATCATCCGATGTCTTGGAAAGAGCTCAAGTAGCTATTGTCTCAGCAGAGCGTGCATCCGTGTCTGTCCGTGTGGCTGCTGAACTTGTGAATGTTAAATTTGGTTCCTGGAAACTAGAAGAAGCGAAGTCATCGTAGCAACCCCATGATTGACATGGTAAATTCTCCTATTTTCAAATTTATTTCTCCTGATAAGTCAAATTTTAGATGAATAATTGATTATGTTTCTAAGTATGTTTTGTAAAAATTTGGCTTATTATAGGCTTATCCTGAATAATTCTATACCTAAATGTGTTTATTTGTTATGTAGGTGCAAGTTTGCGGAGTTGGAATTATTTTAGAAATTTTAACGGCTTTTGAAGAAGTGAGACTGATTAAGGAAGGGGGGTTGGATTCATCATCGTATGCATGCTAGAAAATGGAGTGAGTCTAGATTGTAGAATAGAACCAACGTGATAATCCACTAAGTCTGGCGCTGGATGTGGCGTTGGTTGTGCACGGAACTCGAGACTGGAGTCGGTCACGTGGATATGAGGCCGGTGTGGTGAGCAACCAAGAACGACGCTGGATTATGCACCGAATTTCGAGTCGGTTTTGGCCTCTTGCTATTGAGAGATGTGTCTGGCGTAGGACATCAAAAAAGAGGGGTTGGACACATGTTAGACGTCAAAACAGAAACAAATTCCTTTCCCATTTCGAGTAGGATTTCTATCTTGGACTGAAAACTATAAAAAGACAGTGATTTTCACAAGAAGGGAGAGGGCAGCAGACAAACAAGATGAAGAACAATACCCGTGCATCTTTTCATTTTTCATATTTCAATTTTCTTAAAATTTAATTTATTCTTAATTGAATCTTTGATTATGATTTCTACTATGGATAATTTGTTAGAATTTAAGATTGTAATCTAACTAAGGATTAATTATATGTTATTTTTGAATGGTTTGATTTTAATTTTATTTTTTTAATTAGTTTATTTTGATTTATTTTTTTTGTTATTATTATTATTATTTTTTTTGATTGATCAATATAAAAATAATCTTAGGATTTATATGAATATGGGTAAGAGAAGTATAAATTGAGTACTAAAAATATAAATATAGATAATTAGATTTCAAAATATATCCTAATTATTTATGATATTTTATAATATTAATTATAAATTTTAATAAGCTAATTTAATAGTTGAAAAATGGATATTTGATTATTATTAGTTAAGTACAAAATTGATGTTTTGATAGAAAATTAATGTGATAGTTAAGTTGAGAAGCATTTAAAATTATAATAATTCTTAAATTTATATTGGTGGTATTATCTTTAAAAGGCCAAATTGTAATAATTAGTTGATTTTCTCGAAAACTATGATTATTTTGTTAAGAAATTAATAAAAAAATCATTAAAAAAGTAAAAAGTAAAAGATAAACAAGTCAAAATGTCAACAAATCAAGATCCATTTTTTTTTTAATATTCGGAATGTCCGGATATCCAAATGTACAAACTCATACCGCATTCGCACCGTCAATTATACGAATCAATAGCCGAACCTGGGAAACCATCTTGCAATACGAATCCGGATCCGGGCCAACCTATATTCGGTTCAGATACGCATTTTTTATAACTCTAAAACAAACTGATGTAAAATTTTAAAGGAAACTGTAATGCAAACTTCTCTTCCATTTTCTGCATATTGACGTGATCTTTCAAAGTCATAAGATTTTTTTTCACTGAAAAATGTTGGAAACCGTAAATCTATGCCCCCTATGTTCAAGATTTTCATTGGAAAAAAAAGAAGGAAAAAACAGAAAAGAAAGTTTCAGCTTTGTCCATTTACTTGTAAATCGAGGGGCTTTGGTTTCTAGGTCCCTCAAAAAATTATATTTCAATTAGGGTATATTCATTAAATACCATTTCTTAGACTATTATCCCTTCAGTTTAGAACTGCTGATATTTTTTTCCTCGTATTTATAACCTCTCTAATTTTAAGACTCTAACCTCCCTAATTTTGCCTTTCTAACATTTTAGTCCCCAAAGTAATTCAGATTAACATTATATTATCTCACTAATTTGAGTCCTGCTACAGAACGAGGCTATAATATACAACCGTGACGAAGTCAAAACTCTATTTTAGTAAGTGGAAGACTCTTTACTTTTATAAAATTGTTAAATTTTTAACAATTCATTTATTTCATCCATATGCGACAATCTACCCCAACTAAATTGTTTTCATTTGTAATAAACTTTTGCCCAATTGGCTAAGAGGTATTATTCAAGACTTTGACCACAAGATTCAAGGTAACATGAGGTTGTACATCATGATTGGCTGTGACCCTTGCGAAGAGAAAGAAGCGATATGCAGGAAACCACAGAAAAAGTTATGGTTGATATATATATATATATAGTAAATGAAACAGGAACAAAAAACATTCTCATCGGTATTCCCAAACAACCCGACCTACATCTACTCTACACAAAACACAGGCTTAGCTCTATCTAGGTTAACTTATATATATGGACACACATACATTCTAGGATTTCAAAACCCATCAACATAAAGACAAATTTAAGCATACATTAGTAATTTAATAGTAAGTGTTTATCTCTTTTTATACTTGAAAAGAGATTTAAGTTATCTCCCAATAATTAAAATAAATACTATATATAAATTATCTATTATGAATGTGGATAAATTTTTGCTGATGCATATAAATTTTTGATAAATCCGTGATTTTAATATGTATAAGTAGATTTAATATTTAAAAAAGAAAAAACAAACATAGACACAGAGACAAATGTACTACATAAATCTAAATGCATATCCCATATATCGACAATATTGTTTCTAATGGACCTCAAACCCACGTCTGTATCCCAAAAAGACATAATATTTTCTTTCATGAAACTTCAGCACACACTTGTGTAAGAACTCCATAATCGTACATATATTCAATGTAAGCAAAGGAGGGTGAAAGAGATGTGTCGTTAGTTAGCAGATGAAACGGAGGACACAAGCAATGAAAACAAAAATTAATTATTTAAAAAGAAAAAAAATCTGTAAGAAAAGAAGGAGAAAAAATTCAATCAAACTGATATGGCGTGATCTTTTGCTGCAAACTGATTGATGATGGAGGATAGAAGCCAAAAGCCACATTGATTTTGTTGAATTGATGGGTCGTTTTCATCTTGAATTTCGTTTAGACAGCGAGATGTTTCCATTGGGGGGATTATATAAGATCTGATACCTAGCTGATTGCTCTTCAATTTGATTTTTTGAGAGAGAGTGCATGCATGCTCTTATGCAATTGCAAATGATCAGCTTTTGTTTTTGTTTTTGTTTTTGTTCTCTTCTTTTTAACTTATTGAAAGAGAATATCTTATAATTTGGTAATTATTAACACAAATGAATATCAAATATTAAGTAAGCAAAGAGATTTTTTAATTTTATCTAAAATAAACTATATATATATATATAAGAAGAAGGATACGAGTGGTTGATGTTTTTCTTAAGTTAATTTCATAAGTTTAAAATTATCAAATTAACCAGAAACTAATCCTTAAAATAAAATTAATTGACAATAATTAATATGTAGATAATTACTAGTTGTTTATTTATCACCCCAAAAAAGCGACCCAAACAGCCCCATTTTTGTCAAGGTTTTGAAACCATTATTATTGATATATGCAGAAGTAACAGAATCACAGAGAGAGAGAGAGAGAGAGAGAGAGAGAGAGAGAGAGAGAGAGAGAGAGAGAGAGAGAGAGAGAGAGTTACAAAATTATACTAATTATAAACTCTTCGTATTCATAGTTCATACAGCAAAAAATAGAAAACTTCACGTTTCCTTTTTCATCCAAAAAACAAAAAGTAATACTGATTAAAAAACAGAGAAATAAGGCAACACAAAGACTAAGGAAAGAGAATTAAGACAACACAAAGACTAAGGAATTAAGTCTAGCTAGTGATAGAAAACTCTGAAAAGGCTTTGCTAGAAAAAAAGAAAGAAAGAAAGAAAAGGATGTAGTTAATTATCATATTCTGCAAGAATAAGACAAATCATATAAGGTTATAATCCATCTATATTTTAATTAGTTCTTATTAAACTGAAAAGTAATTAGTTAATTGATTAATTGATTAATTAATTATTATTGCTTTTGCAATTGCAGCCTATTTGTTTGCAGCTTTAAACATTCCCTATATCCCTTGTTATTGCATGAATACATAAGCAGCTGAACCTATAGCCATATCTAGCTATACTTGTTTCAGAAAATTTTAACAGTTATTAGGTGTAGTTTTTTAAAAAATATATAATATAATCTTTATACAGAGAGAGCATTAACAAGGTAGCCCTAAATCAACGTTAGATTTTTTTCCGTTTCCTATTTTTATGTGGTGCGATCCCGAGATATACTCGAGAAAGGTACGGAACTCTAGGTTTATCAAAGATCCTGAAGAAGTTGATCCTACAGCAATTGAAAATCAAGCTGCTTCTGCTGTTGTTTTCTATATAGCTCCTCTATTTGTTGTGACCGCAGTTTATTTTGAAAGGAATTGAAAGATCGAGAAAGAGCAGAGAAGCTATAGCTAGCTAGCTGGGGTTTTCCAAGCAGCTGCTGTGTGTGGCTGTAGCCGCTAGCACAAGCTATTTTCTCTCGTTTAGGATGCATACACCATTGCCCAAATATCCTTCAGTCTGATGACTCTGATGTGTACCAGGGCATCTCACGAAACACATTATAATTTTGTTGGGAACTGCTCGAACAATTATTTAAAGAAACTATCAAGTTATCATGCATATTTCATCATTCATTAAACGGATTTTTAGTATTTTTTTTATTTGTAATATACTGTTTGTTTTATTATAAAGAATCAAATTGACAACTAAGTTTGCTTATATATGTTCATTTTGTGATGCTTGCGAGTATTAGTTGATATAACACTAATTTATTTTTAAAATGATATGGAAGGTTTGAAGTTTGAATCTCGTTCATATTATGCATGTAATGTCCCTTAATCGATTTGCTTTGTTTTTATGATGTTCTTACAGCTGGATCCACAGCTTCAAGTTTGGTAGAGTTTTTTTTCTTCCTATAGTAGCTTTATATATGCTTTTTCCTAAAAGGTAAGGTTGATGATGTTCCCTCTTATTTTAACAACAAATTCTCCCACATTTTGTGAAGGTTTATTTAAAATATATTTTTATATATATAATATTATATTTAGGTAAAATTTGAGGTTTTGTGAATAATAAACGATTTTGTACTCTTATTTTTTAAAAAAAATTATATTATATTTAATAAGTTAAAAAAAATAAAAACTTCATTTGATTAATATTTAAAGTTGAAAATTATTAATTAAATCACATGTCTTCATAATTTTAATGGAATTTAAGTTAATGAAAGGACTAAAACTGGTAATGCTTTAGGAATTAGCTAGCATTAAGCAATAGCTAATTGTTCAAAATGTGTGTGTGTATATATATATTATAGATGCATCAAATCTAAGCTAGTATTGTACAAGTCAGAATATTGTAGGATCGGTTTCGAGCATCATACAATAAAAACTCAATGTCTACTATTCATTAAAAGCCTACAAATATAGAAAAAAACTCATAGTAATGTTGGTTGCTCGACAAAGAAAATTTGATGTCTAAGTTAGGAGCCGGTAAGATGACAATAAAACAAGAAAAAATAAGAAAGCAAAATAAGTGCAAAAAGTTTTTTTCAAATTACCACTTCGGTGTTTACAGAGAAAATGAGATGAGGAAGATGATAAACAAGAGTTAAAGTATTGATAAAGGCTAACTCTCGAAAAGAATTGTCTAATGTATTTAATGGTCACATAATTAATTTTAATAATGTTTGTAATTAACTAGCTTAATTTTTAACTAAAAAAATTATGAATTAATAATATTGTTATCAAACCTTCTTCTTGTTAATTATTGCATTTAATTTTAATTTATACATAATAAATTAAAATAGTAATATTGAAAAAAAATAAAAATATAATATCAATATAATTAATAAAAATAAGGTAGTCATATTATTATAATGTCATATTAATTTATATTCTACCACCCCCAGGGTGTGGTCTGGTGGTAAGGCATGCTGAACGACTACTTAGCGTCGGTCTAATGTTTGAATATCAAGTTTTACACTTTGTTGAAGTGTTGAGGATGGGAGATCGAAGATTTTCTATCTGATTTGCTCCTCGTTGGACTGCTGCTAAGCACCAGTCTCGGGTTGACAGCGCCCAATCGCTTCTGTTGCAACATTGCCAGCTATTAAATCAGGTTGTACATCACTTTGGTTTAACCTGTGGTTTGAGATGGATGAGTTGAGATTTTTCTCGTATACAAAAAAATATATATTCTAATAATAAATAATTTGTACACAAATTTTACATCTCTATCACTAGTGATAAACTATATATCCTTATTTTATTTATTGCATGATTTTTTATTTTTAATAATTTAATTAAATTTTAACATGTTAGTTTGTATAAATAAATATGTATCATTAATTCAATTTATAATTTAAAAATATAAATATTTATTGAAATTGATGAGGATAATTATATTAGTGTTAAAAAAAAAATTATTTGCATAAATTTTTTAAATATACGACCACTCAATTTATATAATTGAGTTTATATAAGAGTTTGTAGATTTAATGTTACCCTTAACTTAAAAATTTAGGACGAATATCATTATTCTTTTAATATATATACTTTACAAAAAAAAACAAAAAACTCTGATTGTATTTTAAGATCAAGATTAGATAATATAATTGATTTATCTCTTGAGCTAACTTAATTATAACCTCAAGAAATCAAGATTAATTATTGTGGTTGGTTGCAATAAATGAAGAAAAGAAATGGTTAATTGTATGTAAAAAGGGGAGGGGGGTCAAATTTCCAGTATATACAAATATATTAATGAACTTCATGTACTAAATTCTTATGCATCTCTCGATCGACTCATAAAAAAAATATTAACCAAATTGTAACAAAAATTTACTGGAGATAAGAACCATCGGAAACACCGGAAATCCCTCAAAATTTGTATTTATCGTTTTGTTTCCACACAATACAATACAATAATTTGCGTGGGTTGACTGGTTTCTTCTGGCATGAACAATAAATTTGAGTTGTAAGAGATGACCTCATCTTATATGATTCTTCTTCTTGATTACGGCAGATAATACAACAATTAAAATATAAAAAGAAAGAAAGAAAAGGACCTGTAAATGTGCTATCCTCAGAATAAAGAACCCAGATGAGTTATTATGACTGTCAACTATTCTTTGATATGGCTCGTCGAGTTGTTTTCTTGAGCTTGTGGTCTTTGAATAATGGGCAAGGCTATGATACATTCAACATCCATCTTCTTACTATATCCAATTTCACCGTTGTAATATTTATCTCCCGTGTTATTATTTTTAACGGTTTCATTATTAGTTTTTAGGGTATACAAATATAACAAAAAATTAGGTGCTACAATACAAAATTGAAGAATAAAAATAAAAGAGTTGAAGATTATAATAAAAAACAGTATAAAATAAAAAATAGAATTAAAAATTACAATAAAATAATTAATAAAGGGAAAGGGTGTAAAAACGTACAGTGCATTTGCAGATATATAGTAACTTTTAGATTTTCTGTTCCATTTTCTTGTTTGCTTATTGGCATAACACTTGGTATCCATATCGACTTTGAGTCCTCAATGAATTATTGGATTTACTGTTACAGCACGCAGTGAATTTATTTGTGTAAATTGTACTATATAGAGTAACACCATCAATGGATCAGTTTAACCACAGTATATATGTGCATGCGTGTTCAATATGTGGTGCAAGTACATATATAATTTTTTTCTTCTTTAAAATTCTAATTTTGTATTATTATTACTTCATGTGATGTTCATATATTAACTCCTTTTTCTTTTCTTTTTTTTAACGTCTATTATTGTATTATTGTTACTTCATGTGATCTTTGATTTAACTCAGATAATAACAGTTTCTAGTTTATTAAGAGTCAGATTAATACGACTTTTTTATTAACAAAAAATATTTTTAACGTCAAAAGTTATTCTTTTTCTTTTCAATTGTGTGCATAGCTTAATTGTAATTAAAGAGGAATTTGTATATTTAAAATTAGCAAAACATATTTTAACTCTATCGAGAAAAGCTTAGATTTTAATTTTTTAAATTTGCAGTGTAATTTTTTTTGTTAAAGGTTTTATTTTTTGATTTATATAGGCAGAAATCTTGAATACAACAATCTCAATATATTTATATAGTAATATCATATTATATACCATAACTGATTATTTAAAATTGACCCTGTATTTATGAAAATTTAATTGAATAAATTCAAAACACAAAAACAAAGTATGCACCTATTACCTGAAATTCTCTTTTCTTTGTCATCTTCATGGAAAATGATTGTGCAACCAAACATAAAACCCAATTCAATTCAATATATCAAACCTTCAAATTATTATCTAGGAGAGGAGCCATTGATTGAAATTTAAAGAGAGAGAGAGAGAGAGAGAGAGAGAAAACCCCTTTTAGTTTAGCGTTAAAATTTATTTTTTCCAAATAATGGATAATAGTGGGGATTCATATGCACGCAATAATAGAGTCATGTTACTATCTAATGTTGCTAAACCAAGAAGCCAAAGAAATGATAAGAATCAGAATAGGGGGATTATTGCTTTTTACAGCTTTTCCTTGACAGATTTTGATTGATTCTAGTCAGAAAACTTTCAGAAAAAAAAGTGTTTAATGCATTGACAGCCACTTCTCTCTTGGTAATTGTCCGTATTGTGCAAGCAGTTTCTAACCATAGATCTCTTTATAAACTAGAAGATTCCAATTTTGTATTTGAACATTGAACAACCCGTCCTCCTCCTCCGCGTTCTATTTCCCTATAGTCAAACATGATACCTAAAAAAAATTATAAAAGTTATTAATAATAAGAATATTCGAAAATAAAGAAAGAATGAAACCCAATTTCCATACAAAGCAAATGAGGGGATTAGGAACTTTCAGTTCATATCTAACTTGTTGTCCAACTTACCAATTCCAAATTCTAAATCCTAATGCTTGAAGCCAAACTAGCTGAGCATGTACATGAGCTCGAAAAGCTGCCCCAAAACCCAATCTCTGTACATAAACCAAAAATTTCTCTTTCTTTCCCTTCCTTGCATGACCCCATTTGTCAGTTCTTCCTTGTTATGTCTTTCTCTTTTTCTTTTTCTCTTGTTTGGAGGTGCCGTGTGAAAACAGATTAATAGCCAGCTCTTACTTAGAACGCATTCCATTCAATTACTACTATCACCAAATCTTAAAAGAACAACACAATCAAAATACAAAATATATCGATAATAATGATAATAACAATATGAGTCTGTTTTCTTTTTTTATTAGAATCCATCTTGATACCGATTGATCGATGATGTGTGATCAAAATTTCGCTGCTGTTGCTGTTGTCTTCCCCAATTCAGTCCTTCTTCCTGCTGAATATTGCTCAGTGATCCGTCTCTACCACCTGATGATAATCCTGCAGCCATTTCAGACCCACGGCTCGAACCACCGGCTACGAACCCGTGTCCTACTGGTGCACCAATGCAAGTGTAATTTGACTCTGCTGCAGGTGTGGCTGGTGAACCCATGTAATTGTTTACGCTAGGATAATGTGAATGTGGGCTACTGCTTAGGACATGACCAACGTAATACTGGTTCACGGTGTGTGGTTGTGGTGGGGGGTACTGAGATGGGTAGGACGTGTGTCGTGAGAGTGATGGGTATGGTTGATATTGTGGTGGCTGCGGTGGAGGAGGAGGTTGTGGGGGTGAAATAATAGTTGAGGATGATGCAGAGAAGAGTCTTGGCGGGTATACTGATCTGAAGGGATCTCCAATATGTCCTGCTGGATGATAACTCCCTGGTGGTGTTATCGGATGGCAGCTGGAAATTAACAATAGAATACATATATTTCAATAGAATAAGACGAAAAAAAGAAAATGTTTGTTGTTTGAAAACAATTTCTAGGTAGTTTAAAAGATTTCAAAATCGAAACCTAGGGCAAAATACAATCATACCCTAAATGAGGAGGAGCTTGAGGAGCTAGGTTATGATCGTTATGGAAGACAAGCTGACGAGCTTTGTTCAGTGTTTCTGTCTCTCTTTCTGAAGCGAAACACACCACAAATCAAATCAAAAACCTAAAAAATTAAAAACAGTATTCCTGAAATCAAGAGATTTGACAAGACAAATTGATGCTTCTGCTGCCGGGATCAACGATAAACAGCACATGTTTATTAATAATTTTTTCTTACAGAAAGAAAAGACTTGCCTTGTCGGTGGCGGTTCATGTGTCCCCCAAGAGCTTGAGATTTGCAG
>JAVXUL010000012.1:1867435-1889177 GCA_035590515.1 Trichilia minutiflora | reverse complement strand
AATATAATAATTTTATTTATTTATATTTGATACTTAATTTATATTTAAATAAATAATTAGTTAAATAGATTAAATTTTATATTGATTAATTAAATGATTTGAATAGATTGAATTGAGTTAATGATCTAATTGTATAGTGTCATATCACCTATTTAAAAAGTTGATGATACGATTATTAAATAAATCGTATTCGAATAAAAGATTTTTGGTATGATTAATAAACAAATCAAATTCGGATGAACACAAAAAATATTATAAATTTATTGATATAATGCAAATACGTTACGTTTATCTGAATTGACACATTTACTTAATATATACTTTTTTTTCTAAAGGATAAGGTTGATTACGTCCCCTCTTATTTGATGTAAATCACGTCTTCTCCATTTTAATAATAAATTCTCCCTCATTTTCTCAAGGTTTATTTAAAATGTATCTATATATAAATTCATAACATATTTAAGAAAATGAAAAAAAAAAAATACTTCATTTGATTATTATTTGAAGTCGAAAATTATTAATTAAAGCACAATTCTTTGTAATTTTAATGGAATTTAAGTTAATGAAATGGCTAAAACTGGTAATGCTTTAGGAATTGGCTAGTGTTAAGCAATATCTAGCTGCTGAAGATGAGTGCGACTGTCTGTACAGATAGGTAGCTCAGTGAATTACCTTGCATACGCCAATCAAGTTGTGCAACTTTACAGAAGACCAACTTAAATATTAATTAACCAAATAACTATTACCTTAGTATATTATATATGAGCGTATAGTCTCTGTATGTATAACAGGTCTAGAGTTAGGTTTTACTTTCAATTTTTTATTAAGTTTTATTGTATTTAATTTCATGCATATATGTATGTATGTATGTATCCTAGTCCTGTAAATGTTTGCTTATTTTAAGCACCTGAAACATTTATTTTTACATTTTCAGGTGTAAAAGTAGCAAAATCTGCCCAATGGTTTGTGTAGATCTTTAATTTCAGGCTTTTCCAGGCTGTGTGCATTAAAATTTCTCCCGTTCAACTAATATCTAATGTAATTAATCGTCAATTAATTTTAATATTCCTAAATGTTTGTAATTAACTAGCTTAATTTTGAGCTAAAAAAATATGAATTAATAATATTATTATCAAACCTTTCTTCTCGTTAATTATTGCATTTAATTTTCATTTATACAAAATAATGAGAAATAATAATATTGATACAATAAAAATACAAAATCAATACCATTAATAATAATAAATTGTGTGAATACTATGTGATAATCATATAATTATAATATCATACTAATATATAACTTGTACATAAATTTTACATCTCTATCATTGCTTATAAGTTTTTATATAGATAGAGACACACAAACATACACATGTTATATATTTTGTATAAATAAAAATGTACTATTAGTTTAATTTATAATATTAAAAATATAATTTTTTTATTCATACTATGTGGCTCTTAACATGACATAACTACATTGTTACCATATAGTTTATCTTTTTTATTTTTTTTATTTTTTGGCTAAATATAAAACATGTGATTACATCAATTTATATGATTGAGTTTATATAAAAGTTTGTAAATCTAACCGTACTCTTAATTTAATATACTTCTACAAATAAAGTGTTTGAATTTTTTTGTTAAGGGTGGATTTTCTTTTATGGGTGACTGCTTAATAAAATAGGGTTGCAGTATGGCCTCTTTTCCCTTTAGCTTTTTTGATTGCACGAGCTATAGACTCATCGTCTTACAAAAAAGGATATTGAAGCCTTTTTACAATTAGCTTTCTGTTAGATTTCAGAAGGGACATTTGAAGATCAAGATTAGATAATACAATTGATTTAGCTCTTGAATCTACCTCAAGAAATCAAGATTAATTATTGGGATTGATTGCAAAAATTAAGAAAAGAGTTGATGTATAAAATCTTCAATAATTTTTATACCTTGAATATCTTGTTACGATGATAGTGTGATAGTTAAAGTTTTTTTTTAATTAAAATTGATTTTTTCTCGAGTTGTTTACATAACTTTTTTTTTTATCAAATCAAAATATTTTTTTTTAATGAAAGATTACAGTTTTTATATATTGTTAAGTGGTTAACTCTAAAATTTTTGATGTCGCTTTTATTAATGTGTTGGCCATTTTTTTTATAAGAAATTTTAAGAGAACAATAACTGTCTTTTATTATTTTAACAAAAAAAAATATAATTAATTGTTTGTAAAGAAAAGGAAAATTTTAAATTTCCATTATATAGCAACTCATGCGCATATTTTTTTCTTATATTGCAAATATATTAATGAGCTTCAGTTATTGTGTATCTCTCAACTCATTAAAAAAAAAAATACTGAACATAAGAACCACCGGAAAAATCCCTCAAACTTTGTATTTTGTTGGCAGGAAATGTTTTGTTGGAATCTGACTAGTTATTATCGTTTTGTTTCCACACAATACAATACAATAATTTGCGTGGGTTGACTGATTGACTGGTTTCTTCCGGTGGGAACAATAAATTTGAGTTGTAAGAGATGACATCATCTTATATGATTCGTCTGCTTGATTACGGAATCAGATAAAACATCAATTAAAATATAAAAAGAAAGAAAGAAAAGGACCTGTAAAGGTGCTATCCTCATAATAAAGAACGCAGATGAATTATTACGACTGTCAACTATTCTTTGATGCTCTTCGTCGAGTAGTTTTCTTGAGCTTGTGGTCTCTGAATAATGGGCAAGGCTTCGCTACATTCAACGTCCATCCTCTCACTTTATCCGATTTTACCGTTGTAATCTTTAATTCTTGTGTTATTATTTTCAACTATATACATCGTTATAATTTTCAGGGTATGCAAATACAACCCAAAAAAAAAAAAAAAGAGTTAGGTGTTACAACTCAAAATTAGAGAATAAAAATGAAAAACTTGAAGATTATAATAGAAAAATTGTATCAAATAAAAAAAAGTTGAAAATACAACAAAACAAAACATCGAATAAAGTGAAGGAATGTATAAAATACGATGCATTTTATTGAAGATATACTTTAAATCCAACCGTATCACACGGATCAGAGATATTATCTATGATAAATATATCTTAATGATTAATAGTAAATTAGTTACGATTAATTACAAATGATAAATTCTTATTATTTTGTATTTCCTCGATTGCAAATTATTGATTAATATAATGATACAAAATAATATCATATGATATATTATGTGTTAAGACTCTATCTATAATGTATTACAGATATGAAGACACAGTTTATGATTTAAATACATCCGAATGAGTTTCTGAGTATTATGTTTGAGTATTAATATATGTTATTGTATTAAATGTTTGAAAGTCAAATATTTAATTATTATTAATTATAATAATAATAATTATATAGATAAATAGATAGATAGATAGATAGATATAGATATATCTCTTTAGTGTCATTAATGTCATTAATAACAATGAATATTATTTAATAAAAATTAAATGATATTGGATGGATTTTTGAAATCCATCATCCATTACTTGTCACTTGTTCTTGAAAGAAAAAGAAAGATAAAAGACGATAAGAATGAGAGGGAGACGTGGAGCAGAAATGAGAAATGAGGGTGGGTAAACAGTTTTCTTCTTCTTCTTCTTCCTCCTCTTACTGGTTTTCAGACGGGTGAGAGATGATTTTGTTTAGAGCAAAATCATGAGAAGAAAAGAAAGAGAAAAGAATGAAAATTATTTTTCATGGTTTTCTTCACTCACATATGAGTAAAGAAAGATTTTCTAAATGGTAGAAAATTGAAAGAAGCTTATGGAAGCTTATTAGCTTGCTCAAGTCTCCTGTACACATAATCGGAATCATTGTCAATGAATAGACGTGTGGATATGCTTGGAGGCGCCTGGAGACGGCTTAACTTTCCGGATATTAAACTGAGAGGTATGCCGATACCTTTTATTCACATACATATATGTTTTTGATTTAAAAGTATTTAAAAAATTTAAGTTTTCATATAACTAGCTAACGATCCTTCAGGACTTTTTCGTACGTTCATACGATGGTCGTAGCCTCAGATTTGGAGCAGAAATTGATTTCACCTCCTTCACATTTGTGTATGTAAGATAACTTTTTAGATTTTCTATCCCATTTCTTGTTTGCTTATTGGCATAACACTTGGTATCTATATCGACCTATGAGTGCTCAATGAAATATTGAATTTACTGTTACAGCATGCAGTGAATTAATGTGTACATTGTACTATATGTAGTAACACCATCAATGGATCAATTTAACCATAGTATATATGCACATGCATGTTCAATATAACTTTTTTTTAAAGTCTACTATTGTATTATTGTTACTTCATGTGATTTACATATATAAATAATTTTTAGTTTGTTAAAAGTCAATTTAATATGACTGTAATACCCAAATCCTTGGAGTGCCACCCACAGAGAATAGGGCTGACTCTATCTCCCTCAATTTCTAACTAATACGGAGATAGACGATTAAATGATTATAATATGTTACATATAGATTACATACTTATATAAAGTTTAAGGCCGTCCATTAATAGAATTAGATAATATAATGATTACAAATCTCAACACCGAGTCTAATGGCTAGCTTATACATATATAAAGATCAAACACATATGTATGAATGGACCCACTTTAATGACTGCACATAGATATCTGTCACCACTTAGTTATCTTTTAGAATAACTTACTCTGAAATCCAAATAACTTACAAAACTGTGAGGGGGTAAGTCTCAAGAAAAATTTAGTGAGTAGATGAAAAAATAATTAATTATATACAAAAATTAAAAATTAAAAAATTTCATTCAATTATAAGAATTTCGTAAAATTAAAATTTTATTTTTAGAAGTTCAGATATATCTATAAAATATATACAAACACTAGTTATCAAAAATCAGAATTAGAAAGCTATGTACAGGAATATGCATATATCGTGCACATATCAGAGCAAGTATCAAAAATTAAATATCGAAAATAATAGAAAATCATACTCAAATGTAAATCACAATATCATAACATCAAATGCATGCTTCTATGATTTCAGAATTATGATCTCAGAGTGTCAGATAAGTATGCAGAAATGTAATAAAAGATCAGGGTTAGAATACAGACTGTCCTATATCCCCTACTTTTCACATATACCGGTACCTATATAGATCAGATAACAGGATGTACTTTTATAGTGCATGAATTTTTCCCTTTATAACTCTTAGTTAGGGGTAAAAAAATGAAAATACCGACCCAAACATAAAAAATTAGAAAATTAGAAAACAGAATAAAAGCAGAGAGAGTTATCTCATATCTAATCAATCAGAACCTTCATGTAACATATAAGTAACCATATTAGTAGATAAAATATTTTATTAATCACAAATTCTTTTATAAATCTAGAATAAAAAAATCCATATAAAGTTTTCATTATATGCAATAAGTATGTATATCTATTCATTTCTAAATATTCATTAATAATCAACCAACCACAGTTTATCACAAAATAATTTGTAAAAAAATCACATTTAGCCTCCTCCTAACCTCAACTCAAATAATCATCAACTCCTCCTCAAAATCATTTATAAAATATAAGGAAATTTTAACACTAATATTAAGTATAAGGTAAGACAATTAACTTTTCTAACATTTTTATAAACATTTTTAAAATAAAAGAAAACATAAATAAAATATAAATATCTACTCACACCTAAAACATCTCTCTCTTTCTCTCTCTCTCTCTCTCACACACACACACACATATATATATAAACATGACCTTTTAATGCATAAAGAGAACATATAAGTTCTATTTGCTATAAAACATTTTTTAATATTTGTTGAGGTGTGAATTTGAATATAATTATTGCGTCATCGGATCCTCGTCGAAAGTGGTTGTTGGTCGGATCCTTTCTTGCAGAGCTTCACCTCAAAATTCTTATAAGATAATAACACGCTAGGAGTTACGCCAGATGGGGTTGTTGATGGGAAAACTCCGATGCCTAAGTCAGCGAAAATATGAAAAATAGAGCAAGTGATTCCGGCAAAAAGGAGAAGGAAATGGAAAGCTTAAGTAAAGAAAGCAAAGTGGAATAAAAAAGAATTCGAACCGTTTGTTTGTTGATTTGGTCTCCTTATATAGGGCCCTTGGAATGTGAGTGAAGTGATTTGGTATCAGAGAATAGGAATGATGGGATGGCCTGCCTTAGGACAGTGTGTCAGTCGCTTTTATTTAAAAAATATGATATCTATCAAGTTTGACACTGTCAGACCTACTGAGCTTTGGGGGGGGGAATGGGACAGATGTCTGAATTTTATCAGGACAACGCTTCTTATTGCAAGGTCTTTGATCAGTAATAATTTTTATTTTTGGTGATCTCCAAGGACTGATGGTGGGATCAGGCTACTCTAAGAGACAATGGTAAGGGAGCCCGGGTGGTGGATAGTCAACGGCTCGAGGAGCGTGAGTTAGAGTCCCTAAGAGATCGATGATGAGCAGTCAGGTGGTCCTTGGAAGTCAGGTGGTCAGGGGCTAAGTAAGGATAGTCAGGTTCCTGAGGGCACAAGTCAGAGAACTTGGGTGGTGAGTAGTCAGGGTCCCTGAGGGACAGGAGGTCAGGTGACACTACTGGGATGACAGATGTCCATCTGAGAGGCCTCCACATATCGTCAGGATTTTTACCCAAACAATATTTAAAATACATAATATGTAAAAATATTGAAAACATATAAAATCCCACTCACTTGCAGGAAAGGTGTGCACTCCCTATAATTTCTCATTTCGCTCCTTAGGTATTTTCTCTAGCGTTCGATATCAAAATATACATATTGATATTCACATTAATAAATAATCTTAAATAATCATAATGTATTTATATAAGTCATAAATATAATAATTGGCCCTGATTCTTGAATTGATACTCAATGATTAATATGCCTTATTTCTAGGATAATTTTTTAACCAAATATCAGTTTTAAGTGTTTTATAAACCATTTTAAAGAAGAGACATTATGATACAACTTTATTGAAAAATACTTTTTCAAATTCAGAATAGATCAGTACAAAAAATTTAATAAAGTTAAACATCGTATATTCGTATAGTAATCTATGTATTTTTATGAAAATTAGTATAATTTTCTAAATACTTAACAAAATCTAATAAGGTTTGGACCAAATTAAAATACACATCTAGAGCTTTAATTTGATATCAAGCACATTTAAAATAGATGTCCGAGATAAAAATTAAGATCCCCGAAATCATCCCTATAAATATTATCATTTTTGCTTTTATTTTTTGACTCAATTTATTGCTAATGAGTTAAGGTCTTAAAATTCTTATATGCACAGTAAACCCCAATGATGGTATATGCTCAGAAATAAATTAAAATATAAAATCGTAATTGTATTGGTATCAAGACTCTTACCAAGAGGTCGTTATAGCTCATGGATAATTCAATTATGAACAAATTCAAAACCCAAATGATGCATGTCAACCCTAATCTTCTCCCACTTGATACTCAATTAAATCATCCAAATGAAGCTTGTAGAATAATGAGGATGTCAAGAGCTTGTGATTTATAACAAAATGATTGAATTCAATTAGTGAAAATCATGAAAAATGAAAGAAGTAGGGAGAAGTATATAGGAAGTAGAGAAGAAAATATCGTGGGGATAAGGATGAGAAGAAACTAGAATGTTCTACCTTTTAATCACATAAATACTATGTTAATGGATGAGAAAATAATTCATTTACATTTGAGAAATTGAAAGAAATGGAAAAAAAATAGTTAGAAGCGATAAAGATGGTTTTTTCAATGCTCAAGAACGTTTTTGTAATTTTTTTTCCAAAAGTTTCGATATCTTTGATAAAAGTATCGGACCCTTGCCAAAATATTCATTATTCTATCTAGGATTTCAAAACCTTTGAATAAGGTTTCGGAATCTACAAAATATCACTCAAGTCCCACACGAAATATCACTTCTTTAAAAATTATTATTTAGATCCCTCAATTTCGACATTGTTTTCTCTTTTATATAGAGTCCGATTTTACTTCTGTTTCTTTCTACATGATCATCTTTCGATCATCTTCTATTCTCTTTCAGTAGAAACAAACTTGTGTCAAACTCCATCTCGATCAACAAAAATTAAGTTCGAAAGTTTAGGTGTCTACACAAGCAATCCAATAGCGACATGTTCTGTTCTTGGTTTCGATTATCTCTCATCTGATCTCATATTCAATTTAAATTTGTTTTTATAGACTCATATTTGAGTTCTCTTTAATTAAAAACAACCAACTTGTCAATTGGATTTCCAATTAACCGAAATTCAACTCGGAAGCTCGAGTGTGCGATTTGAGCCTTACGAACATTTCTCAAAATTTAATAAATTCCATCCAAAACTTATCAAATCACTTAATAATCATCAGTACAAATTTATTTAACCAATAATATAAGTTTTGTTTTAACTGATAAAAGAAATATATATTTTTAATGTGATTTTTTTCTTTTAAACGTGTGCATTGGTTTGATTGTAATTGAAGAGGAATTTATATATGTAAATTAAGTTAAAAAAATATACTTTAACTCTATTGAGAAGAGCTCTAATTTTAATTTTTTTAAAAATGCGTGTGACTTTTTTTCATTAAAAATTAGTATATTTATATAATAAAATCTTGTTATATACCACAACTGTTTATTTGGAACCGACCTTGTATTTATCAAAAATTAATTGAAAAAATTTAAAACATGAAAATTTAGTATGCACCTATTACGTCCTAAAATTTTCTGATTTATCATCTGCTGCAAAATCTTTTTGCAAACCAAACATAAAACCTAAGTCAATTCAGTTTATCACAAACCTTCAAATTATTAGCTAGGAGAGGAGCTAGCTTAATTTACTGTTGCACGAATCTTTTACTCATCTGAAATATTGATTGAAATTTAAAAAAAAACAAACACTTTTAGCTTAGCATAAAATTTATTTTTTCCAAAAAATGGATAATAGTGACGGTTCATATGCACGCAATAATAGTCATGTTATTATCTAACGTTGCTAAACCAAGAAATCAAAGAAATCATAAGAATCAAAATAGGGGGATTACTGCAATTTGCAGTCTTTTCCTTGACAGATTTTGATTTATTATAGTCAGAAAACTTTCAGCAAAAATGTATTTTGTTGCCTTGACAGCCACCTCTCTCTTGGTAGTTGCCCGTATTGTGCAAGCAGTTTCCAACCATATATCTTAGCTAAACTAGAAGATTCCAATTTTGTATTTGAACAACCCCTCCGTCTCCTTCTTGTTCTCTCTCTAAAGTCAAACATGATACCCCAAAAAAATATGAAATTTATAAATGAGAAGAATATTTTAAAAAAAAAAGGGAGAGAAAGAATGAAACCCAATTTCCATGCAAAGCAAAAGAGGGGGTTAAGAACTTTCAGTTCATATCTAACTTGTTGTCCCACTTACCAATTCCAATTCCAATTCCAAATTCTAAACCCTAATGCTTGAAGCCAAACCAGCTGAGCGTGTACATGAGCTCAAAAAGCTGCCCCCAAACCCAATCTCTGTACATAAACCAAAAATTTCTCTTTCTTTCCCTTCCTTGCATGACCTCATTTGTCAGTTCTTCTTTGTTATGTCTTTCTCTCTTGTTTGGGGGTGCCGTGTGAAAACAGATTAATGGCAAGCTCTTACTACTATCACCAAATCATAAAAAAATAACAAATCAAAATACAAAATATATTGATAATAATGATAATTAAGAACAATATGTCTTTGTTCCTTTTTATTAGAAACCATCTTGATACCGATTGATCGATGAAGAGTGACCCAAACTTCGCTGCTGCTGCAGTTGTCTTCCCCAATTCAGTCCTTCCTGCTGAATGTTGCTCAGTGATCCGTCTCTACCACCTGATGATGATCCTGCAGCCATTTCAGACCCACGGCTCGAGCCACCGGCTACGAATCCATGTCCTACTGGCGCACCAATGCAAGTGTAATTTGACTCTGCAGCAGCTGCGGCTGGTGCACCCATGTAAGGATATTGTGAATGTGGGCTACTGCTGAGGACATGACCGACGTAGTACTCGTTCATGGCGTGTGGTTGTGGTGGTGGGTATTGAGATGGGTAGGAAGTGAGTCGTGAGGGTGATGGGTATGGTGGATATTGTGGTGGTTGTGGAGGAGGAGGAGGCGGTGGCGGTGAAACTATAGTTGAGGATGATGCAGAGAAGAGTCTTGGCGGGTACACTGATCTAAATGGATCTCCAATGTGTCCTGCTGGATGATAACTTCCAGCCGGTGTTATCGAATGGCAGCTGAAAATTAACAACATAATAAATATATTTCAATGGAAGAAGATGAAGAAAAGAAAATGTTTTTTTTGTTGTTGTTTGAAAATAATTTCTGGTGGTTTAAAAGATCTCAAAATCTAAACGTAGGTCAAAATAAAATCATACCCTAAATGAGGAGCTTGAGGACCTAGGTTATGATCGTTATGGAAGACAAGTTGACGAGCTTTGATCAGTGTTTCTGTCTCTCTTTCTGAAGGGAAACACACCACAAATTAAATCAAAAACCTAACAAATTAATAACAGTTTTCCTGAAACTCAAAAGATTTGACAAGACAAATTGATGCTTCTGCTGCTAGGATCATCGATAAACAGCACATGTTTAATTAACAATTTTTTCTTACAGAAAGAAAAGACTTGCCTTGTCGGTGGCGGTTCATGTGTCCCCCAAGAGCTTGAGATTTGCAGAACTTGAGGGAACAAAACCTGCACTCGTAGACCTTCCCACACTCATCTTTCCCATCCTTGGCGCCGCTTTTCTTTTTCCTATGTCCTGCTGAAAAAACAAAACAAAACCAATAAAAGTGGTAACTTCGATGACACAGTTCTTCCCCAAAAATAACAAACTAACCCTAATTTTACCCCAAAAAATTATGTAAAAAATATATATAGATGGATAGATATATTTTATATATTATACTCTTCTTCTTGTTCCAAACCCTCTTCTTTTTTTTGATGTATGCTTGTTATTATTTAAAACCATGAGGGTTTTCTTTCATTTTCCTTGATTGTAGTATGTATCATTAAAATAAAAAAAAAAAAAAAAAAAATTGCTTATCGTTCCTAATTATTACCAACTGAAGAGCTTTCTTCAAAGACTTGTTTCCCATCTCTGGAGTAATAATCTTCAGGCAAGTTGTTGAGGTCCAAAGGATTTTTCACCGGTCTCCTGCACAAGCATTCCAAGCAAATTAACGATAAAGCATGGGCTTGAGCTTGAGCTTAAGCTTAAGCTTAAGGATAGAAGATAATAAGCACGACTGTGAAGTGTGGGGAAGACCTACATGGTACCGACAGAGAAAGACAGAAAGCAAGCAAACGAAAAAATATATGAGGTAAAGAAATAATCTTTCAGATGGGAAGAATAGATAACTAAAGCTTTAGAAAATTATATGACTTTCAGTTTGAGTCTGCTATATAGAGGCTAGTTTGAGTGAAAGGTAGAGAAAAGAGAGCTTTGAAAGTTCTCTATCAGTTTTTCTGCCACCCCACTCACTCTGGACTAGTCATCTCTCTTTCTTCTCTCTCTATAAATTGAAGGGACAGCGGTTCTCGTGACTTTAAAAAGGAGAGACTTGGGTTGTGCATTCGTATGGGTACGTGTTGTGACAATTGCTTTACTTACCTAATAACCTAGATTTTAAATTTTTCATTAGCTACTCATTTGTTGATAAAAAAATTTTAGATAAGACAGTTATATCAAATTGTTCTTTGCAATTTATTCAATAGATTTTTATCATATATATATATAAACATTTTGAAATTTAAAACACATACCAATCATATATTTATACGTTTGATCTAAATCTTTTTTCAAATGAAACACGGGGAAGGGGGGCTATTGCCCTAGAACAATTGGTATTCTGTTGATTGATACAACGAAGCAAATTATGAAATCGATATATAAAGATTTTATCATTGACAGAGCAGAGTCAAACATTCATTCCTATGAACACATTTAACAGTAAAGCAATAATAATCAAGATGAAATTAATTATTATACTTTCAAGGAAAACAGGACAAGGCCTAGCCCTAAAAATATGCTGCTGCTCTCAGTTCATTTATACAAAGGATAAAAATTTTAGATGGTCCCCCTTTGTAGAGGTGTTGGGGCAGGTCATGATTGTACTCTAGGGGAGCATGAAAAATTGCCATGGATCATGGAACTGTTACTATCAAAATATCATTATTAGAGTTTTGTGATCTAAGTTGCAGACTTATCCCCATTCAAGATCTATTGTTTTATTCCTTGGAGCTAGTTGATTGATTATACATGCATAATATTCCCTTTCAATAAATACTGTAAAATCCAACCAAAAACTTAAAAGAGATTGAGATTCTGGTTTTTCTAACTTCAAACTATTTGTATATTTATTCTAATACTTTTATTAGACTATCTATAGATGATAGATATAAGATAGGATACTATATTATATATATAGGTTCTGTATATATGTATGATCAGTTATGTGAGCGAAGTAGTAAGCTAATTAAAGCATCTAGCTCTAGTTAAAATGTTTTCCAAAGAGGATATTTGTGCTTGCTATTGATATCCAACTGAACCAATTATATTACATATATAAAGTGTGTGTGTGTATAATTGTTAGAAACATACTTATGTAAGAAAAAGTTAAAATAAAATTTAAAAAATCTGAACAAAGTCTTATTTAATTAACATTTTTATTTAAGTCGGATTTTAGTTTATTATTTGGTTCATAATTTAGGTTCAATCTCTTGTTTATGGTGTATTATTGTTTACTTAGAATTAGTATTGATGTTAATATATATATTTTTAATTTATTAATTCTTTAAACCATTCAATTAATAACATTTTTTAGTAATTTGTTGTCAATTTGTTCTTTAGTAAATTCGACAAACTTCTCTTTTGAGAATTTTTTTTTCCTGTAAATTCAAGATATATGCTAGAACAACTTTTAGTATCATTTTTAGTTCCATCATTTACTACAACTTGAAGATGAATATTAGACTCTAAAAAAGGAAGAAAAAAAAAAAGTAGTACGAAACTAGCAAAAATCGATTAAAAATAACACAAACAATGGCTCAGCTAAATAGATAATTAATTAAACCATCAGCGAGCATCATTGGATATCAAATTGTAACCACAAGAGGGTCCTGCTGCCACCAAGAACAATCAGTACACTGAATGCTCAGATTTGCCAACATATGAATTGATAATTGCATTGGCTCTATTATTCTTACGAAAGACTGTGTAGACTTAATTATGCGATGAGTGTGAGAGATTGATGGTAATCTATATGAAGTCAAATCATTTTGATGACTCCTCGGGTGTTCATGATTCAGATGCCTGTACCAATAGCATGTTTTGTCAACGTAATGAACACATATACATAATTAATAATCAGGTGGGTTTGATTGTATATATGTATATACTTTTATGGACCACGCTATATATATTCTATAGCTGTAGGTTGTATTGATTACAATTGGTATATAAAAATTTTTGTTCTGCAAAGGCCAAAGTTATAGCAGGTAGCGAATGAGCGTGAGCAACCCAAACATCTGAAAGCTTAATTCATCCTGCACAAGAAATTACAGATAATTATATATACATATATAAATACGAGGAGTCGTAGTAGTGGTCCATCAAACCATTTACATGTTCTTCTCTTGAGCATATATATAATATACGAGTGAGGGAATTTGGTTTGTTTTACACACTCTGTGTTTTACTGGTAGAGTGGAAACTGTGTTGTCTGTATATACAGTAACAGTGTCACTGCTGTCACCTCTACTCACTGTTCATCCAGTAGCATTATTCAGAAAATTAACTCTATTCTTGTCTTATTAATAACTTTATTTTGTATTGTCATTGAAACGTATAAAATTCGTTAAATGATTTGAATGTTAGAGGAGGGCTTATTATACAGACAACACGTATAATTATATTTTTACAGTTAGACCCATTAATTTTTTTTTTAATATTTACTATTTATTGTTTCAAAATCATAATATCTTGTAATATTAAACGTATGTTTATTATTATTTTTCAAATTTCATTATAATGGATATAAAATATTGCATCGTATCGTATTTAATAATTTAAAGCTATGTATGTTATGGACAGAAGACAAGATCTAATGTTTATCTTTAAAGAGACAACCTAATTGCCATTGGTGAAGTCCTAAATGAAATTTAGAGAGAGAATATTCTTCAGAAAATCATATATATATATATTTAATTTCATTTTATTTACTTCTTGTCTTTTCAACTTGAGCACAAGAGAATCCTTACTTACATGTTGTAATTAGGAGTTATTACTAAGAAAAAATTATTTCTTGTAACCTGACCTCTTAATATCATATATAAAATTTATTATGGAGATATTAACTAAGAGTTTGAGCTGATACTAGAAATTTAACTCCTAATGGAACAAAAAATTTTAGTTATATTTATTATTAAATATTATTTTATTTTATTTTTAAAGCATAATAAATAAAAACTCCACAATTTTTACTAAAGCCTAAATTTTCTTGTACGACGGAGGTTTATCAAATAAACAAATAACAAACCGGAAAGATGGATCATAGCAAGCTGGTTCATGAATATTATTTATTTTTTGGGCTCTTGTCCAATGTTATGTTACTAACACTTGGACCTATTGTACCAAAATTTGTTTGGTAGTTAGGGTCCAACTACTAACAATTTTGGGCCCCTAATGAATGAATTATTTTTTTTATTAGGCTATGAGTCCAAGAAATTGTAGTCTTCTTGAGCTTGGAGTTCATGCTTCTGTTTTCAAGAAATACATTTTTTTTTCTGAAAACACTTGAAGAAATAGAATTTCATTCCAACGAATTTATGCCCAATTTAAATAATTATATAATTTGGAATCGAAGTCAAATTATAAAAAATTAAAATAATGAGATTTATTTGCTAAAAGAAAAGAGAGGATTGCTAAATATTTTTGTTTTAAAAATTTTAATAAATACAAGTATTTTCGTATATGCTCTCTGGTTTCCTAATACAATAAAATACAATATTGATTAGTAACGCAACAATAACGAAAAAGAAAAAGGAAAAAAAAAAGTTTATAACTAATTAAATTCCATAGACCGACGTCGTTTAACTTGTCATTTTAACCCATAGGACAGACTTCACCTTATCGCCATCCATTGAAATAATGGCTAAACACTAAACACAAAGCAGAAATCTTTCTTCTTCTCCATGGCGTGTCTTCTCTCACTCTCTGCAAATCCGCCTACAACATTACGCAATTCACTAGCTTTTCATCCAACTCCGTTCAAAGGAACCATCAGGGACCTAAAACCGAAGTCCTCACCAAAATTTTCTCTCCAACAAAACAAAACAAGACGGCTCTCTATCTTCAACCAAGCTGCTGCTTCTGACGTCGTTTCAGGTTCAGTTACTAATGTGAGATTCAGGCTAAATAACTTGGGACCGCAGCCGGGTTCGAGGAAGAGAGGGAAGAGAAAGGGGAGAGGTATTTCTGCTGGGCAGGGGAACAGCTGCGGCTTTGGAATGAGAGGTCAGAAATCACGGTCTGGTCCCGGCGTTAGAAAGGGTTTTGAGGGTGGTCAGATGCCGCTTTATCGTCGAATTCCCAAGTTGCGTGGAATTGCTGGAGGTAATAAACGCATATATTTGTTCTGTTTTGTGTTTCGTTCTTGCAATGTGAGTAAATTGCTAAGTGTTTGATATGTGTTTAGTCCAAATTGCAATGTATAGAATTGTTTCTAAATATGGAAAATAATTCCTAAATTTTGTGCGACATAGCAGTTGCACTTACGAATTTATCATCTTTGAGAGAGGAAGTCTGTAAAGTTTTTTTTTTTTTTTTCTAGTTGTGTAGAATTGTGTTTCTGTGTCTTGAGATGTTTCTCGTATGATCGTGCTTCTTGTAAAATCATTTTGTTCAGAATGAAAAATTCATATGTAAAATCATTTGGGCGATGCTGAATGTCATGAGGCTGAATCTGAATTTCTTTAGAAATGATGAAAATAGAGTATCTTTGATGTTCAGACTTTATTTGCAAGTTTGTGTACACTTTTGAAGAGGTTTAGTGGCGTTCTAGAGAATTTTTCTTTCTTTTACTTCATGTGCTTCTAGTCAGATTTATGGTTCCAAGATTAATATTCGTTTGGTTTGGAATAATCTATTTTCTTATGGTACGAAATCTTAATGGTAAAGAACGAGATCTTGATCCATATAACACACTTGAGTCATCTTTTCATTTGGTTAAAGAATTAGAATGAAGCAGAGTCAAGAATGCCTGGAAAATATATTTGAAAATAGTTTTTGCTTTTTTATCACTACAATCAAGATCAGTTTTGTAGTGGTTATATGCAATAGTCAAAATAAGAAGATATTTTCATATTGCCATACAATCCAGCATTTTAAGAGGTCAAACTAAGGGTGAGTTCAACATTTCATTAACTCGTCTACACCATTAAAAGGTTTTTGGTTGCCCCTTTTTCTGCTAAAGTAATTGAGAATGGGGTTTTACCTCCTTTTTGGTGCCTCAATTACATAATTGATATTGGCAGAGACAAATTGTGAATATGGGGCCATCATGTGATGTACACAGCTAATATTACCAAAGGCTTTGGCTAGAGCTTGAGGCTGCTTCCTCTATTGTCAGCTTCATGTTTAAACTGTGAATAGTTGGTTCTTATTTTTCTCATTGTCTTTATTTGAAATCTCTTTTGTCTTGGAAAATTTCACTTTCCTTGTTAGTTAATTGCGAATATGTATGTCACCTATGCTTTGTGTGCATTAATGTGCATCTCTGTGCATTCATATTCTTTAAGTTCTTGCTAAAATCTTTTCTTGGTTTTGCAAGGTATGCACGCGGGATTACCGAAATATGTCCCTGTTAATTTGAAGGACATAGCTGAGGCAGGATTTCAAGATGGTGACGAGGTTTCACTGGACACTTTGAAGAAGAAAGGCTTGATCAATCCCTCGGGAAGAGAAAGGAGACTGCCTTTGAAGGTATATATAATGCTTGTATGTTCTGTGTCACTAAGTTCCAAACATGAATGTTTCCATACGCATCGTCATATAACATCTTACCTGTCAACATTTGATGATAACTTCCTTATCAAAAGACAGATAAAACAATGTGTAATTTTTTGCATACAGGTTTTTATTGAAATAAAGATTTGATCATGCATATTTGAATTTAGTTAAGCAACACACAATACTGGAAATGGAAAAGATGAATTGCAACAATATTTCTATTTGCTATGCTTTGCAGTATTCATCACCAGCTGTTGGGATTATGCGTGTGTGTGCACGTGCATCTTTGTGTATGTTGTCCTTTGTTTGTGTACATGCGTCATCAATATGTAGTGAACATCTTGTATTTTTAAGGTTATGGTGATGACTAGAACTTTTTCCCACTAATTCTACTTTGATCAAGTATACGAAGGTTCTCCATTCTATCTACTATTATTGATTAGAACAAAATTCGTGTTATTGTTGTTGTTACGATGAAAGAAGAGTAATAATTTGAATGTAGAACTTTCTCAAATTTCACATATCAGTAGAGCTTGTAAAGAATTTCAAATTCGTCAACCTTGTCTCTTATGCCTTCTGGACAGTTTGGTATAGATTAAGTTGTTAATTATATCTCTCACAACTGCTGGCTTCTTCTCTGTGGCTTACATCAGGCAGTTGTTTCTCATGTAATCTGTCAGTGATCATCACATTCCATTCTTCACTGTTGCTTATAGATAAGAAACAAACCCTACTTGCAAAATATACCTTGTGAGGCAAGAGAGTAGACAACGGGTTTAATAGGCTTTTGAAAAGCAATAATATTTATGTTCATAGATTTATTCTTATGTTTCTGAATCCCAGATTCTTGGTGATGGCGAGTTAAGTCTGAAGCTGAACTTCAAGGCTCGTGCATTCTCTGCATCAGCAAAGGAGAAGCTCAAAGCTGCTGGCTGTACCCTCACCATGTTACCTGGCCGAAGGAAGTGGGTAAAACCATCAGTTGCTAAGAACCTTGCACGTGCTGAAGAATACTTCGCCAAAAAGAAAGCTGCAGCAGCAGCAGCAGCAGCTTCATCTGAACCAACTTCAGCTTGAACAACTTGGTATCGAACTTTCCCCCTATAACTGTCTAAACAGTCATTGAAAAGTCTTCCATTTTTTTCCTCTTTATTTTAGGTCTTTTACAAGAGCAAAAAGTAAGGACAATGTTTGTGGATGTAATTTCTTAAATTTACCTCTTGTTGCTATTGCTTTTGTTCCTAAGCTGGAAAGCCGAAAGTTGCAGAATGGGAATGTAATGAATTGTCCCCTCTCAATTATGATAACAACTAGAAGATTTACATTCTTTAATTTGAATTGCTGGAATCCAGAAGTGGGAATCTCAACTAGTATGACAGAAGTCGGCCCAATTGTTGTAATAAAATTTTGCTTGTTTGTTTTTTGATTTTGATGCTGTGAAAAAGAATATGATTCAATATCTTCAATTTCACTTCATATTGATGTATGCGATGCAATCCTTTCAATTCAATAATGCATCATGCATAAAGTTGAAGAGTTGAAAAAAGAAAAAATTATGGGGTGGGGCAAGAGGTATGGAATTTCTTTTAATTGGGACAGGACAAAATCATTTGGAATTAGTTCCACTTTTATAAAGAACAACATCAATCCATTCTCCTTTTGAATATGTTGTCTATGTAATCCATTGTAGTCCCATAATGCATATAACAAATCATTGTTGATGTGGGATGAAAAATCTTTATATGTTTCGCACATCTCTCGTATTCTTTTCATCTTTTATCATCAGAAAAGGATGTTGATGAGTTGATCAATCAAATTTCATATGCCACGTGGATGAACAGAAAAAAAAATTGATACAATTATTTATAATTAATTATTCTTTTGGCTGAAAATTAACGTGGGAAAAGTATTTCTTTGCAACAAATGAGTCACACCAACCGAAATAGTCGTAGCTTTCTTACAATAACTTAATCGATGAAATTTTGGTTAGGAAGGATTAATAATTTATTTATTTTGATCAAAACATTTGAATTTCTAGCACTAAAATAGAAAATTAGGATCTCTTGTATCATACAAGACTAACACATGGCAGAAACCCAGTTCTTAATTGGGTTGATTAACTTAGGTTGTTTGATTATAGAAAATAGGAAATATCATTTTAAAAAAAAAAAATTGGACATTTTCCATCGAGCTATTAACATCTTGACTATTCCGTGAGAAAATTTCAAGGAAATGACCCACTTGCTTAGGTTTAAAGCTTGCTTCTTGCAAGAAATATGTGCTCATTGGCAATTTTTGGTCACTTATTAAAGTAATTAAATAAAATAATGATAATAAAAATCTTTGGTAGTTGGTACTACTTCTTTTTTTTTTGGAAAAAGGTAGTTGGTACTACTTCAATCTGTCTTCATATCCAAATAATATCTAATTTGTCATAATCTAACCTAGGCAAATGGGATTTCTTTCTTATTTTTTAATTGACTAGAAATTGTCTTTAAAATAAAATAAAATTATTAGAAATATAAATTTAAAGACATACATAACGTATATGTATCACACATTTTTTCAAAATATTTATTTACTAAAATGATTTTTATTATTGAAAATCAATTGGTGGAGACTGATCCCTTTGTGATTAATTGGCTCCTCCTAAGAACCTTTATAAGAAATTAATAAAATAAATAATGTTTGGTACAAAATCATGTAATTTGTTAACAAATTTGCTGCCTAAAATTTGATTCACTAAATAAAAATAGCGAAGCAAATAGCTAGCGCCAAATTGAAACCTCTGCCCGCTACCACTACTCGGATGAAAAATTCAAATTAAAAATGAATTAGAATTATTATTTAAAAAAAAACAAAAAAAACATGGCCATTGGCCAAGCATGTCATTTTGTTCGCAAATTGGAACCTTTGACAGCTACGACCTATGAGGTCTCTGTATGTTTCTCGGAACAACTTCCCCCACGTGATTTATTAAATAAAAAATATAAATAAAATTTCAAAAAATAAAGACTTTTTTAAGAATTATTTATATAAAAAAAATAAAAATTAAAAATCAATTTATAATAAAATCCCATCACATAGGAAATATGGCATTCATATCCAACAACACCACTTCTTATTAACCAATAAACTATTTTATTAATAAATAAAGTATTAATTTTTATATTTTTAGAGATAAATTTTAAGAAATTAATAAAGGTTACGAAATTTGAATTATATTTTTATAAATTTTTAATATCTAAAAATATACACATATATCATATCATATATGGTATTAAAATTTTAAATTTAAAACTTATTAAGCGTTTTCAATTTACAAGAAATTATTTTATCTTTCGTAATAAATTTTGTGGTTGACATTTAGCAGGCACCCAAATTGCAATGAACAAAATCCCTTTCACAAAAGTTTCCAGCAGCTACCGGCCACCACGTACCTAGCGTAAATCTTTGACCAAGAACACGTGTCATACATTTACTAAGGTTGGTTGTTGGGCTTCGGTCCAGTGGGTAACATGGAGATATTTTTCTTGAAGAAGGGGCATTATCAAATTGGTCCCTAGTATTGCTGAACATAATAAATACAACCCCATAAATTTACGAGAGATTATTTTATAATTTCGTAATAAATTTTGTTGTGGAGATTTAGCAGTTACTCCAATTGCAATTCCCCTTCACAAAAATTTCAACCAACTGCCTACTACGTCTCCTAACAACCACCTTTAACGGGGGACACGTGTCAGAATCAACAATTGCCTACTACGTCTACTAACAACAATCTTTGACAAGGGACACGTGTCGGAATCAATCAACTGCCTACAGGCACGTCTACTAACAACAATCTTTGACAAGGGACACGTGTCAGAATCATTTGGCGAGTCAATTTTACTCGGAATACGCATGCACGTGCCATAAGCAGATAAAAGACTAGGTTGTTTGTTGGGCTTTGGTCTCTTTGGTACGTTGGGATATTTTTCGGAGGAAGAGGCATTATCAAATTGGTCCCTCGTATTTGTAAATGTAACAAGTAGATCCCCATAAATTTTCAACTTGTAAAAAGTTCAGTCCAAGAGTGATCACATTATCTCATTAATTTATAATCTTACTTTTATTTATTAGAAACGATAAACTCGTCCTATGTGTTCTTGTGTATCACATCTAATAATGTTCATTAAAACATTCAAATTTGCTCTAAATTCAATTTAAAAATTCTAACTTTTCTAATTAAAATATATAATTTTTTTTATTGTTATGCTATATAACGTACAAAAAAGCATATAAATCATTGCAATGTGTTATCGACATGATAAATCATCGGCATTGACATTAGATTATTTATTTTTTATTTTTATATTAACAGAATTAAATGTTTCATGATTGATGCCAGGGATTAATTGGAGATAAATGATAAATATATTCAAGTTTTGTTAATTTTATAAACAAAAGGGACCACTACGATAGAAACCTGATAACTGTGAATAATATTAAATAATAAATAGTTGTAGTTTTTCGAAACTTGGGTGTTGAAATCTATGCGATTTCTCGCGGGAGGCACCGCCTGCATGACGAGAAAAATCAAAATTATATATATATCTAAAAATAAAAATAAAATAAAAATCTGAAAAACCGAAA
>JAVXUL010000012.1:1838540-1849618 GCA_035590515.1 Trichilia minutiflora | reverse complement strand
CTTCTCATGCTGTAATTCTCTCGGTTGCATAGCTTAATAAATTGATTCTTTTCTTGCAAAGGTTTGTGTTCATTTTTATGGTGTGTGCTTGCTTGACTGTGAGTGAAGAGTGCGAGCAAAAGTCTTGTAGATTGGCTCGGGTGAAGTGAAACTTCTGGTTCCTTGGCTTGCATTCTGCATTTTTGTTTTCTTTTGTGGTTGAGTTGGTCAGGAATTAATTCACAGTATCCTGAGCCAGGCCGGTGCGACTAACCTATGCAACAGCAGCAGATGAAACCATGGAGGATTCCGTTGCGTCTTCTTCTTCCCTAGGCTATACTATAGACAATGTTTTTGTGATCAGTTTAAGTGACCTTCCACATCTGAAACGTGCAGTATTTACAGACTTAAAATTACGAACTTACAAACTACTTCATGTCAATATAAATTTTCAATCGAATGGCTTAAACTTCAAGTAAAACACTTGGATTTTTTTCGGGTAATTGGATCATTGGTACAGGTTGAGGGCCACATAAGAAAAGGCTTTTGGATTTGAAGTCTTATCGTTAAGCAGTCCTTTGGATTTGCCATTTGGCCAAGCAAATATATAATCTTTTCTCTTTCAGAGTATAAAATCTTGAATTTGTGATTGATGTTTGTTTATTATTGTTTGTCATCAGCCATTTTTTGGCCATATAACTGATGTTTATTTATTGTTGTTTGTCATCAATCATTTTTTGGCCTTATATTTCACTTATTGGTTTGTGGAGGGGGTTATCAGGGGGTTAACTGTAACTTTTCTGTGAAAACATGGAGAGAAAAAGAAGTTGAAAAAGAAAAAAACAAAAACAAATGAGAAATACATTAACAGAAATAAAATCATCACAATACATAGACAACAGAAAATGTTGTAGATTATTGTTTGTAAAAGAATGAACAATCATAAAAACAAATGCTTCTTGGTGAGCGTTAATATGGTTTGATTTGTAAGAACATTTATTATGAGATACGAGCAACGAGGGTTTAAGTTATTAGGTGAGAGTCAACGTTAGCAATTGATATCAAGTCTAACAATAACGCTTTAAACTCTGTTTCCCCTGCTTCTGCGAGCAAACCAATGAATGAAATTACAGATTCCAAACCAGGTCTTAAGTACCAACTGCTTTCATTTGCTCTAGTTTCCGGTTTACTTCCTGCAACCCACAAGAATTAGCAGAATCCTGGAAATCTTTTCAAAATTTTGCTGTGATTTTGTATTATCATAATTGAATTTCCGTTTGTGCAACGCAGAGTCCAGAATTTGAAATGACTTGATTTTGTCCATAGGGAGAAGAGAACCAGGATGAATGATGTTGAGAACTTCATTTTTAAATGTAATATTTAAAGTGATTTTATTGTACTTTGGCCATGGATTTTGTTGCCTATGAATGAATTATTTGAAGCAAACATTCTGCTTAAATGGTGATCTTGATTTCAGTGATAATAGTTCCATGGTGATGTCCAAAATCTTGCGGCTCGAATTACCTCAAAGTCGTCTTCATTTTATCTGTCACCATTACCTCGTCAGGTTTTATTTGCAATTCTGATAGTAAATAGGAGAAAAAAGAAATTCCCAAAGGATTATTGGTATTTGAGTGTTTGAATTGAAAACCTTAAGTTCTATATGGGAAAGAAAATCTAAGTTTTAATAATTTATATATAGTTTTGTTACAATTGGATTTGATTGGCCAACAAAATGGGGTGGGTTTTGTTAGAGTTTCTACACCACCTACCCACTTTGACTTATATCCACCTCGGGTCTTAGGCGGGTCTTGGGCTTGGGCTGGCTTACTTTGAAAGCCCATATTTTTATTTTGTTTTCAAAGATTATAATTTTTCATAAATTATAATTTTTCATAAAAGTTATATTTTTTCATAAACATTATAACTCTTCGTATTTAAATCAAAAGGTTATAATTTTTTATGAAAAATTATAATTCTTCATATTTAAATCAAAAGGTTGTAATTATTTATGAAAAATTATAACTCTTGGAAGAGTTATATCTCTTGGTGATTTTGTCTATAAAAGGAAGCATTCGTTTTACAGAATTTACATAATTTTTTTTTTATAATTCGTCTGACAAAGAAAAAAATACTCTATCTGAAGGAAGAATACCTCTGTATTTTGCTTGACCTTTAAATTGTTATTACTTCAATTTTAAAGGATTTGATAGTTATATCTTGAGAGACAAACTCCATTGTTCTTCAAGTAATCTGAGAAGAAAAAAAATATTGTGTCAAGATATTACACCTGTGTAAGTCTCTATCATTCGATTTGTAAGAAATTTATATATATTTTTTGTATTATTTATTGATTCTGTTCTTAATTTAATTTTATTATATTATCTATTTTAGTTTATTTCTATTAATAAACTGTGTAAGTGTAATTGGCTTTAGTTCCAACAAGGGTAAGATTTCTTTAGTAACACTTGGCCATTCCATCATTCACAAACCAAATCTCTATCCCAGAAATCTGAGGATAAAAAAACTAATAGACAAAGCTAACGCAAAAAACAAAACCAATTCATTGTTGGCTCAAGAAATTTGATTAATATCCGTCAGGCTTTTAAGCAATGAAACTGATGCATTGCACTTGTCTCTTGTTGTCGAATCCGATAATTCGTATGAATGCATTTGGGTAAGCCTTCTTGGCCTCCTCAAGCTCCTGCGACACTTGGGATGCATTCGTGCATCCGAACATAGGCAGTTTCTCCATTGTCCAGTATCTTCCATCATAGTATTAGTATCCTGCGGAAGCGTGGACTTTAGGATACACGAATCCGTGCTGCAAATTCACAAGAGCACAAAATTTAAAATTTAAAACTTGAAACGTAAAACTTTTAACTTTTAAAAAAACAATGTCAGAATAATACTACCTCCAACTCGAATTCCAAGCAAAGAACCCATCCACTGCTAAGGATGTAATCGACTTCCTTTGTCAACGATTCAGGAGAAAAAGGAGGAAGATATGAGAGGCTGGTGACCACACCTGTACGCTCATCCAATAAAATTATAGTAAAACTGTCATAAAAACCAAATAAATAAAATACAGAAGGTATATGTTAAGAAAGACTACCCTCGGTATAATACTCTTGAGAATTATGTCCTTCCAATACCTGCATCCATTGTACTTTTCCTCCAATGCTAGAGATCGAGGTAATGTCATTGTTGAGCTTGCGGATGGATGGGAATGCACAAGATTTTGAGGCCTGTAAATGAAGCAACCATGGTGGTGGAGGTTGCTGATGAAACCATGGAGGAGGAAGACGTGTTTTTTTGTTTTGTTTATGCCCTTCTTGCTTTGAACCTCACTTCGTTTCTTGATTGTTCTTTATACTCCTCCATCCTCAGCTCACTATTTATAACCTCATTGTTGCAGCGGAGACGCTAGTTTCTGCCAGTCATCTCTAACGCAGCATCTTACGTGAATGACACGTGTTGCGCCACCATTTTTTTGTTTTATTTGTCAATAAATTTCTTTGGTTACCTTTTTTTTCCCTTCAATTCTCTTCTTGTTATTGCTTTTGGGTTTTCTTTTCCTTTTCCTAATTTTCCTGTTCTCGTTAAAATTGCAGTGTTTGTCGTTATATTATGATGGTGCTGCTTTAAAATTCCTATCATATAATCGTAATACAAGTAGAAAAGGAAATAATTTTTTACTAAAAATTTAATATTATCAAATATTTTGATTATTGTACTTTTTAAAAGTACCAAATAAAACTACAATAATACTAAAACTAAGTCTTAAGTTTGAAAAAGAATTTGTATGCACTCTTTCTACTAAATTATATTTGATTAAATAATGTTAATGAACTCATTAGTGATTCAAGCAATTGAGCTAATATGGAGTCAATGAAGTGTTTATACACAAATAGATGTGGGTGGATTCAAGCCTATATGATCTAAATTTTTAGTTGAATTAGTTTTAAATTTTTTTTTATGAATTTATATTTTTAAATTATTATTAATTATTTAAATTCTGGATTGAATTAAATCTAAATTATCAAATTAAACCAATTTACATATATAAAATAAGATCATTATTATTGTTTAAATTATATATAGAGAAAGAATTTGTGATAAGATGATAAAAGTATTTCTAGTAAAAGGTGCATTAACTACAATTTTTTAGAGGTGACCTGGTAGTAAAAGTTGAATATGTGAACCTTAAGGTTTTGAGTTCGATTCCTATCATAGAATTCTCTCTGCGAGAGGTCGGATTGTTGGTTTTATCTGAACTATCCCTAAAATGTTCCTCCGATAAGCGACGATAGACCAGTTAATTTATTATTTTTAAAATAAAAATATGATATATTTGAGTTTAAATTTTAAGTTATTATTTTAAATTTAGATTTAAAGCATAAATTATAAATCTAAATTAATCTAAACCATTTCAAATAATTTAAATTGGATTAATTTATAATATACTAACTTATTAAGTTAAATTATCTTAAATATCAATAGTTGTGTTTGAATCGATTTAAAATTTAAAATCAACCTGATTCAAACTACAAATACCCATCTCTATATACATATTTTGATAATTAAAATTTATTTAGAATTATTATAATAATTCAATTGTATTTTAGATCATATAAACTATTTAATAAGCACCAACTTTTAGTCCTAATTTTCACGTCAAATGATTTATTCTGATGGGAATAGAAATAGATCATTTTTACAACATACACTTCTTGTCCATGTCCCATCCCACTAAACGACATGTCATACATCTGTAATACTTTAATGCAACTTGTCATTTCTATTTTACCTTATCAAAAATACATGTCGTTGGATGAAGAATCATGAAGTATATAATACAATACATTTGAGGATCTCATGTATCATCACCTGGGAATGCAACATAAATGGAAAGGCCCACCGACGGATAAAAAATAAAAATGTTTATTATTTAATCAATTGTTTATTAATTTAATCATTTTTCTTATTTTCTTTCTCCACTTTATTATATAAATTAAAATTAACCTAAAATTTCCAATTGCTTTCCTTTTCTTCTGTTTTTTTTTTTATATATAAGAGAACTCTGATCGCCAATCAACTATCACGGGATTCCCTGTCGAGGACCCAAACCCTCTATTATCTTTAAAGAGTATCACAAGAACGGGGTTCAGGCCCTGAAGATACCAACGATTCACTCATATTTAACTCATCCAGATCAACAGGTATCAAACAATCGAATAAAATCCAATATCTTCATCTTAATACATCAATCATATAATTAATCAATCATATAATTAGTGTGATTTAAATCCTGAATCTGTCTGTCATAAATTTATGTTCCTACCACATCTACCAGCGAATCGAGTGTTGCTTTCCTTTTCACCGTAGCATCAATTGCTATATCCTTTTCTTCATTTCCTTTTTATTATTATTTTTTTAAGACACTTTTTGGTCAATGTAAGTTCATAATTACTTGTCATAAAACACAATTTCAATAAATTTATTATTTTTTAATGGCATGAACCTTGTAAATTTATTAATGTTACTAAGAAAACAAATATGTCTGAAAATTTTAAACAAAATTATATGAATAAAAGGACAATAAATATAAAGAATCACATTATTATGCATATAAAAATTTGTTTAAATTAATCTTATATTTCAATCAATGCATTGAATATTAAAAAATAAAAAATAATTTTCTAATGCTTTTTATTAAATCAATTTTCATAAACAACTTTAATTTCATTAAACACAACTCTAAATAAAATAAAAAAATAAAAACATTGGTCTCCATTTATTTTACCAATTTAATGATAGAATTTATAAGATTAATAAAAATATTTTTATATTAAAATTTTATTTTCTAAACATTATATAAATAATGATGGATCATTAATATATATATATGGATCCAATTAAATATGAATGCAACTAGACAACAATCAAATTTAGCAAACTAATTAAACTATTCTAGCTTAAAAATAAAATAAAATAAGTTAAAACGCTGTGTTTAATTGCAAAGCCCATACAGACCACAACACTTCACGTGTTTCAACACGCTCAGTACTTCAATCTGTTTCGTGTATTCAACGCTCTACAAAACTCCGTGGACGTATCTCTTCAGTTCTCTGCTTTCCATGCCACTACTGCTCATAAAGTAACTTTTACTTTTAGTCATTTACACAGTTGAGAGTTCCCATTTCGCTTCAGTACGAGCTGCTCTTGGAAGGAAAATCTAGAGATGGGAGTGTTGGGAGAAGGCAAGGGGTCGACGCTGGTTCACCTTCTGGTGGTGGTTCTGAGCTTGGTGGCTTTTGGGTTCGCCATTGCTGCTGAGAGAAGACGAAGTATTGTAAGCCTCAGCTTCTTTTTTTTCCCCTTTCTTGGAAGAATTTTTAACTCTTTTTTCCTGTTTAGATTTTGATTAAAAGTTAGGATTTTGGAGATGGGCTTTGCATAGTTATATCATTTGTTTACGTGAGTCGATCTCTGTTTTTTCTTCAGTGAATTTCATTGCTGGTTGTCAGATGCATGATTTGTTGGTTAATAATGAGTTTTGATTCGAATGTTTCTGAAAAAAAGTTTTTTTTTTTGTTGTTGATCTGATTGCTGTGTGGTGTTGCTTAGATATGTGTAGTTGGATGTAAGTATTATTTCTTTTGTGAGTTTCTGAAATATTCTTTTGTTTGGTCCCTATGAACACCATTAGCTGTGATTTTCTATTGGAATTGTGTAATGAAATTTTAAGCCATCTGCTGGGCATTTTTATTTTAAGGTTGAACTTTAGGGGCAGTATGATTACAGCATTGGGTGACAGCTAATGAATGGGTGTCCCAAGTGATCCCGGAAGTTTGATGTTTTCTAGTGACTTAATTTGATCATAATCCATTTAAGCCAATGGAGTTAGTTAACTCGAAAGCAGTTTCAATTTCAATGTGCATTAAGTTAAACTTGAAAAAGTTTTTGGGTGGGGGGTAACTTTGGTGTAGTTTTCATTGTAGCCTGTCATGGAAGGTAAATGCGACAAGTTTAGTGCCTTATCTATCTCCTGAGTTTCAAAAGGTAAGATTGGAACCTAATACTAGGTGGGCCTCTTATTTGTGTTACATTTATTCCCACAAATGGTTTTGTTTTCAGCGAACCTAATTATAATTTGGTGTCCTTTGATCAATCAAAACGACTGTTCGTTGGCTTTGCTTGTTGATTCAACCACGACAATAGTTAAGCTTAAAACTTTTCAAAAGTTATTTTATAGATGATTAAATATGAAGAAAACTTAGTTGCCATCAGTTTCATTGAATATTTGAGATGCTTAATGCATTAGAGTTCTCAATGATTTCTGAAAACATAAATTGTGTCAAATGGTAGCACAATAAGTGTTCATTTGGTATTGAGGTACTATGGTTTTTAAGCAACAATCACTGTAGAGAAGCAGTAGATTTCAAATTTAATAGAAAACTGAATTGGCATTATGACAAGTTCGTGTTGCTGAACACTTTTCAGCTTTCTTTTTAAAGCAGAACAGAAGCACCAAAATCACAAATGAAACCTAAGACACATAGAAAGAAGGTCCTATAAGTTGGAGATGCTGCTGTTTTTCTCTGCTGGATATGGATTCTCATGAAAATGTATATCAATTACTCCTTACTAGATGTGCTGAAGGGTGACTTACTGGCAATATGTTATCTACACATTCTTGATTAAGCAATAGTAGATAATCTATTTTTAATCCCTGGTTGTTTAGCATTGTTTAGGCATATTCTAATGTCATATTAACGTAGACCAAAATTTTTTCCTGAATTTTCTTAGCAGTGATTGAATGAGCTGTATTCTCTAAATTAACTTGTGTATTTGGCATATTATTTCTGCATGACAGGGCCACATGGAGCCAATCCCAGGTCAAGTTAACGCCACGTATTGTGTCTACAGCTCAGATGTTGCTACTGGTTACGGAGTGGGTGCATTTCTTTTTTTTCTTTCAAGTGAATCTCTACTAATGGGCGTGACTAAGTGCATGTGTTTTGGGAGACCTTTAGCCCCCGGTGGGAATCGAGCTTGGACCATAATCTACTTCATCTCATCATGGTGAGAATTTTGACAAACATGTAAAATTGCAATTTTCTAGATATTGAAACTCTTTGTTATGCATTTTCTGTAGGGCAACATTTCTTGTTGCAGAATCATGCCTACTTGCAGGAGCTACCAAAAATGCCTACCACACCAAATATAGGGGAGTGATTTATGCTCAGAACTTCTCCTGCGAAGCATTGCGAAAAGGTGTTTTTATTGCAGGAGCAGTGTTTGTTGTTGCAACAATGATTCTCAACGTTTACTACTACATGTATTTCACTAAGTGCACTGCTGCCCATGCAGCAGGTCATAAAACAAATCGTACAGGTTCAACCGTTGGAATGACTGGTTCTGGGTATGCATAAAAACAAACCAATGGAGCTTGGTAGCTAAGTTTTGCTCTTATGGTTATATGAGTTCTGACAATTATTGTACTATTGAAGTTGATTGAAACTAGATATTACCTTGTGATCATCCAGAGATATTATATAGTGGGGTTATGATAGCGTATATTTGTTGTTGCTTTATGAAGATATAAATTCAAACTGGGAAAGTTAACCGGGAAGAAAAAACTAAGAGAAATTCCAGAAACACAGTTGTGGAGATTTTCATCTTTTTTTTTTCCTAAGAGGATTGGATGAAAAGTTGCCGTTTCTTCTACTAATAAATGCTTATTTGGCTTTTTGTGGGATTGTAGTGCTGCTATACTACAAAAGCAAAGTTAAAAAAAATGTGTGATAATGTAAATATATATACTTAAAAAAATGTGGATTAGGTGCAAATTAGCATTGTTTAGAGCGATATAGCAAAATACTATTTTGCATTAAGGCAGTGTCTTAATGCACAACAGGGTCTAGTTGGATCAATTTATATTTCAACGATGGGTAAAGCCATGAGAGGCCTGCTGTGCATCTCTTTCAACAGTATTTTTGAGTATGACCCATCATGTCATGAAGAGAAATCAATACCATCCCTCAACAGAGTATGTTAGCCTGTAATTTCTGTGCCCACACTTGAGTACAGTTTCAAAATTTCAAGCTAGTGAAAATGTGCAAGCAGAAAAACAAGAAACACATAAATAACAATATTGGATGCAAACTATTTATCCTCCAAAAAGGGACCAAAAATGGCAGAAAAAGGTATATGGCACAGCAGAAATTGTTAAGAGGAATGTATCCAAGGAGAAAATGGCAAACGTAGTAAAGGGAAAGCTGAAGAGGATTAAAACTTAGAGTTGGAATAATGGCAAAATGGACTCGCTTTAAGACACTCAGAGGAGTACAAAATCCATGCATGTATGAGCTAAAACAATTCTGCTGTTATCATTATTCTTCTGTTACAAAAGATTTTTTCATTTTTTTCACGGTTTCTGAAACTTGTAGTTTGGTGGCTAACTTTTCCTATTTCTGAGTAAGAAAGAAGAGATAAGAGACAGATGAAAACAAAACCACCTTTCTTTTTATGCTCTTGACCGTCCTGGCGACATGAATGAAAGAAAGAAGATAAATTAAAATAATATTAATTATATATATCTCAGTAGAGTTCAAAATTCAAACTCAGGTAAAAAACAAAGCATCTATTCTTAGCCTAGCATTAGTGTTCATCTCCTTTCTCAAATGCAAATGGGTTCTTGTGTGATCAGGACAGATGCAGTGTTTATCCTTTTGGTAAATTTCTGACCTGTAAACATTAGTAAGAAAGACTCAAATATTTGCTTTTAATTATGAACGTATACGATATCAATTTATTGAATAAACATAAAAATGCTGTCATGGTCTACCGAATTGATGCTCAAAACTTTCTTAGATAAATACTGTAGAACTGAAATTTTTTCTTCTATCGTGTGAGTGCGTGAAATAGTTGTTGCCTGTTGGTGGCCCCTGGATTTGGTCAAATCAGAAATAATCGAGGAGACAAGAGACTTGGTAGTAATAAATAAATAATTTAGTACATTTTAATTTAATTTAATTTAATTTAATTTAATTGCTGCCTGCTCAAGCGGAGTCTAGTCTAATCACTTTCACATCTGTAACTCGGAAATGACATTTCCTTGAAGATTGCTCGTAGTACTATCCATTTTTTTAAATAGATTATATATTTTTAAAATACATTTTAAATTTTAAAATATTATGCATAAGTTAAAAAAATTGAGACATTTAACAAGAAAATAAAATAAAATTGTATAAATAATGATTGTATTGTAGCTTAACTTATAAATGATATTTTCTCTTTAAAAAATGTAAAATATGAATAAAAATAAAAGAGTTATGTTATGATGTATTAAATTATATTATATATTTTTGTATTTTATTAATTTTTATATTGTAATTTTGACTTATTATAATTTTTAATTTATAAAAATGTAACACAAAATAAAAAATTACAACAGTTACAAATATAATTGAAATTTTTTTTTTTTAAAATCCGGAAACTTCAACCGTCAATCAATACCCCGGGATTTGTCATGGGGATCCAGACCGTCGATTATCCTAAAGCAGCATCACGGGGATAGGACCCAGGCATGAGTCGAAAGCGTCCGTAGTACCCTGATCGGCAAGTACCCTGACAATTTTTTTTTTTTTTGGAAACCCGGAAACTTCAACTGTCAGCCAACACCCCGAGATTTGCTTGCCCCAGGATTTGTCACGGGGACCCAGACCCTCGACTACCCTAAAGTAGCGTCACGGGAACGGGACCCAGACCTAAGTCGAAAGCACCCGTGGTACCCTGACCGGTAAGTACCGTGACAGACAGTATCAAACGACTGGAGAAAACTGGAACCTAACCCCCTAAGCACTTCAACAAAAGTGTTATGAGGGGAATTGAACTTGGGATCTTGAGATCCCAAGCCCAATTCCCACCACCAGACCATCCCTGGGGTAATTGAAATTTTCTAGCACTTCCCTAAAATGAAGTAAGACAAAATTAAAAAAAATTATATGATTCATTTTGTTAAAATGAAAAATTAAAATAATTTATTATAAAATTAAATTTAAATAGATATATTATATCGTTACTAATATATA
>JAVXUL010000012.1:1826819-1838440 GCA_035590515.1 Trichilia minutiflora | reverse complement strand
GATACACAATGAGTTTAAAACAATTTAGTGTCAAAAATATAGAAGGTTTACAATTATCTGAAAGAATACAACAATTAGTAAACATGTTAGAAATTATATATATATATATATATATATATTAGTAACGAGATAATATATCTATTTAAATTTAATTTTATAATAAATTATTTTAATTTTTCATTTTAACAAAATGAATCAAATAATAACTACTTTTATTATAAATAACTATGTTATAAAATTCTAAACAAGAGTAGGAACTTAAATTAATCTTTTCGCTAAACTTTGTTACTAACTTCAAGTTTTTGTGAATTGTCAAACATTAATGTGGATCATATTTGCCCACAAAATCCATATCTAAATAGAAAGAATTAAGCCTACCTCCATTGAAAGAGAGGATGGTTTCAACTTTCAATTCAAATCTAGCAAACTATGTGATAGTGTTATTATCATCTGAGGCATGTGATATTGCTTGGTCATTATCATGACAAATTTCACAATAATGTCCACATCTATATCCATCAATCGAATTAATCAGTTGTCTTCTTATGATGGGATGGTTGATAGTAAAAACGTCGATTTGGTTGTTTGCTATGGAGGATGAATTAGGTTAAGAGAGTGGAGAATTTTGATCCTCCACATAAATTTTTAAATGGGTTTGAAATTTCAAATGGACAAAAGATCATAATATTGTATTTACCACTGAATACGTACGTACGAATTGAAGAAATTAATATTGAGGGACATGATAATTTCCTTGTTTCATACGTCAAAGGGAAAGAGCCCAACACCACTGCGAGATTCCCGGCCACCTCCTCATCCTCGTCTCACATTTATCAAAAATATTTTATTCATCATTTATTTATGGAATTATTTATTTATAACTACTTATATACTTAAATTCTACATACACAACTCCCTGTGAAGGAGAGCGTGGGTTGTTGCGTGCCCATTATTATCATTAAACGTTACAACAACATTTAGGTGGAGAAATATTTAAAATTAATTAACCATAAAAATAATTATACTTTTATTAGATGATCTCATTAAAAATGATTATCAATTTTTTTTTTTCGAATTACTTACCTATAGAATATATATGAATGTCATGTCCTTCCCCACCTTTGTAAGAATGGTTCAAGTCCAATCATTGATGTGCACTGGACGTATACGTAGAAATTACCCATTATATTTATATACATGAACCTAAATATTTTTACTGTGTTACAGTAGATCCAAGTCCAGTAATATGTTAGTAAAATCTAATTGTAAAATATCATTAGTGATAGAAAAATTTTAAAGCACGTAAAAGAAATGTTGTTTTTTTAACTGTTGGTAGACATTCTCTGAGTGTGCAGTAATAATTAATCTATCGATCTAATGCTTATTATGATATTCAAAATCCTTGACATCTTTGCCGATTTGCAAATTTTGAAACAAAATGGGCTCCCAAAGGCTACAAATTAATAAGTATCATCGGTCAAACTCAAAACCCCATTTGTTTTTAATTAATCTAAGAAAATAAAGTAAAAATATAATCTATTTTATTCATTTAATGTTCCTATTTTATAAAACACTAACTTAAAAGTAGTCTTAAATTAAGACCATGACAAAATAACCTCATTTTGTTGTAATATAATCCATGGTTATTTTATTATACCTTAGATTTAAGGGATTTTTTTTAAAATATTTGCACAAACTTAAATTTAAGAGTAATATTACAAGTTCTCAAATTTTATTTAAAAATTTTCAATTTTCAATTAATTTTGTGACATTTATCAATTAGCTACATAAATTTTAAAAAACATGAATATATAATAAATGTTGTATATATTCATTTTGTTTTATTACACCTTACTTTATACCAATTTTAATCTAAGTCTTATTTAAAGAGGTGTTGCCACTTGATTTTTTTTTCTTTCTCTATTTTTGTTGTATTTCTATACAAACTAGAACTAGAACTGGTAATCTCTTCCACCTGTTTCTACAGTGTGATTTCTTCATCACGTGGGTTCCATTGTGGGGGCATGAGATGAGGAGATGAGGAGAATGCTCTTGCTCTATTCTATTTCTGTCATTACCCAAACAAACTTATTTCTTTTCATTTCTTTTCTTCAAACATCTCTCATAACCAAAACAATCATTTTCTCATCACAACAAGATCAAATTTCTTCTCAAACAAGAGCAAATACTGTTTCTGGATTTTGGTTTTTGATTTTATGCTGGTGTTGTTACTATTACTGTTGAAAATATATATTTATATATATATATACATCGAGGGAGATGTTTTCAGCATCATTTTCCGGTGGTAATAAGAGCTTCATCTACTCTTCCATGGTGGCTTTCGTGTTCATAATCATGATTGTTCTACAGATTTGGGTTCAAGCAACTGCCATAAGAATATTTCCTACAACAAATAGTGAAATAGTGGAAATACACAACATCAACCACTCAAATACAAATATTAATAAGAAAGAAGGAGATAACAACAGCAGCAGCTTATTTCACAAGTACTTCCATGGAAGAACTTTTAACTTCAGCAGAAATGAAAATGGATTGGAAGACAGTAAAAGAAGAGTACCCAGTTGCCCAGATCCTCTCCACAACTAGTACAATTATTCGTTTTATCAATCTGTCTCTCTCTCTCTCTCTCTAGTTTTTTAGAGTTGTTGCTGAATGTTATTATATCCAAAATACCCACGTTTTTCTCTTCATTTTCACGATATTATTTTGATCTATGTCGTAATATTAGGGAGAAAAACGGGGGTATTTTGGTACCTTCAATCTTCTTCCATAATGCAAAAAATTAGTACCAAGAAATGAAAACGATGATCATTGTATGTATAGAATCTGAGAATTTCCAATTTCCAATCTCCATTCCTATTATTGCAAAAATTGCTCTATTTTTGGTATTTTATATAGCCAGAATTTCCATATGTAGAACGCTTTTAGATCCTGTTTTCTTTTGAAGAAGAAGAAGAAGAAGTTTGTATGCAGCCAAACTTTTGTTTTGGAAACTAGTGAAGAGTGTCATTACAGAGATATCGTTCATGAATTTTCACTCATTTTTTAAAGTTATTTTTGTGTTTTTTCAACAGTGTCAAAAAGATATGACATATCAAATTGCAATCTTCTCATCAGCTTTTGTTGTTGTTCGATAATCCTAACAAGGAAAATGTTTTCAGGCTTTATTGCTGTGTTCAATTAAATCTCCACTTTGCTGCATATTTTTGAAAATTGCTTCCTGGATTTATTTTTGGTATTCATTTGGTAAGTTTTCATTTCATGAGGTTCAGGTCGCATAATTCTCATTTTTCCATAACAAGTATGTAACAGTCTGATAGATAGATCAATCTCACGTCACAATGCCTTTCTGTAAGTTTTCAACTTTTATCAAATCTTAAAGAAAACGTATATTTATCTAAGAATTTGATCAACAAATGTAATTTTGCAATTATCATTTTAATTTATAAATAAAAATTCATATTTATAGCATTACTGTTTAGATTTATATTTAAGCTTAAAAATTACTAATTAATTATACAAACTTTTACTCAAATTCACCTTGATGAATTCTTGCTCATATAGTTAGGGGTTACAAATGCGATTTAAATCGATTTGAGATAAAATTTTAAATCGAATTGTATATTACAGTTTAAAAATAAATAAAATCTAATTCAATCTATTAACATATTATAAAATAATCCAAATCAAATCGTAAAATACGATTTAAAATAATTTTGATATACTGTTCGGACTATATTATAAACTTAAAATATAATAATTGATTATTATTAATTTTATAATTTCTCGTTAATATTTAAGAGGAAGTTTTATGAATAATTTTTTTAACTTATCTATAAATATTTTTTTATTAATTATTATTATTAAATATATAATTTAAAATAATAAATAAATAATAATAATAATTTATAAAATAATATTAAATAATTTAATTTATAATTTCGCAGTTTAAAATTGATTCAATTTAAATTCTAAATTATAGACACTTGTTTAAAAAATACCAACTTATAAATTAATTTATAAATTTTTTAAACTGATTTAACGATTATCACATATAATTTTTTTTATTTTTATAAATTTATATATATATATATACACGAACAAAATGCAGAAAATATTGATTACATATTTGCATCAAAACCGAGAATAAGATTTGCTTGCGTAAGATTTCATTTTCGTACCCTATACATACAATTATTACCTCTTTTCTTTTTACATTTTACCAGTGATTTCATAAAACAGTTTAAAAATTGGAAAGAGGTCTCTGTAAACTTGTGAAATTTGGAAGTTTTTTTTCCTTCTATTTTTACCACTTACTTCCAATTTCACAGTTTGTCATCTTACTGTAAATAATTAAAATAATAAATTAAATTGCATGAAGACAATATACAATCCATTGTGGACAATATACAAAAAAATGTTTATTTAAATAAAATAAAATTATAATTTCATATTGTGTTTCAAGTTTTTACAATAAAACAAAATGTTTTTCTCGTATTTTGTTTGAATTTTGTTATATGGGTTCTTAATAAATAGAGGAAACCGATATTGGGAACTGAGAAATATTTGGAAGTAAAACTGAAAACTGGAGCCAATGCAAATCTGAAAGTGTTTTTTGTATTTTAGTGATTTGGATTTGGAATCAAATTTTGACAACACTCTCTTTCTCATCAAAAACAATTAGCTCACCATTGCATTCACCAATGCATGGCAATTTGTCATGTTCATATATTACTTATGGGTATAATAATCAAAGAAAGAAGAGAATTCAGAATCGACGTACCAATACAACAATAATTGAATCCAATTTAATCCAATTGTTTGTAGATTATTATTTAAACAATTTAAAACTTATATTTTTTTTTAATATATAGTTAAGACCTTAATTCTTATCATATTTGATGATTAATTAGCTGTTAATTAACATTAAAAAAAAAAAGAATATTACTTAGAAATTCGGGATCGATTATAAAATTGACTAAGAATATGATTGGTGTGGCAATACAGAGAAGCATAGCACGTGAATTTTATTCTAAATAAAAACATAAAAACCTGTCTTCTACTTCTTCTTCTGTCATATTAAATATATAATATTAATAAATCCAAAAATCAAGTCAATGGAAGCAAATATTTGCAAATTAAAACATGCAGAGAAGAATATTGAGGTTGGATTCTCTGAATAGAATGATTTAATGGCTGTGTTATCAACAACAATATTATTATTATTATTATTATTATTATTATTATTATTATTATTATTTTTGGTTAAATTTATACAATACAATTAATCATTAAAATTGAAGGTTGAAAAAAAATGGGATTTCATATTATCAACTCGAGACAAAAGATAAAGAAACTTGAAGTTTTGGGCTTTATTGTCAACAAAAGGGCCGAAACCAAATCCAATTTGTAGCCCAAAGATTTAGAAAATGTCGGGATATATGATCTTAGTGCAAAGCTCAAGCCTCAACATCATTATTCATTGGGATGGATATATTATGTTTCTTTTTTGTTATCTTTTATGTTTAATTTTCATTCAAAAATTCCTTTATTTATGTAATAATTCCAACAATACATTAAAGGAATCAATTTATTGACGAGATATCGACAAAGCATGCACCATATAGTAAGTCTTGTGAGTTGTGATAGTTCAATTGAAATACAACATGAATTAACCTCCAAATAATTAATTAAGAACCGAAACAGACTATTTTATGATAATTAATTCCATTACAACAACTTTAAATTGTGATTAAATTTGCATTAATTACAATCACTTAACTATTAACATCACTTATTAACTTTGGGGTACAACAGGAAAAAAAAACTTGTTTTCTTTTAAAAATTCATTATTAATACATGGATTTGGTTTTATTAATCTAAAAAATTGAGTTCAACCAATTAATAATTATATTTAATAATTTAACAACACGATAATAACTTTTTTTTGTGTTTAGACGTGTCACATTCCACACATCCACACATCTTTATTCATTATGGATTTTACATTTTTGGCTATTTAATTACTTTCTCAATAATAATTAAAGATTTGAAAATCATAATTTTTTAAGACATCAATATAATGAATTATGTGAATTTGTAAGGAATTTTAAGTTCGAATTTGGGAGTATCATTTTATTGAAATATCAAAGAATAGATTATAAATTTTATCTGAACTGTTTCGTTGGATATAAAAACAGATCAATTTGATTAATATTTATCTTTAATTCGATAGATTAAAATTTTTTATATATAAAAATAAAAATAATTATTTGACTCGCTATGCTTATATACAAATTTTTATGTGGTGAATCGATAAAATAAGAGATTTTACCGATTAAAGTGTTAATTTGCTTGGCGTTTATGTAATTTTAATAATTTAAATGTATTTTAAGTATTTATGTATTAATTTAATTTTCATAAAAAATTTAAAAAAATATATCAAGCTCATTCGTTAGTAGTGCTAAACGCACCCATATTACTAGTTGACGTAAGAATTATCTGTCATATCATATAATAATTTTTTTCCATGATCTACAAAATCTCCATAGATTACATAGAAAATTGGAAATTAAATATTTTTTAAAATTTATTTTATGATAACATCCATCAATTTTATTATAAAAAAAAATATCTATCATAGAAAATTTTCAATTTAAAGAAATAACAACCCAGGAAAATATAGAAAACTGATTCAGTTGGCTTGGCTCCTTAGTATTAGGATAAAAAAAGAAAAACCATTTGCTGTCTTTCTTTGTGCGCCCACAGAAACTAAAAACACTTCCCATTATTTTTCAATACCAGGATTTTGTGAAATTACTACAGGATTTTTTTTTAATGAATTTCTTTTATTTACTTATTAAAATAAATAATATATTAATTTTTGCAAATTTGATCGTACGGACTCCTGAAAATATGGAAAAAATTTTAAGCCGTTCGAAATGAAGAAAAACTGGAAATGGGCGGTGTAGAACTCGTGCTTCGCACGTGACTTTTGGTCTGTCATCCTCTTGCATGGCTCCCACCTTTCAACTGCAGTCTGTTTCCTCTTAAGTCTTTAAATTATAATGTCGAATTTGCCCTTTCAAGATTATTTATTCTCTTTCAAAAAAATTATATTTATTACACCGATTTAATATAGAAGAATTTGCCATTCCATGATTTGATATATGATCCCCTTCAGTTGAATTTAGATGTTTCGATTTATCACATTAATTATCTTATGCCCATTGTTGATAGTAGGTGTGCTACATGTCATAAACAAGAAAATATAATCTTCTTTGAATGTGGTTCATTTGTAATAAAGTTTTGCATGTGGGGTATTTCTAAAACAAGCAAAACAGCATTTTAAAAGACAATCTGGTATTCTAATTCATTGCCATTTTCCTACAAATTTACCAAACCAAGCAACATTAAAATTTCAGAATAAAATCTCATACTCTACCTTGGTTTTCAGGTTTATTTCTTACACCACTACTTTGAAATCACTAAACCACTTCAAAATATTCTTCTTCTCCTCCTCCTCTTAAATACCCTTCTCTTCTTCTCAAAATCTATCTGCAGTATTTGAATCATGAGGATGAGTTGTAATGGATGCAGAATTCTCAGAAAAGGATGCAGCGATGACTGCATTATTAAGCCTTGTCTTGACTGGATCAACTCATCAGACTCCCAAGCCAATGCAACTCTATTCCTTGCTAAGTTCTATGGCCGAGCCGGACTTATCAACCTCATCCAAGCCGGACCTACGCATCTACGGCCTGGTATATTTACATAACATTATATTTGTATATTATGAAAAAATGTTGGAGAAGGTTTATGTAATTTTTTTTTTATTTTGCAGCGATATTCAAGTCATTGTTGTATGAGGCATGCGGCCGAATTGTGGATCCGATATCTGGTTCAACGGGATTGCTGTGGTCCGGGAAATGGAAGCAATGCGAAGAGGCCGTTGAGGAAGTCCTAAAAGGCAAAAGCATAACGCAGAACTTTTCTTCTTCCTCTTCTTGTGCGGTTCCTGCTTCTTCCTCTACTTCTACTGGGGCTCCTCCTCTGAAAATCTACGACATACGCCACGTATCGAAGGATGACGGTACGGAGAATACGAGGACCCTGATCAAAAGGTCCTGGAATCGCCGGCCGAAGCCGGAGTCGACAGGGAGAGAGCTGAGTGGTCAACATTCCTGGTCGCAGAGTCAACACGGTCATGTGGAAAGCCGAGAAGATGAGAGCATATTTTCTGTGGAAACTGTGAGCAATCCGCGGTTGGTTCCAAATTGTTATGCCCAAAACGAGGTCGAATTGGAACTAACTCTGGGTTTACCTCCAATCAAACAACAGAATAACAAAAAAGTTCGCACACAGGATATAACTAGATAAAAATACAGTCTCTGCTGTGAACAATCAAATATTTTAACGAAATTTTTAATGTATTTCTGTTGACTTTATGGAAATGAATTGAATGAACCGAAGTTGTGTTTTGTGTTTTGTTATTTCTACTTCAATGGTAATATTTACTCCTATTGATTCCTTACTAATTAACCTAATTCAAACCTCAATAGATCCGTTTAATTAACCTTAGTATTGCCAAATACTACTCTTCTTTTTTGATTCAGGTGTCGATTGTATATGTTACTGATTTAGCGTTGTCATTTGGTAATTCCACGTAGAGTTTTGTTTTTCAGACATCTGCAATTCATGCAGCAGCCTTGAAGTTCGAAACTTTCCGAAATTTTGTTGCATGTGTAATGTGCTGTAATTCTAAGGGTATCTATAGTATTGTTCTTTCGCCCCTGGAATTTTGCATCTGTTTGATTTGTTGTTGTTGAAAGAATTGGTTGGCTGTAGATGACTGGATGCTGAGTACTCCATTAATCCAAGAGCCATTGCATAGACATCCATATTACATGCAGATTCTTGAAGCAAAGTGGAGGCCATGTTGAGAAAATTTATCAGGTGTAACGTTGCTTCTTCAAATGGAAAAATCAGAACGGAAAAGTTGCATATATATATAAATAGATGTTAGTAAAAGCCAATGGGATGTGACAAACAACTGATTCAGATTTTAATCAATCGTGTAGAGACACCCCAAAAATAAATAAATGAGATGAGATGAGATAAGCCTTTTAAAAAATAAGTAGTCATTTTTAGCTGTTATATTAGGAAAAAGACTAATGATTTTAATATATATTTAAATTTAATGGAAGGAAGATCTAATGATCTAAAGTGGGATGAATATGTTGAGTATAATTTAAATTTTTTTGAAATATAGAGTTAAATTCGCTATCAACTGTATATCAAAACTAGACTCTATATATCACATTACTCATGCTCTAAAGATAGATTCATAGGAAATACAGGATATACTTGATAGATTCAAACTCAATAAATTAATGTATCATAAACATCAAAATCATAATTTAATTTCGTGAAATGATTTAATATTATAGCTGAACAAAATTACTCTAATTTACGGGCCTTATTTCAAAGAAAAGTAAATTAAATAATATTGTGATAAGAGGAGACATTGAAACCAAATTTTAATTTTTGGATGTGATGTGACCATCTGCCCTGTGAAAGCAGAGCAGCAAATTGAAAATCCCCAAATGTCTACAGTAGATTAATAATTATCAATAAAATGATATGCATCGGCATATATAAATTGGAAAAGAGTTTTGGGTCCCAATTCACTTTAAATATTTGTTTGGTTTATCATCAAATCAAATCATCGACCCTCCAATATTTTGTAACTCCATAAATATACACCGCACACCTGGACTCAATATTTCTCATTCAAGAAACCTCTGGCCTTGGAATTGGCTTGCCATGGATGGAGACCCACTTATGTTACATTCCATTAATTATCTGGTGATACAATTAATAATTAGAGAATAGATAAAAGCATATATGGTCAAAATATTATATAATGTATTATCTCTTAAGAAATCAAAATTCATCAACCTTCTTAATAGCTTTCTGACCTTTTTAACTAATATAACAACCAAAAACCACGCGCGCACACATACATTAATGGCTATCACAGTCAAACAAAATACACAATTGAGACACCACTGGCTGATCGTGGCGGTAACATTTCGGATATTGTAATTAGTATTTTAGGTATAAATTATTGTGATGTTTGATTTACGAGTTAAAATAAAGATTTTAATTTATTTTTATATTTAATATTATTATAAATGATTTTTATATATGTATTTATTAATTAAAAATAAAATTATATAATTTATAATCATAAATTTTACGAAAGTAAATATCTATCTTTATATGTGATTGAATAATATAAAAATAATTGAGTATAAAAAATTTGAGATTAAAAAAATATATATATACAATTGAGGATTGTGTTCTTGATCAAAGGAAAAAGGGGTTTGATGTGATTAACCATAGTTCTTCATCTTAAATTTTATTCTATTTATTTCATGTACTGGATTTTTTGTATATAGGCCACAAAATTTAGCTCATTAACAATTACACATGCTGTAATTTACTTAGAATCAGTGAGCACAAGCTAATTAAATTATTTGTTAAACAACGGAAAAGCAGGAGTTCCTGCAAAGGATGATGCCCTTTTCACAAATCTCCCTTTCATAGTTTCATTATAGGCTCATTCTCTAAGATCAATTTCCTTAATATCTTATTTTCTTTGAAAACAAACTTGTCCGCCGCTTCTCTCTGTACTATTGCCTCTCTCCCTTCGTCCACCTACGCCGGATGTGAACCAATTCCCGCAAATTCTGTATATATATGACGCGGATGCACTTCTGTTGCACTAGCTCCCGCCTGAAAAATATTCATATATGCAGTTCTAATTAGGGTTACAAATAATCAAAATTTCATAATTAGCAGTGGCTTAGGAGCTGAATATCAAACACCAATCTTGGCGCGATTTTAAACCCCATTGACGATTTAGATGGTTGGAACACCACTTAGTTGACAAGAACTAATTTTATTGAAAAGGACTGGAATAATAAAATATTGTAAAATTGTCAAGTCTAGTCGGTGGAAAATTCATCTTCTCGTGAGCGTGAGCATGAGAATAAGAACTTTAGTTTGACAAAGAAATCAACTTGGTAGAAACAAACATTCTTTTGTTTATGATATTTATGGGGAATTTATATGACATTACTGAAGTTCACTCAAAATGCTTCTTCAATATTTACAAAAGAATGTTTGTTTCTACCAAGTTGAAGATTTCTTTGTCAAACTGAAGTTCTTATTCTCAATATCTTTTCCAACAAAGAACAGATTGATGCAAAGCCATGAATAACAACAAAGAATAGTTTTCACATACCAATAATTCAGTCTCCAACTCCTTCAAATAAAAAAGAAAAAAATCAGTCCACAACCATTCAGCCCAATGATTTTGGCCATGGTAGAACTTCAAACCACTTGTTGCTTGCCTTTTTAAAGTCGGATTGACACTTGCATCATAAATTAAACTTGAAAAATGTCACCCATGTAAGCTCAGGAATACTCCCTCCCTCCGTCTCTCTCTCTCTCTCTCTCTCTCTTTATATATATATAGTTGTCAAATCAAGCTTCACTTTCGTTTATAACAAGAAACAGGATAGTTTTATTAT
>JAVXUL010000012.1:1795890-1812579 GCA_035590515.1 Trichilia minutiflora | reverse complement strand
ATAGATCCAACCATTGAAGCTTTGACAATAGCCCTAAACTTGTAGGGATGGTTCCTGTGATCAGGTTCCTTTGAATATCAAGCATTTCAAGTTCAACAAGTTTTGATATTGAACTTGGGATTTGGCCTGTAATCTTGTTGCTTCCTATGTTCAATACTTTCAACCTCAAACCATCAGTGAATTCTGGAAACCGACCTGTAATGTGATTCCCGGATACATCCAAAGCCTCTAGAAAGTTGCTTGTCCTGTTGTTTATGATGCTCGAGAGAGACCCAGTAAGCTGATTTGTGTGGAGATCAATGGAAGTAATCCCATCCGGCAATTTCATCTCTGAAAGATCAAACTTCAACTGATTGTTTGAGAGTCTGAGGATCTGCAAACTTGACATATTTGTGAAGAAACTTGAAATCCCACCTGTGAAAAAGTTATTGGAAAGGTCTATGGAGCTTAAAGAATCTGGGTCTGTAAACTGGGGTAGATTTCCTCTGAGTTTGCAGCCTGCTAGATTGACACTTGAAAGTGGTTTGTCTTTGATCCAATTCGGAACTGTCCCTAAACTGAGGTTGTTGTAAGAAAGGTCTATTGACGACAAAGCGGGAAACCCTCTGCCAAGAAAAGTTGGTAAAGGATCCAAGAATCCATTTTTGGACAAATTAAGGTTCCAGAGGTTCTGTAATCTAGAAATGGAAGCTGGAATATGACCTACAAATTTATTACCACTCAATTGAAGACTGGCAAGAAATTTCAGACTACCAATCTGGTCAGGAATTGCTCCAGTGAGTTGATTGTGGCTTAATGACAAGTCTTGCAGATTGGCCAAGCTGCAAATGGAGCTGGGAAATTTTCCAGACAAATGGTTATTGGAAAGATCAATATAGGTCAAGTTTTGGGACCTTCCTAAAGTATCGGGAATAAACCCAGAAAACAAATTGAAGCTAAGATCAAAAGACTGCAAACTAGGGAAATCTTTGAAAGTTGGAGGAATTGGACCTGACAGAAAATTTCTCGCTAAATTTATGGTAAGAAGATTTCTTAGATTCCCGAGACTTGGAGGAATCTGCCCCTTGAAACGATTCCCACTGAGTGAGAGTGTTGTGAGTAAAGGCAAATGACCTAAACCGGGGGGAATGATGCCTTCAATAGAATTATCCTCCAGGATCAACTGTTTCAGGCGATTCAGATTTGTGATAGTCTCTGGAATTGGACCTGAAATACGTTTCATCCCACTTATCACCAATACCTCCAAGAACTGCAAATTTCCCAGAGAAGCTGATAAAGTTCCAATCATATACATCCCATTTTCTCTGTCAGGTCTCTGCAAAGCTACACCAGTAACTCTTCCTGTAGCTGGATTGCACACAACACCTTCCCAGTCTCCCCCACAGCAATCTCTTCCAACCCATGAAGCCAAAATCTCTGCAGTATCTTTCAGAATCTTAGCTTTGAACCCCAGAAGAGAAACCCTATCTGCTGCAAAGCAAATTGGGGCCTGTGATTGCGACGCTTCTTCAGCTTCTACTGACACTGAAAACACACCAAGAATTGAACATATCAGGAAAACCTTAAAACCCCATCTTTGAATCTGCATTTTGAGAAGTAGGATTTGAGCAGATCAGAGAAATAGCTCAAAAAATATATAGAAATCTGACAATAACTTTGGGAAAAAGGCAAAAAACAACAAAATATTCTGTTAGTAAGAAAAAGGTAAAACGAGTTGTAAAGCAGACATGGGAGATTAGTTTATTTTTTCCATTCCTTCACGTAGACAGGAAGGTATAATGATGAAAAAGATTCAAACTTAGTGATCTGCAACATTCTGAACAATATACTCCTTATATTTATAGTAATTCATTGTAAAAGAGGAAAAAAAAATCTATGGGCTGTTAAATCAGACTAAAGACATTCACATGTAAATTTGTGACCGTTTGATAAATCACAAGTGTCGTAATTGCTTTTGAACGTTGGAGCGCAGTAGATTTCAAATTCTAGTTGATCAACTTTTTTTTTTTTTTTTAATTTGCAATAACACTTTCAAATTTTTCTACGATGATTATTTCTCCATGTTCTGACTCTAGCATTAATGTATGATGGTGAAATTCAGGTGATCAAAACACACCATGTGGGTTTCATAATATGCCAAAAGTGATGTCCTTCACATATCGCATTTAAAAAAAATATATATATCAAACACTTTCTTATAATTAGCTAAATAATGAAGAATTTTATCAGAAGAAGGATGAAAATTTACAAATTGTAGCCGTTATATCTCTTCTTTTGAATTGTAATTCAAAAAAGGTAATCATTGAAAAAGGAAAGATGGAGACAGATTGAAGGAAAATGACTGGTTGAGATTAATTTTTGCAGCACTTTGGTTACCATGGTGCAACAACCACCGTATAATATCACAAATAAATATTAAAGATTTATAAATGATTATTGACTTTTTTTTTATTAAGCTTTATTTTATTATTAATTATAATAAAGTGAGGTTTAATTTTCTTTAAGAGGAAGATTAGTATATCAGAAACTGTTTTCACTGCTTTCCTAATTATCAAAAGCAACAAAAAGAGAGTGATGGAATGGAATTGATGTTAAAAGATTGGAGGCCAGGCCAGGCAACATGTGCAATTGGTTAATGAAAAATAAATAAACAATAATTCTAAACTCGGAACTTTTTTGGGACAAATCTTTTCCAGTATGTATGTATTCGTCAGATTTGTTGAATATTTGGGAGAAGGTTGGTTGTCAAACAATCATCCTTGGAATTTGACTCTTTTGGTTTATTTTTATTTTTATTTTATTTTTTGTTTTTCTGTTTCTTTTAAAACTAAGAAATTCATAATTAGACTGACATATTATCCATGTAAGAATTAGCATAATTAATTTGGACAAAAGCTTAAGTTTCCTTTCAAATTGTCATATTTTTGAACTAAAACTAAAATATTATTTAATGATATTAATTTTTAATAAAATTTACTTATATATTTAATATTTTTATCTTCTAATAATTATGATTTTAAAATAACAACACAATATTAATACCAAATAAAGTCCAACAGTCACAAATAAAATTTTATCATATATAAATCATGTTAATAATTAAAAAATAATCCAATAAAATTATGAGTTAAACTCGTATGTTGGATTAATAAATTAAGGACTCGTCTGAAACAATCATATCAATATTTAAAGTGTTTGATAAAATTCATTAGTAGTAAATAATTAAAATATAAGATAAACTTTTACTTAATAATTAATAATTATCTTTTACAATTTTAACTTTTTATTATATTTTTATAAATTTTTTAAAAATTAAAAATTATAATAAAAGAGTTTAAAAAATCCTTTTCTTTAATAATTTGACATTCAAAATACAATATTTAACGGAGGCAAGCTGCTGTTAATTAAAATCTATTGTAATATTTTTTTCAGTTCACTTTATTCTATTCTTATATTATAATTCTCAATTATTTTTTATATTTGAAAAATACAATAGAAAATGAAGTATTGTAAAGAAAAGTTATAGAATTAATAAAAACGAAAAAACATTAGAAACTAGAACCCCCCAAGTGATGATTAATAACCCATATTTAGCTTATTAAAGAGATAAGGTTGGCACTTGGCCAGTTAATCACAAGACTAATCGTATCTTATTGGGAGTCTAATCACCTTCTAAAACGTTCCATTAAGGAGACAATGATTCCCTTGGTTGGTGGTGGAATGCTCCAATCAAAATCCAAGTACTGTAGGTCCTATTTTATCATTTGGAGAAAATCTCAACGGTTAGCTGGAAAGAAGTTCAATTCATGATTATTATTAAAAAAAAATGAAAGTTCCATCCACCTCCAAGTGTTAGTGGGCAATGAACTGTATTTTGGACCATTAATTTAATTTCCTTTGATGGCATGGCATGAGTTGTTTAGTTGTTTGTTGTTTTGTTTTTGCTTCACAACACAAAATGAAAAGATGAATTGCGTTAGGTTGCGTTGATTGCGGTAGAAAACAACTTTTGCCCCACAAACATTAAATCGACAATATTGACTGGGAGGATTTCATCAGAATGAATCATTATATTTACATAAATTTTTTAGGAATATTTTCATGAGATTTAGATTTTTAGAGTCGTTAAGTTTAAGTTTTAGGAAATGGATGATTTCGTATAATGGATGATCAATTGGATTCACAGTCACACTCACACATACCCAAAACTTATGGTCACAAGTTGAATAGTAATTATTTGTTTGCATATACGGAGAATGAGAAAGCAATAAGGTCCAAAAAATTTCACCTTCACATGGCAACAGCAACAGCAACAGCAACAGTACGATTTACTAAACATTTTGGACATCCCCATTTTGGATTCATTACTTTAGTGCTACATTACGTACATATATGCTATCGAATATATAATTAATTGCTTCTCAACTAGAATAATTTTTTAATGATTTTATATAAATATTCTCCACTTTTTCAACGATTTTATAAATGGTTAAAAAACACATAAAATTAAGGAATTCAAACCCTAAATTTTTATAAAACAATGTAATCACTTTACCACCCTACTAAACACTAAAATTTTAATTATATTGTTAACTTATTTTTTTAAAAGTTAAAATCATAATTAATTAATGAACAACGTAAAATTTTAATTTATAATAAAAACTCTTAGTTTTTTAAATAATTCATACAAGTTTATTTACAAAATAGAAAAAAATATAATTTTTTTTTAGTTTTAAAAATTATTATTAATTTATAAATATAAATATTTTAAAATTAATTGTGTAGCTAAATATTACATATTTTTTATTTAATTATAACAAAAAATTAAACAATTAATATAATAATATATTAATCTTTTAATTTTAATCTTTTAAAACTGATTATGAAATTAAAACTAGATAATCCACATTTAATTTATAATAATAAAAAATTAAATAATCAATAATTTACATATTTAGTATAATTATATTTTAATTTTTTAAACTAAAAATAAAATAATATATTTTCCATAATGATAAAATTATTAATATTTGGTATTGTTTAAATCATTCATTAAATATAACCTTATGTATATAAAAAATAAGTTACAAACAAAATTAATGTTTAAGTGTTTGACATGGTGATTAATTAATTTTTATTCTTGAAGGTCAATCACCTCGCATTCAAGTATTTTTTTTTAAATTTATTCGGATAAATTCAATATTGGATCTCTGTTTAGTAATATTGAAAGATGATTATATCTCTAAAATCAATTTTTTTCTCATTAATGGAATTGAACAAAAGGATTAAACCGAGTATTTAAAAAAAAATAAAGATGAGATAGCAAAATAGGCTAAATATGATATACTTGCAGAGAATTGTCCCCTATCATTACAGTAAGAATTTTAATGAATTAAAGAGAATATGCTTTTATGAGAAGCACATCAATTCGGGTAACACAAAATGATAATCCTTGTATAGTACAAGTATCTTTCCGCGAATCAGAGAATTTGGAGAGAGAGGGTGATGACAAAATTAGAAAAGGAGAAAGAAAGAACAGTGATATAAGAAAAGCAATCTACAAAGAGGGACTTCAAAAGAGGAAAACATAGACAATATGTATTTATACTACAAGACAATAAACCATCACATGGTCTATTCTAAAAAGCAGGATTTCAACTAGGTATTGATGGTGTCCTACAACCATCATCTCGTCCAAATAATAGTGATATTTGTTACTACATGCATGGCATGCTATAGGTTTTGAAAGGTTCTAATCATACGTATGTGTCACGGATAATCAATTCATCAAGACCCACATGACAACCTTGTTGGTTGAAAATCTGTTCTGATACCACTTATATAACGGGTTAAAAATATGGATCATTAGTTTATAGACCAACATAATAAGATTAAGCGATAACATGTAGTCTATATATAGAAACATGAAGAGTAATTAGTTGTCTGGTTTGATCTATAAATCTTATAAGGTTACAAAGTTCCATTTCCAATTAATTTTATTCCATTGTATTGTACCATTTTCAGAATTTAAGAATCTAATGCATCAACCAGATAAAATTTAGATAATATTAGTTAGTTATGTAGTTGGAAATCTCTTTTTTAATTCATATTTACAACTTACAACTAATTATTTTATTGTTTTTTTTTTTGTTTTTGGAACAAAGGTAAAGGTATTGTATTAAGTAAATAATCAGCCGGAGGAGAGAACATAACTTTATTGAAAAAGACAAGCGAAGAAGAATACTTTGGTGGCATTAAACATTCTTTTGCAAATATTGAAGAAGAATTTTGAGTGATCTTCAATAATGTCATATAAATTCCCTATAAATATCAGTGTTATATACATATATATCTATCTTTTGCAACAAAGAACAGATTGATGCAAAGCCATGAATAACAATATAGACGAGTTTTCACATACCTATGATTCAGTCTCCAGATCCTGTAAAAAAAATGAAAAAGAAAAAAAAAAAATCAGTCTGCAACTATTCAGCCCAATTGTTTAGGCCATTGTAGAACTTCAAACCACTTATCGCTTGCCTTTTGTAGTCAGATTGACAATTGCATCATAAATTGAACTTGAAAAATGTCAGCCCATGAAAGCTTAGGAATATCCCAGTCTCTCTCTCTCTCTCAATATTTTTTTCAAATCAAGCTTCACTTTCATATATAACAACAAACAGGAGTGTTTCATCATTCCTGATATATGAAAATATAGATACAGCCAGGGAAATAACTTAGAACACAAAGAGCTTTTCGTTATGCCCAGTTGGAATATTCTATTTCCTTCTAAACAAACCAGTAAAACACATGTACACAGCAATTTACTACTTGTTTAACAAACTCAGAGAGTACATCTAACAGTTGAATACTGAATATAACACAATTTTATTTACCTGACAAGTCCCAAATTGAGAATACCCAAGAAGTTTGAGGCCAAGACTTATCTTTAGCTTTCATTTACAAAACTCTAGTCCAAGCCGTCCATCCTTCCCATGATATCCTCTTGTACCAAGGACTTCTCCATGCCAATAAAAGCAGAAGACACTTTCAGCTTCCTCAAATAGCCCTTTCGACAAATAAATCTGACCCAATAAAGAATGGGTTCTTCTTTATACCCCCCCGCAGCAACTCCTCAGATTTTTCCAATTTCTGTTTTAACCCATCACAGTTTTCACAAGCGGCTTCCCAGTACAGGTTTCTGCCCTCAATTTGGTCATTTGGGATCAAAAGCTTTAGTGCAATTGTCAAAAACCGGAGGTATTAGAAGCTCATTTTCCTCGTATCTCTTTTTTTTCACTGCAACCGCACCAGATTTTTCTCCTCTCTTCAATGAATATCTCTTCCTATTTCACTATCGAACTGTAAATTGCTCCCATTCTTGGTGACGAATTCATCCATAGTTCAGGTTTCCCATCTCCAGGCCATAAAGCTATAAAAGTATTCCCTGCAAACTCAAGCTTGCCATCAGAATTATCAAACAAGAAATCCGGAAAACCAAAATGTTGGTCACTGAAATCTGCAATTGTCATCAGAAGAAACGTCGCCTCAACCCTTCTTGTAACCTGGACATTTTCCCCTGTCCTGATATACTTCACTGTAATTCCATCTGCAGGCAACAGTGAATTTATCTTCTTCCTCCAAGCTTCCTCTGGGTTAAACAAATCTTTATCTCTAGAATTTCTTAAAGAAATCTCAGAGGCTTTAAGTTGTTCAACGAGTTTTTTATCAGAATACTTGAACAAGAGATCATCATGAATCAACGGCTGACGAGGACGATACAGAACAAATGAATCAACCTCTCTGCAGCATCGCCGACGAGTCCCCGAACAACTTCTCGACCTGTGTTGGGATCAAATATAGCAAGATTAACGTAAGAGTTTGACTAAGCTGAATAGAAAAGCCCACAAAGGCAAGAAAAATTTGGTTGTTACCTAATTCGGAAAATGGTGAAGAGATAAGATTATTCCGATCAATTTTGTTTATTTGTTTATTTTATTCATATAATTTTTGTCTAGTACCAATTCCGAACGAACTAGATGACGAGATATATATGAATGGAAAGCTTTAAATGTCTATTTTTGAAAAATTTTACAGTTTACGTATCGAAAATCTGTAAAAGAAGTTATTACATTTTAAGGATTGAAGAAGAGGCAAAAATTCAGGTGTGGGCACTTAGGCGACCTACTACTCTTACCACTCTTATGGATGAAACTTCATCTATGCTCCTTTCATTTCATCTTCATCTCAAGTTTATAAGAAGTATTCTTTTGGGTCTTTTTTACGGCATTCGGTTACCAAAAGGACTCTAAAGAAGCTCTAAAGACATTGACATCAAAGGGGAGAATTCCAAGAAATTAAAGAGAGAAGCAAAGCATGCATTTGTGCAAGAAGAAGAAGAAGTGTGCAATGGGAGAAATTACAGAGTAGTTCTTTCTCTCTTAAACTTAATTTCATCATATATTATTTAGAAATAATTTCGTATTTTGATTCAATAATGTTCTAAGTTGGTTTATTTAGAAAATTGATGTAGTTAAACCATGTTTGATTAATTAGTTGCAATTTCAATTAGTTAATATTGTTTCTTGCTTATGTATTATGTGTTATTATCTGTATTTAATATTTGTGTTGAATTGGTCATTTAGCACATGATCTTGGTATTTGGTATGAGATTGAGAAGTGATTATCAAATATATTATGGTAAAAATGTTATATATTGTCAAAAAATAGAGATATCAATAAAAAAATGCATGATTTTAAATATTCTTTATTTTTAATGCATTTCAATGACTATGTGATTATCATAGAGATGTAGGGATCGGAATCTATTCCCCACAATAGATCTATTATCGCTCAATAGAAGTTAATGATTATAATTAATAATTTACCAAAAATACATGAAATACGTTAATTAATTAAATTCTAATAGTTAGTAATAATAGATGTAACCAAGTCAAATTCCTAAATCCTTAATTACTACCTTAATTAATATATTCATCTTTTTAATAAAGTGCTTTAGGTGTTCATTTTATACTTTAATTATGTTTGGTTTAAATCACAGTAATTTCATCAATTTTGATTTTTAAATAATAGTAAGAATTAATACATTTTAATTATTGACGGATATATAATACTTGTGATTTACTACTATATTACTTCGAACGGTTCTTGCACTTGAGAGACGCAGCAGTAACCAACAAAAATAAATTAATTGAATTGAAGCAAAACTTAATTGAATTAGATGGGACGTAGAGTATCACATTTAATATTGTATTTAATGTAAAATATTAACCATATATATGTATATGATCTAAAATTACACCTACCTACTACTAAATCTATAAATCTATAAATGAATGGATTTAACTTATATTCATATTTATGTTTATTTGAATTTTTTTAATAAGAATATCTTTATCTTAATAAAATAAGAATATGTTAATAATAATTATTAAATTAAAATTTTTATTTAATTATTTTTTGTGTAAAAAGATGCATAATCGTCTAATATTATTAAATTAAATTTATAAAATACAATCAAATAATAATCATTAAATTAATTTAATAATTATTATTAACACATCTTCATTTTAAAAAAGTAAGAATTTTATTATCAGAAAAATACTCATATTTATTTAATTTATAATATTTAGAAAGACTATTACTTATTTTAATATTTAAATTAATTTAAAAATATAAATAAGAATTAACAATGTGTTCCCTTCCCTAGACGTCTGCATTGCATTCATTTGTCCAACGTAATATAATCATAACAAATTATGTCTATATCCAAAATTATAACTTAAAATAAAAAATAAATATTGTATAAACTCATTCTTATAAATTTATGTAATAATATTATATTATAGTTATATATTTTATAAAAAAGAATGAAAATGGTAAAAGTAAAAAATTCGCATAAAATATACGTGGTAATAAGATAATATTATTATATTGATTTTTTTTTTTAAATTTAAATACTTAGTATTATTGTTGAGACCAAATTTTAATTATAAATGTTTTCTATTTTTTTTAATGCTTGTTACTTGTTTAATTATTTAAGGTTAATTAATTATAAAGTCATATAAATTAGGTGGTCAAACTTTCTTTGTTCTTATTATTAAGTTTCAACCATGTAAATTTTATGATTTTTATTTTATATATTATATTAATAAATAGAAACACCGTCTCTATTGAAAAAGAAAGAAAAAGAAGAAGAAGAAGAAGAAGAAAGAGACAACTAATTGAAATATAGATTGGCTACCAAGCCGGCCATTGAAATAAATACATATTTTCTAGCATCAAGAAATTAAATTGGAAGATAAAATAGACAATAAATATTAAAAAAAACATTAATTTAAATATAGATAAGCAAAAAAAAACGTACAATTTATCATTAGTATAAAAAAATAATTCATTCAATTAATATTTAGAAAAAATATATATAAAAAGTTTGGTATTCAAATGGGATAATATCAAATAAAAAATTAAATTAATTAATTAAATTGTTTTTGTATGGAAAGCTTAAAATAAAGACAAAATAATAATATCCAAGCTGCCAAGCCAATGACATCTATATAAAATTATCCCGAATTATGCTATGCTAGTCTCATGCCAACCATGATCTTATTCTTATTTTCCATTTTTTAATAAAAATATTATTAATTTATTTATATTTATATTTTGTTTTAATATATTTTTATCATTCACTCGAATAATTATCTAATATGATATCAAATTATAATTTAGTCCTTCGGCACTTAGCCTTATATGATAAAAAATTGAATTCTTAAGGGATCCTATATTCGAATATCAGGCGTGTTACCTTGTTGAAGCGTCAAAGAGATCAGGTTATGAATTTTATCTGAATTATCATTCTAGAGGTAACGACACGATTAGTATCTATTCTCAATTTGGTAGATGTTTGATATATATGATTTGATTTATATCTCTCGTTGCAGTTGGATAGATTAAGATTTTTTAATAAAAAAATAAATAAATAAAATTATAATTTTGCATTTGACATTGGTACGCTGATTTGTATGAATGACGTTGAGCATGAGGGAACTGTTTTTGGGTCGCAATCTAATACGGTGATCGATAAGTAACAAAAATAATAATAAAAGATGAGGTTGGCTTTATTTTCTTTTCCATTGCTTTCTTGGCTTGGCCAGCAAACAGTGCATTGAAAGAATCATTTTAGTATTGAAAGTTCTGTTTACATCGGTATGCTTTGCCTTTGTCTTTTACGGCTCACTGTATACACAACGTAAAGCCATATTATTGATGACAATATAAACGAAACCAATCATATTTTTTGAAACATGCAATGATTTTAGAATCTGTAACGGCTTCTGTATGCTATGCATCTACCTTTTTTAGCACTTTTTTCTTCTTCAAAATTATGGGTCTTCTCAACTTAAAGCATTTCGGAAGAGATCATACACAAGCTTTTAGATCATGCACAGCGAGTGATTCGTAAAACGAGTACCAATTAATAGTAAGTTACAAAGGGTTGTCTTATCATAATACCACCAAGTTTTTGCTTGATTTTTAATGTGTTTTATGTGTCCATTTGCATGTTTCCAATATTTATTTGTTTATTTCTATGCATCACTGACTTGTATTATTGTATGATGATATTTTATCTGGTTTTCTAGTAGTTTCACTAGTTTTCAGCACAACTTAGGTTTTGAGGATATGGGATGCTTTCTATCAACACCAAAAGGTTCTGGTGAAAACAAAAAGAAACCCAGAAACGTGGGCGAGATTGCTGTGTTTGTTCCAGGATTAAGGATTCCGAAACCTGTTGACTTTGCCGAACCCCTTGGTGATGGGTTATCCAGGAGCTTGGTTGAACGTTTATTGGCTCTTAGAACAAGGATTGTTGTCATGGCAGGACAAGAAGTTCCCATGTCTACGAAACCACGAAAAATAGCTACACAGCATGGTAATTGGTCAAGTTGTTGTTATCTCCTTGGAGAATTTGTTGAAGCTATTTGTTTATTTGCATCAAGATGGCTGTTTCTGATGCAGAAGGATCAACTCTGGCTGATCTGCAGCAGGCTCTGGAAGAGTACTTGCCAGTCTTGTTGGGGCTGGTTGAAAATGGTGCATGTACTTAACTCAAAAGATTTCTTCTATTTTCTTTCAGTTCTGTTTGGCTGCTGAGAAAGTGGAGGAAAAGTTTCATTTAGCCATATAGTTGACTTTGCTTAGCTGAGTTCAGGTTTTCCCTGAACTCATGCACTACCACTTTCTAAGACTAAGTCTTTCGTATTTTCAACACATAATACAGGAAACCAGCTACAAGATAAGTTGCAATTTTCATGGTTAAATCAGGAAGATGACGCAGAGGTTGGAAATCAACTTCATTTGTCAACCACACGAGCCACCAATTCTTATATTTGTCCTTCCATCTTTTCAGGAAACAATCATGTCAAATTCTTGGTACGAGATTCTCTCAGTTTTGCAAATGATGACCATGCTATCGCTATCCCAAGCCAATTTTTTGATTCTTCCGAAAACATCTTCAGATGGTAATCACTCAAAAGTATCAGAAGGTGAGGCTAATCGCTAGCTGATAGAACAAAAATTGCAGCAGAGAAAGTTTATCAGCATAAAAATTCATTTTGCCTGCTAAAAGCTGTGATTTCTGATTTCTGTATCAGACTGCAGACGCGATTCTATTGATATATTACTTAAGGCAGCTGGATATCTAGACTTTGCTGTCAATAATGTTCTCCCTCAGCTTCCTCCTGAGCTTAGGTTCACTAAATTAGCATGTCCTTGCTTCTGATATTGCTGCTAAGGTCTCAGACAATCTGGTGTTTTCAAACAATCTTGATCTTGAACTCTTTGCTTTCTCAATGCAGGAAAGATTTACCATTGGATCTCGCCGCCGGAGTGCTTCGAGCCTTTTGCCTCCAAGCACTAGGACAGGTAATAGACATGAAATTCAATCCCTTCGGTCATTTTTTCCTTTTTGCATAATCTCTATAATTTCCATACTGCAGGGTGTTGATATTCAACTTGGAATGGCAATTGACAGTGTCAAAGCCACACTGGCTGTGAAACGGAGGTTTGCGTGTGAGCTGGTAAAATACTGGCGTCAGGTACTGACTGATAAACCTCGTATCAAGCTAAAGGATAAGTGTTATATATTTTTATGTTATAAGATAAATCTCATCCCTTTCATGTCCCCGGTGTATAATTTTAGATATTTACTAATATAATTATCAATTTATTCAACTAACTTTACACTCTGCAGGCTCAACAAAACATTGTTGACCTACCATTAGCAAATGGATGGGGAGAAAAGCATAAGCTTTTCATTCAATGGAAATTTGTTGAAGCCAAGGTATGATTTAGTTACTTGTTTCTCAGGCAAAAGAAAGTAGAAATTTTGTTCCTCTTGTGAATATGAAGGACATTATATGAGAGAGAACTTCAGCATAGGCAAATTGTTAGATCTTAGAATGTGTAGAACTTTGATACATTTTTACATTCCAGGCTGCTGCATACTACTTTCATGGATTAATCCTCGACGAAGGGAAAACAGAAGGACGTAATGAGATGGCAATTACAGCACTGAAATCAGCAAATGAGTTTCTAAAAGAAAGCAAGAAGGCCTGTGAATCTTTCCACGGGACACCTCCTTTATCACGGTAGTGTAACCAAAACCTCTCTAACCTCTCTCTGTAGGCTTTCCATTTTTGTGTACTCGTTTAACTTTCTGTTTGTCTAGAAATCCGCTTCCTCTTTGGGGGACTAGCAAGCACCTCTACGAGAAGATTCCGAAAGATATTTCAACCAGGCTGCAAATAAACCCAAATCTGCTCAGTGATGAAATGTAATTTTGTTGATTGACTCTTCTTTCTTAGGATGATAGATGATATTTAAACTATTGAGCAGTTTTTTTTGTTTCGTTCCAGGATTCTGCAGAAAGCTCCAGAATTGCCAGATTTTGCTTTGTCTCTAAAACCAGATGATTACCAGTTTCCTTCAGTGAATCCCTAATGGAATGAAGACTGAAAAAGCCAAAATTTGCTTCCTACTCACCCAACAGAAGGACCTTGGAAACTTAATTAGAATGTGTAACAAATGATAAAAAGATAAAAGCAACTGATAGAGGTAGAATAATATGTATTTGTTCTGCTTGAATAAATTATCTTTTGAATCAAAAATGAACAAGCTACCAGATTTTAAAAAGAGAATACACCAATATTTTATCCAAGTACGAGATCCTACCAAATTTAAGGTCTGCTGGTTATTAGGCCCTTTGTGTTTTTGAAATTTGCATCATTATATTTCTTTTTCACATAACACTTAAATTAATTATTTTGCTTCGAAAATCCTTTTTTATCCTCAAGAATCAGATAATACTATGTTATTTGTTATGCTTGTAACCAATAATAAGGATGCAGAAAATAAGACAGGGATTCTCTACAATAATATAGTAGACCAACAGCTCGGTAGGGCATTTGTTTTGGGTCAAATCATATTCTAGAACTCAATAAGGGGATGATTTTTGTTATGATCTAAAAAAGTACTAAGCAATTAACAATGAAATGAAAGGGAATATTCTCAAAAAAAGAATTCGTTTTACATTTGAACTTGGAACATTGCTTTCGTATTTCAACTGGTGTCTGTTTTATTAGAATAATAAAGAAAACTAAACTACTTACTAATGAGGAAAAAAAATTATAGCAAAATTCTTTACACCATTTTGTTCCATCTTTTGAGTTAATAAAACTAGTTAGGGAACAATTTCGACCAACAGCTAGTCTTTCGAATTCCGGGATCTGCTTCTTTCACTGGACTCCTGCCTTCTTCAGTGTCTCTGCATCTCTTGGTCTGCCAATCCGAACAGAATATCAACTTCCATTTAAAATATTCAGACTCAATTAACTTGGTTTTAAAGAAAATTACGAACCTGGAGAAAGGGTCAGGGCGGACTGGATCAGGAAGAGTCCGGTTGTTATCCTGTATGTGAGCCACCTTTCTCAGGAAAGATTTGTTCACAAACTTGTCCGAAGAATTCACGACACGGTCAGGTTCTTCAACCTCGGAAATTGCACCTCTCTTCTTCTTTGTAACGCTGACGTTTGGGCAATGTACAAGTTGCTGTTTCACTGTATGGGTTCCAATTGTCAAGGCCACCATTACCATTCCCATCACCACATAGACAGGTGCAAATTCTCCAGTTATCGAATACCTGGCACCATTCAAAAGGAAAAAGAAAATGCAGACGTTCGGATTGAAAAAACTTATTATTTAATTTAATACGTAGAATTGTAAAGGTGAGTAATTCAGATTCACTAACTTGTTGTAGGGTTGATTTGCATTTGGATGAGCAGAATGTCCTGCTGCTGTTGCAAATGAGCGGTTTCCAAGCGATCGAATGAGCATTGATCTCCAATAAGCCTGACAAGAGCAGAATTATTCAGAAATTATAAATTCACAGAATAAATATGCTACTGAGTCTGGCAATTGATACTTACTGCTGCCTTGGAAGCCATTTTTTCCCCTTACAGATTACAGTAAGATCGAATATGACTTAACAGTTTTTTTGTTTTGTTTTTGAATGTAGAGTGGGTTACAAGTTCCTGTAATTCGCTTATAAAGAGCTTAAGGCAAGGACAGGTGGCTGGATAACATAGAAAGACGGTAATCTGAAGCAACCACTTTGCATTCTTGGAGTTTTTGTAGGAGAAGATTCGTGATAATTGGTTTACAAAAAAATAATATAGAAACTGTTGATGGGGAAAGTTTTGAATTCTTCCGTTAATTCTAGGCCTCTCGTTGCAAGGAAAATATGCAGTTTACGATCCATTTTCACTTAACACACACTTTCCTACGGAAAAGAAATAAATAAATTGTTGGGGCATTATAGTGTCACCCAGTCCGCCCAAGCTCACCTCGATATCCTTGTTCAGACCCATTATACAAAGATACTGTTTTTCAGATATACTCTCCAACACGACATCTTTTCGGAAAGTTGATTACATTATCGGAGAGATGACCGAAGCGCCTCGGGACATTTTGCCCAAATCCACTGTTCAGAGGACCTCTAACGATTCATCCGCCGTCAACTTGCATTCGGACTCACGGACACTCGGGATATACTAGTCTCCATCATTCTATCACTTGACGACACTGAGGCTATCACCCGTTATGTGAAGGCCTCCCAGAAACCAGGGGATTTCATTCTCGGGAGAGCTGGAGCTTCACTCGGAGGTACAGACACTCGGACACTTAGGGGTGATGTGGCAGAGGCATCATCACGGTGGGACCTTACGTATTTAATACAGTCACCCCATGCTTCCTTGGGACTACCACCTTACCACTCTAGCCTGCCAGCTCACCACCTCCTCTATAAAGGTGTCTAACGGGTCGGGTAGGCTCGCGAACTGGCCCGGCCTGACCCGTCAAAAATTGGGCTCGAACTGGCCCGGACCACTGTTCACACAGTTCGGGCCGGTTTCGGGCCAATATAGACAGTCCGGTCCGGTTCTAGAATTCTAGAATCGCAAAATCGGACTGTAACGGGCCCGAAATCCTTTCGAGCTCGACGGTTTGGCACTGGGTTGAACCAGCGGTTCCAAATCGGCGGGTTGAACCGGCCCGGTCCGCCGGTTCAACCCGGGTTAATTTTTTTTAAAAATTTTTTTAATTTAAATATTTTTT
>JAVXUL010000012.1:1779459-1795790 GCA_035590515.1 Trichilia minutiflora | reverse complement strand
CGTTCTTACCCCTGTTTGTGAGCTCGTCAGCTCGATGTCAAGCTTACGCGCTCGAGGTTTTGGAGCTCTCTCGTTCCTTGTTTCCGATCTTATTCGCTCGATGCCGAGCGCTCCGCTCGATGTTTCCGAGCTCTTCAGCTCGATACTGAGCTTACGCACTCGAGGTTTCGGAGCTTTCTCGCTCCTTATTTTCGAGCTCTTCAGCTCAATACCGAGCTTACGCGCTCGAGGTTTTGGAGCTCCCTCGCTCTTTGTTTCCGAGCTCTTCAGCTCAATCCGAGCTTACACGCTCGAGGTTTTAGAGGTCTCTCACTTATGTTTCTGAGCTCTTCAACTCAATGCCAAGCTTACACGCTAGATGTTTCGGAGCTCTCTCACTCCTTGTTTTCGAGCTTATTTGCTCGATACTGAGCTTACGCGCTCGAGGATTCGGAGCTCTCTCGCTCCATGTTTTCGAGCCGTCTTAGCTCGAGGGTTTTCTCCTCTCCTATTCATGTTCCCGGGCCTATTTGCCCGATGCCGAGCTTATGCGCTCGATGATTCTCTACTTTTTCATTCGACGATGCCCAGATTTTGTACAGAGCATCTGTTCCTGCGAGAGGCCGATACAGACTATAATTTTCAGTAAAATTATATTTTTACTGAAAACTGGGGGACTTAGTGTTGGGGCATTATAGTGTGGCCTAGCCCACGGGCCCAAGCCCACCTCCATATCCTTGTCCAGGCCCATCATACAGAGGTGTTGTTCCCCAGATGGACTTTTCGACACGACGTCTTTTTGGGAAGCTGGTTACATCATCGGAGAGATGATTGAAGTGCCTCGGACATTTTTCCTAAATCCACTACTTAGAGGACCTTCAACGATTCATCCGTCGTCAACTCGCACTCAGACTCGCGGACACTCAGGGTATACTAGTCTCCACCATTCTGTCACTTGGCGACACCGAGGCAAGCACCCGCTGTGTGAAGGCCTCCTAGGAACCAGGGGATTTCATTCTCGAAGGAGCTGAAAGCTTTACTCGGAGGTACAGACACTCAGACACTCGGGAGTAACGTGGCAGAGGCATCATCACGATGGGACCCTACGTATTTAATACAGCCACCCTATGCTTTCTTGGGACTACCACCTTGCCACTCTAGCCTGTCAACTCACCATCTCCTTTATATTATCACCATCCATTTCGTCAAAAAGAACTACGTGTAACTTGATCCTCTCACCAAAGAATCAGGAGAAAGAAGCACCAGAGGAACCAGGAGAGAGGAAAGGAGAGAAGAGGGAAGGAAGGGTGTACGTAAGCAGCTTGGGTCTCTCCCAAGTTCAGTCATAAACATACAAAATCGATCGACCACCATACCACCACAGCGAATCAACACAGCTTAGGATATTTTCTGTGTGTTTCGCAGCCTCAAGGTTCAAGAATAAGAAAAAAAAAAAATCTGCTGGTGTAAGAAAATCGCCATGACATTTTCTTGCATCAACATAAATAAAAAAGATTGGATAAGAAAAAAAAATTATCCAGAGAACAATCATTATGCAACATCATTTTTATTTAAAAATCCCCGGCCAATTTCATATCTAAAGTTGGTTGAATTTGGATAAAAAATGGTTATTCAGTCCATGCATATGTTGACTTAATTTTTATTTTCCATTTTTTGCAACACAAATAACTTTTCCCTCTGTATATCACCTTCAATGGGTGTACTTAAATGTTCACATAGGAATGCTTGAGCTTTTCTTTAAATTTGGAATGTATAGAACATAGCTTAACAGATTTTTAAACAGAATGCACCATTATTTTTTTCCCCAGTATAAGGTTGTGCAAAATTTATGGTCCGTTGGTATAATGCTATTATATGTTTTTCTTTTCTTTTTTTCTTTTTTTAAGGAATGCTATTATATGATTGCTGGCATCTCTCTCACGAGTGTCATTATCAGGGACTTGATTAAATTGCCAGTAATCCTCAGCAGAAAAATAGCTGAGAATATTCTAAAGTGCTAAACGAAAGTGCAGGTGTTCTAAACCCCCAACATACAATCACATCATCATTCCAAACAATAAATATTGGGTAATAGTTGTATCTTTGGATAAGGTTGTGCAAAATTTATGGTCCGTTGGTATAATGCTATTATATGTTTTTCTTTTTTTCTTTTCTTTTTTCTTTTTCTTTTTTTTTAAAGGAGTGCTATTATATGATTGCTGCTGGCATATCTCTCACGAGTGTCATTATTAGGGACTTGACTGAATTGCCAGTAGTCCTCAGCAGAAAAATAGCTGAGAATATTCGAAAGTACTAAACGAAAGTGCAGATGTTCGAAACCCCCAACATACAATCACATCATCATTCCCAACAATAAATATTGGGTAATCTCTACCGTAATCCATCCATCAGGCAACCTACATCCGCTATGGACATTTTGGTCATCAGCTTTGCCCAGAACCAAACCCAGGAATCATATCTAGCGCTTTCAACATAAAAGTATATGTGAAAGCGTCTTCTTGAAGCTTCTCAAATCTGCAATAACAAAGAATTACTTTATATTACTTAACCATTAACTACATAATCAGAGAGATGGCCACAAGAAGAATATTGTGGGAGCACATAAATTAGTGGCAGGTAAGTTATTTCTATTGTCACAACCAATCAGCAAAATGGATTTCTCCGTAATATAGCATTATGCATTTTTGTTACATAATAACAATGATGATTAACCCCACTAGTTTATAATGGTAACTATTAAGGGTGCCAAACATAACCAAACGTTCAGAAAAATTGGGAAGCCAAAATTTTGCAACAAGTGGGGAAGAAAATGCAAAAAAAGATTCCAAATAGGCTATTACCCATTAGATATCAATACGATTAAGAGAATTTATAAACTTCGGATGTGTTTGTCATTGACTAAGTGAGAGGGTGAGTGGTAAACGTTAGTTAATATATAAAAGTGGTGTTTACCAAATACTTAACTGCTGTAGAGCATAGTAGAAACACAACAGTTTCAAGTAAACCCTTAATCATTGCTATGATAATTTTGAACCACAAAACCCAATAATACAATTAAGTTTATCATGTGAGCCATATCTTATTTCAAAGAATTATATCTAATATCATGAATCCAAACAGAGATATAGATAGTGAAATACAGTGTCACCAACTCTAGGATACACCCTACGTAAATGTATACATATATTCACCCAACTAAAACATTTCATCTATTTGAGATGCCAGATATGCTAATTACCAAGTCAGTGCAGATTATTGATTACCTCCGACTCCTATTCACTCGTACCAAAATCCATAAATAAATAAACAAAATTATGATTGCCATTGATAGCAGCAAATATAAAAGAAAAAAAATCTTAAGATAAAAAAAAATGCTTTGACTATAAAACTTAAAAATGAGTAACTCACCTCCCTGACTTAGAAAAATGGCCGGCACCAAGTTCACATTTAAATAACAGAATATTGTTATCAATTTTCATATCCCTCAGTTTCGCCACAAATTTAGCAGGTTCTGAATACATAACACGCGGATCTGTTGTAATAAACCAGAGATTAGACTGAGTGGAAATAGAAGTAATGCCAGCATCAAATAGGGAAATTCTAACATCACATATCTAGCTAAATTTGGCACACAAGAGAAATTTAGAAATTAATTACTACAATGAACTCAACTGTAAGATCCTCTAAAAATGGTATTAATAGTGAGTCAAAATGCTAAGGTGGCATCCTGAACACAATATTACTACTGGCTATTCACACATTCAATCATCTATAAACAATAACATTCGATTAAGTCATTTATGCATGGTATTCCAAGGTTGGTTTGAATAAATGGCGTCAGTTGAAAAACTTTTCATTAAGAGGAACAAGCATCATAATATAAGGTCCGTAAAAGACTAAACATTTTTCTAACAAGAAAACAGTAAATTGAGCATATGGGGGAAGAGTGAGTTCTGATAGAGTTCTTGCCTATATAAATATAAAACCACCGAGACAGCTGAATAAGTTTAATTTAAGTATTCTTTATAATAACTCAACTAAAAAAGATATTAACTGACCAGTAGCAGGCAGCAATCAATGAAATTGCAGCTATTAAACAATGAGAAACCTTTTCAATCTATTAAACAAATGAAAAACCTTTCAATCCCAAGAAACTGCTCTACGATGCCACTTTGTGGGATAGTAGATTTAGAAGAACAGAACTTAAAACAGTCGCACTGCGACAAAGAACAATATGTAGGAAAAAATCAAAAGATTTTATCTTACCGTTCAAACCAGCTGTGATAAGAATGTGAGGGTAATTTTGAGCCTTGACCTGTGTAAAATAACTCATATCTCAGGACACAAGCATAACAAAAACTTGGAGAATTGACTAAAATTGAAACGGGGCCAAGAGCCAAAAGCTTAGTAGTTAAATAGGAATGCCGATTGTCAATACAAGGAGATGACACAGAGTTATGCAGTACTCACATTATCAACAGGGGAATATGACTTCATGTAAAAGTAAAATTCTTCCTTCCGAGGGTCACCCCATTCCTGTAGTAAAAGTAATTTTGTTCATAAAACAACAAATCAGAACTAGAAATTTGAATAAAAGCACCAAGGCCACACTGTCAGCCTTTGAACATCAATGAAGATCTTGAAGAAAAATGGAACGAAAATACTAGAGAAGCATCGCAGAACCTCTAGAACACATAATAATTAATGTTTTAAATTTGAGAATTTTGAATAGTAGACAATTACATATAATCATATAAACATATTAACAAAGTAACCTTTAGAATTTATCTAAAGATTTTGCTTAATCGGGAAGATCAATATCTGAATTGTCTCAATTCAGATAAAAGATTGATAGGTATGCAAATGAGATTTTAGCATCAACCTCCTGGCAAATAATATGCCAACTAACCACCAAATTTGCACACTATTTCAAACATTAGTATGGATAAATTTAGAATCCAAAAGGGGAAAATACAATACCTCCCACTCTGACGTTGTAAGAGGAATAGTTGGATCTAACATTGTGGTCAGTACATCAACAAATGGGACTCCAGTAACGACAGCCTTGAACAGATCGGGCCTCATGTTAAGGACAGCACCCATAAGCAATCCCCCAGCACTTCTTCCATTAATACAGAGTTTTTCCTTTGTACAGTATTTATTTTCTATTAAATACTCAGCACAAGCAACAAAATCAGTGAAAGTATTTTTTTTCTTTAAGAACTTCCCGTTCTCATACCACTGCCTTCCCATTTCACCACCTCCCCGAACATGAGCTATTGCATATATGAAACCACGATCTAGTAGAGAAACTCGTGATGCCGAGAAACTAGGATCTACGCATATCTGTTGACAACACAAGATTAGGCACAAATAAAGTTCAGACAAAGTATTACCTGCAAATTATAAGCATCAAGCAATTTGATACCAGAAGAATGGAAGGGCAATGCCTCCAAACAAAAATGCAAGCCCATAAACTAAAAAGATTAAAAGAAGGAAAAAGAAAAGGAGAAAAAAAATCAGGTGCGTACCAAATATCAAGGAATTTTTCATAATATTAATTATGTCATGATTGGAAGCAATCACTTATAACACTAGATTACAACTTCTCAACATGTCATTCAAAGTCGAATTTGGTAGCAGATGACAAAGAAATACCCATAGTACTATTAAGGTTACCACTGACATGCAGTCCACGAATATTTTAGTGCATAAATTTCAATATTACCTCATATGAACCATATCCATAAAGTAGTAATGGATCTGATCCATCTAGCTTCACAAGATTCTTCCGATAAACAATGGATAAAGGAATCTGTGTGTCATCTGAAGCACTGGCCCACTTCCTTTCAGTAACATAATTATTTGTATCAAAGCCTCCCAAAACCTGAATGAATAGCAGGCAAGCGTGCTTAACGTGAGATACATTGCACAACACATAATAGAAAAAGTAACAAGATTAAATTGAAATTCTATTTGCAAGTTTTAGAAATAAGTCAGAAGCTCAAAAAACATAATTGAGATGTAAAACAGAACAGAAATGCAATTCTCTACTCTTGATTCGTTTCCACTGGCAAATTAGAACCTTCCTACCAACTTAGTGCTCATAAATTTTTCTTTTGAAAAGGTGATAATACTAGCAATATTAACTAACTTCATAATAGCATTGCAAATTACCCCTCTAAAATATGAAGCTAATATATGCACAGTAAAATGGATGGAATAGAGAGGATATAAATAGATAAACAATAAACTTTTGATTATGTTTTGTACACGAAACCGATAGCCTTATGCAAAAGAAATTGGCAATACATAACCCAGACTGCCACCAGTCTCTATAGGGATATTCGTTTCACGTACAAAAAATAATCACAAGGTTTCAAAAACAATTGTTAAATCAATTTAAATAAAAAACAACCAAAATGAAAATTGAAGCAATGGCAAAGCAAGAGCCAAGAGATACATAAAGCAAACCTAATACAATATATTGGACTGAATAAGAACTTTAAATTGTCTTAATTAATAGGAAAGAAACCCATGCTTGGCTAGATTTTAGCATTGTACTTAACCTTTTCAATTTAACTGCCTAATACTCCAAACTAGGTTACTGTAACATGATTAGATATAATGGAATTCAGTTAGTTTAAACATTTTAGAGAATAGATTCTGGCCTGCTTAACATTTGAGCAAATATTATGAGCAAAAAAGAAATGGGTAGGGTAAATAATAAACATGATACACCGAAGGAGGTGTCCTCAATGAGATATAATGAAAAAGAAAAGCTCAAATTTTATATGACTACAAAACTTTTCAACTTTCTCTGTATAACTTACAGGTTCAATCTTCTTCAAAACAGAAACCCCTGAGTTCATATCATAATCATATACAGAGGGAGGTGTCCTCAATGAGCTATAATGGAATCGCAAAATGCTGGATAAAAACGGTGATTCTGATGGATTAATTGAGTATATGGGGTCAATAAACTCAATAGACTTTCCATCTTGAAGGCTTTTTAGTGGCTCCCCAGAAGCTGGAAGACGATAAGTGGTTATTTTGGGCAGACCCATTTCACGCTCATACATAACAAGATAATCAGTAAAAAGCTGTATGTCTTGAATTTTTATTCTGGAAAAAAAGAAAAACACCATAAGTATTATCAAGGCATCATATTCAGAGATGGAAGAACAAAACATGCATGTGAAAACTTATACACAGCATATTTAAAAATGAAAATGGAAATCCTTTACAAATAATTCGCACAAGGGCACGTTGCATAAAAATTAATAGTATCACGTCCTTCTAACTTGGGGCATCAGGATCTCCGATTCCTTTGTCAATTAGGAAATAGAATAAGTTTCAGCACTCTATTATTTGACCAGAAATGAGATTCAGCATTTAAGTAATTGATCGTTGACTTATCTTGATGCTCAAATTATCTATCAAGAATACCAATTATGTATTTATTGGTGCACCAGGATATCCTTTTATTTGTCAATTAGAAAATAGAATAAGTTTCAGTACTAAGTCATTTGACCAAAAAAGCGATTAAGCATTTATGTAATTGATCATTGAATCATCTTGAAGCTCAAGTTATCTGTCAAGAACACCAATAATGTATATATTTTTGTCAACGTAATTTATTTCGGCAAGAACACCAATTATTTTTGTCAATATATTTATTTTCCAATTTAATCTAAGCTAAAACGGACAGTTGACCATTGGTAATTGATCTTTCTTTCTTTCTTTACACATGACATGCCTAAGAAGGAACATTTGAGTCTCCCGACCATGCAAAATTCCTCCAATTACATCTGGAAAAAGGGCTAATTTTTTGTACTAATGGCACAGATTCAACTGCCAGTCTTCAGATTGAAACTAAAAAGGAACGTGAGATTATTCTGGTGCAGGTAATTTTAAAGATGAAACTGATATAAACCAGCACTCCTCACATGCGCAAAAGCACTAGAAACTAAAAAAAAAAAATCCACAAATCAATCCGTCCTTAATTTGCAGTCCCATCCTATCCTCGGCTAAGAACCCAAAACTCAATTTGTGTGGATCACAGCCTAGACACCAAAAGAATATGTCAAAACAGTATAACTTACACTCAAAAATAAACTTTTGATTGGAAAATTTACACCAAGACAGATTGACCAAATCAGCTCTGAGAAACAACTATAAGTCTGGTAAAGAAAGTCTGTCAGTGTCTCAACTGTGCCAAACAGTCAAAGGAGGTAGAATCTGAAGAATAAGCATTGAACTCTTAGTCAAGTTTGCCAGGAGGCCAGAAATGCCCAAACTCATTGGGTTATTTAGTGCACACTCAATGTAAACATTAACTGATGCTAGAACACGAAATACCACTGTTTCCATCATTCTCACTGAGAAGTCAGCATATGCTAACAAAATTATAGGCCCTAACAACAACACATAGACAAATGTAGTTCGCAGTACAACAAAATCTTACGTTTACTATTACCTTTCCCTGTACGGAATAAGGACCGTGGTTTCAGATGTATTGTCCACCGGACATGCAAGCAGCTCTGAATTGAATAACTCATCAGTTCTCCTCTGTATAAAGAAATGATTTCCACGATGACTGACTGATGTATCAACACCTACTACCCGAGGTGTCAAGACCTTAAGCTCCTCGGGCTTAGAAACGTCCAGATAGAAGACAAACCTCGTCATTTTGCTTCCAGATGCAATGAACAAAAACTGTTTGCTCTCAGAAGCTTCAAGATCAAGAGAAAAGGTATCATCCGTTTCATGATAGAGGCAGGTGTCATTTGACTGTTCTGTTCCCAACTTGTGTAACCACACCTGTTATTAGTTATCAACTCCATTATTATAATGAGTTAATATCACATTTGAGCTGTTTCTTTGTAACAACTAACTGAAATAAAAATGTTTACCAATAAAGTAGGCTACAATCAACATCTTCTCCCAACATTATGTAGAATTGAATATACTACCAAAAACAGGACATCAAGAAGAATAATCATATACCTTATCAGGCCGAAGGATCTCATCCATTGTGATGTAAACCAAAGCTTCATCGCCAGCCCATCGAACATAACCAGTTACCCCAACTAGAGGCTTCCCCATAGGATTTCCAGTCTCTATATCAATGATATGCACAGTATATATTTCATCTCCTTTAGTGTCTTCTGCATATGCCACCAGCTCACCGTTTGGGCTAACCTAAACCAAAACAGAACCACTAATTAGTAACCACAAAAACATCCAAAACCCATCAATGAAACACCAAATAGAATTCTCTATTAAACCTGGAAAGCACCAATGTCATAATAAGCATGGTCTTGAGCTTTCAGATTCTCATCCAAGATAACATGCTCAGGAGGAGCATCAGGACCAGTTTGCATGGTATCATAAACAGAAAAAGGAGCCTCACTGTTGGGGATTAGTCGCCTACAATACTGAACATACTCCTTCCCCTCCAATGTCCTTTCATAATAATAATAAGACCCTTTCCGAACTGGAGCAGATATATCATCCTCCTTAATTCTTCCTTTCAACTCAGCAAACATCTCTTCCTCAATCTTTTTAGTTCCTAAAAGAATTCCCAAAACATTTCAATCACTATATCCCATCTCTAAAAAAACAAACAAATCACTAGTTGTTTTACTCAATTTCGAAAAAAAAATGTCAAAAAATACAAATTGCTTCTTCCCCTTCTTCAAACCACAAGTATCATACGTATCTCCACAATATACTGAGTAAAAGATACAACTCAGATAAGAGAATGGTCAAATTTTTAAAGAAAAACATCAAATTTTTAACATAAGAATGCAAGATACCGGCCATAGCAGCGTCGAAATATTCGTTTTCTTGCTTGAGGTAAGAGATCACTTCAGGATTGGAGCGAGAGTCGTCTCGGAGCCAGTAGTAGTTGTCAACTCTGACATCTCCGAACATCACCATCCTGTGCTCCACCTTCTTGGCGACGGGCGGTGGCGGTAACTGTGACTTCGACGACATCGTGTTCGTTGATAATTTCGAGGCAGACGCCAATGACGGTGCTGAGCAGGTCAGCACTAGCGGGAGGAACCCTATGCGTGCAAGAAAATGATTGCGGAACGATATACGGAGCATTTTTCCCTCCTCCTTTTCGCACCTATATATTTTATTTAGGAATATTTTGGGTTAATTTCAAACTACTCCCTTTGTGTATTGAACAATGTCAAATTAACCCATTTTATTATTATTTCGAAGTACATTTTTATGCTTAATGTAGTGTAATGAAAATATTTTTATTATGATATATAATTTCATCCTCATTAAATTTTTCTCTATTTTATTAGTTAAATAAATTATTATTATATTTTATACATCAACAAAAAGAAATCCTATACTAAATTATTATTTATATGTCAACAAAAAATTCTAATAAATATTTTTTTCTAAGATCTGATAATTAATTCACAAAATTATTATTCATTAATTGACCATTTCTTTTGGCCTCCTTTATATGAATTACAAGTATTAATTAATTCATTGTAAATATTTTTAATAATTGCTTCAATGAGAACATAGTTTGTATATTTATAACAAATAAGTCCCTCATTCTTTTAAAATAACTGAAATACATTTGTGTTAATTGCTGAGAAAATTTTGAGTTAAAAGAGTTAAGACAGTGTTGAGGGTGTTTAACAAAAATAAAAAGCATTCATTATTTCAAACAATGAAACAACGGTAAAGTACTCTATCGTAAGTCGTAACCCATCTATGTTGTTGATCTTGTACAACAAGCAATGAATAGCATCTACTGTGCGTGTTGAGCTCATCAGGCATCAGCTTCCCCCACACTCAAACCCAGGAATCATATTCAGGGCTTTCAATAGGAAGGTATATGTGAAGGTGACTTCTCGAAGACTCTCAGATCTACCATAACAGAAACATTGCATTATATTTACTTTTTACCTTTTACTATTCAAATAAAATATTTAATTTTTATAGTTTATGTTAAATATTTTTTTTATAGGATCCGATAATTACGGGACAAAGGTAAAAGAATATATCAAACTCAAAATAAGTTGTTGTTTTAATTATTAATTAAATTAAACATCGCATTTGTTTTATTGCCTAAAATTAATGAATTTTATAACGTATTTATAAGGGTTTACGTATTAATGGATAAATGCATCTCCCTTACCACATAATTCGTATAAAAATGTGTGGCTTAAAATTAAAACGACCTATCATACCTATTTAAATTAGGAAAAAAGTTTTGTCGTAAAGATATCCAAAATATTAACGATCTGTGGCACGAAGGAATTTTTTTCGTAGCACGACAATTAATTGGAGAGACAGAACCTGAGCGCTCAGTTGCCGGAGTGGTGACCCGGAAACGATTCCAGCAGCTCCTATTTTAATATAGTGCGTGAAAAGGAGAAAAGGACATGGTATAAAAATGGTTCAAACAAGCAACAAAGATACTTGGAAAGATGATTCAAAAGATAAACTTTCAGTTGTGTTTGCAATGCTGGGAGTTATGGACCAGAAACTGAAGAAGAAATTAGCTTCTTTCTTCCACGGCTAAAAACTGCTCCAAATGTTTCATTTTATGTTGATAACGTTAACCTTCCATCCTCTGATGATGAAGATGAGCATGTCTCCGAAGTAGAACGCAAGCGTTCAAATCAGCAGAGGCCTGACTTGAAGATACTTGATGTGTCTATCACAGACAAAGCAGAAAACAGCTCATCGGTATGAGCAGGCAAAGCTAGAGGTCCTTTAGGCTGATCTTGAAGGGTTCACTGATTTCGGTTCTTCACAGGGAAGGATGAAGCTGTTGCTAATGTTAGTGAGGAAAAGAATTCCTGAAAGAATACATCAGTAAGGATAACCCATGGGAAGAGGTATGGTTTGATTGGACCTAGTGGTACGGGGATATCTACCTTGTTGATGCTACTTAGAAAAACATTGATGCTCTTTTGGTTGAACAGGAGGTAGTTGGCGATGATAGAATTGCTTTCAAAACGTTGCTTCAGCTAATGACCAACTTATCAGATATAGAGAAGAACTTAAATCTTTGCAGAATAAAACTGCTGGCTATGAAGATAATGCAGGAAAGAAACTTGCTGACTTGCGCAAGAAATTGCAGTGGTTGGGGGCCTGAGAATTTTGTTGGCTCGAGCTCTTTTCGTGCAGCCCACACTTTTGCTGCTTGTTGAGCCTACCCCACTATCTTGACTCAAGGAGGTTTTTGTGCCGGTGGATAAAAACTTTGGCCGTTGTTTTCTACCACTATCGAGTATTGGCCACATATGTTGGTATTAGCTGAACCCAGATATCATTTAGTATTTGATACACTGAATGAATCCAACAGGGCTGTTTTCCTGGGTTGTCTTGTTTCTGGGCTGATACCATATTGCGAACGTAAAGATAGTGAGAGGAGCAAAATTTTAGCGGTGGAAACTGGGACGGCGAACAGGTTACCGGGGAAATTTGAATGAAACGAAGAGAGATTCGAGCTGAGGTCGATGATTTAGGTTCCATACGTGAAAAAACACATTATCGTTCAACAAATTAATTGATAAATGATACACAAGTTGAAATGTAAAATGTTGTACAAACTTAAACACATGCGGTCAAGTAATCAGAGTCACAATGTTTTTCTTTGATTACTTTCTTGAATCAATTCCAAATATCATTTAAAAAGAAAGTGGTGAACAGTAAAAAAGCTGATAGATGCCAATTTCTACAACTCCATCTTATAACTAACAAACTTTGTGTTGCTGGAGCTTACCAGAAATCTAACATGGGCAAAAATCAGAAGCAAAAAATCAAAACTGTTTACTAACAATGATCGTTGATTAATGTTGAGTAACATATATTGAGGAAAAATACACCAACGCTAATGATAGTTGATTAATGAATTCAGAAGGGGCATATTGGAATGAAAATGGGACACTAATGGATAGCTACAGACATCAACTCTAATACACAACCTACAAATTCCCAAAGCAGCCTGGACCAGACTGAATATTCCAGCAAAGCAAACACCAGGTTCACCTGCAAACACGTAACACGTATTCAAGGTCATCAACAACCAATCACAAAGCTTGTACTTGGACAGTTGTACAAGTAATGCAGTAGATAATCCCCTTTGATCATAAGAAATATGGAACTCCTGTTCTGGGACCCCTCATTTGGTTGTTCTCCTCAGTTTCAGTGAAAAACTTCACTTCTCGCTCCTTAAGAAATAACAGCAAAAATAAGTAAATGTGAGTAACATAAAATGTAAGGACATCAAGAAAGTTACCGAAAATGTAGGTAATGATTTAGGCAAGTTGCTATTTGCAAAAGGGCAAGCTAGTAGAACTAGGTCCAATTTTGATTTTCCCCCTCGCAAGTTAAAGGAAAGGACGAATCCAACAAGCTGATAATTGTTTATGGATTCATATAATCATGCCAATGACAATGGAATCAGACATTGTAAGGATAAGAACAAAAGTTGAATAAACAAATATGTATTGTAAAATTGTCTATACAACTCTCTCTGTGCATGTGCGCGCATGTCAGTGTAGCTTAAATAAGATAAAGACCCACGTGATTGAGGAAGACCAGACCATGAGAATTGCTATGCCCAATGGTCACAATATCAATTCTCAGGGAACCAAAATGGAGCAACGGGGCCAACTGATAACAATAAGACACTACAACATGTTTTAGCTGTTTGCAACATACCTCAACATTTAGATAGACACAGGTAACTTCCAGTAATTAAAAAGATAAAACGTCTAGCTATGGTGCTATAAGTCCTAATTCTCAGAGCATTGAAGACAAGATACCTGACAGTATCCATTCACTAAGGTCTCCCTATAAAAACACACACCAGCAAGCCAACTAGTAAAATATCTCACCATAGTCTCATTGAAACTCAATATGGAAGCAACATTCCCACAACGATAACAATAATTTGGAGCTGACCACACCTACAAAATCAAGAACCATTTCATCGAACTGTTAATATTGTTGAGCAACAAAATGAACAGAAAAACATTCAGATACTCACAGTCACAAGGCCTTTATCTTGAAACATGTATTTAAGACCTTCTTGTACAAGTTGGTGAGCTCGACAAACTAAATCAAGATTGTTTATGTGATTAAACTGCAAGAAAGAAGGAAAAAAAAAGTAAAAAGAAAATAAAACAGTAACACAAATATATTAGAATAATTAAGACCCCCCGGATCTCATTACCTCAGATGTGACCCTGGAGCCAAAAAGCCAACCAGCTCCTCTTGGACTGACCGCCCATGTTTCAATATCTTCAGGATCACTCCACATGAGATCGCAAAATGGCCCTTCATGTGGAATTTCACAGTTCCGCTCAACTACCCTAATCTGCCACAAAGGGATAAGGGAAAAAAAAAGGAAAATACTTCAAGTAAATACAACATTCTTTAAAAAAAAAAAAGGAATCAAGATCATATTTTGGGTAGTTAAATAAAATCTCTACCATGCAGTATCACTCACTGAGCTGTCAGTACTTAATTGAACATTGTTGTTTGCCTATATGATTACTAGCACAATAAATTAAAAAAAAAATTATGAACCTTGCACCAGCCACATGAATTGTGCAGAACCCAGTAAATGCACTAATCATGGTCAACTACATTTCAATTGGTTGACATATGTAATATGCAATCTATCAAATTCACCTTTGAAGCCATTATACTAATAAACAATTAAGTAAGAACTGCATCAACTTAACATGAACACACTACCACGCATTTGCACCTCCTACATCATGGCCATGTCTGTGTGCAAACAAAATTTAATTATCTGCTACGAGCAACCACTGAGTTGAAAATCATGACTGGATTGAGAGAGCAAGCATTCTAAACTCTGAGTGCATAACTTCTCTTTTCTCCAGCATATTATATTTTTAAGCATATATATATAAAATGTATATGCAACAACACTAAATTGAGAAAGAAGATGGCATCTTAATCATAGTTATTCCCTCATTATTTCTCTTTGAAAATTACTTCCTTTTGTTAATAAGATTACTTTCTTTTTCAAAACAAAAATAGAAGACACAATACCCCATAAAGTGAGATCCTCTTTCCAAAGGATGTGATTGGATAGTGCAATCATATCATAAACTGAGCCTGCTCTTGGTTTGTGTATTGCAATTTGCAAGATCAAAAGTTCATTCCAAGATTTCATTTGAAGATTCCATTAGATCAAATACATAAGATCTAACTCAGAAGCAAATAACTCACAGATGCAGAAGATGTTGAGAAGATCACAAGTAATCAAATAATGAATCTAAAATAAGTAAATCTTATGAACATAAAGACCAATTAAACAACAGCTGAGCAAGAGGGAAAGGAGATAAACCTGATCAACCGTCCGTATATCAGGTGAAAGACCACCATGTACACAAAGCACCTGCAAATTTATTCCATGAAAAAGAACAACTGAATTTAATTTCAGAACATTTCATATAATTCATGCACAAAGACTCACTTAAATGAATATAAACATATGTAAGACATAGCAAAGAGATAAAGAGGTAGTGTTACGACATAACAAAAAGGCAAAGAGTTAGTGTTACAATGAGAGTCTTACAGTGCCATCTATAATAGCTGAGAGAGTTAGATAGTCAAAGACATCTGTACAATACCGCCAAGCATTAGCGTTTCCATACTTCCTCTGGCACTCATCATAGAAACCATATACCTGGGAACATAAACAACAGATCAAACCAGAACTTGCATCAATCAAGAGCAAGATTCACCCTCTTGCTTGCACGCCATATGAAAATTGAACTGACATTCTGTTACACAATTGAAATAATTGTATTCTTAGTAACATAATCAACAAAATAAGTAGACCACTATGAAAAAACAAAATAGCATGCCTGAGTTAGTTGCCTGCTTTCATGATTTCCTCGTAAAAGGGTAATATTTGCAGGGTATCTAGAAGCACAATGCATAAGCAACATTAGTTTCTTCAACAAAGTTACAAACTTTGACAAAATTCATAAACAAACTTCACTTTCAAAAGTTTTAGCAAAGTTATAACAGAATAATTCATAAGCATCACGTACAGAGCCCTTAACAACCCCTAGTAATGATTGATACAAGATTTCAACTTACTATGTAGCATAACATTAAGATAAATTCTTAAATGATAAACTTCCAATAAGAACATTTACATTAAAAAAGAATACACAATTGAAAGCAAGTATCTTCATAGCAATATGCATATAAAATGGACATACCTTGCTTTAAGAAGCAAAAGAATAGTGAAAACTTCAAGACTATTGTACCCTCGGTCAACAAAATCACCCTAT
>JAVXUL010000012.1:1767885-1779319 GCA_035590515.1 Trichilia minutiflora | reverse complement strand
CCTGTTTGGAAAAGTTTCATTAGGTCATGAAACTGGCCATGTATATCACCACAGACAGTAACTGGACTGTTAACAGGCTGCACATTAGACTCCTCAATAAGAATTTCTTTTACCTGTAATATTTTCAGGCACAACAGCTAATAAGTTGGTATCACTTAACCAAAATTTGGAAAATACATGGATTATTTTTCCCAAAAAAATTATGCATATTTTATCAGAGAAGTTGGCAATGTATCACACGGTAAGAAAATGATAATTCAAATAAGTTAGCAATTTACCCCAAAAATGAAAGATAAAGAAACTAAGATTATGCTTAGCAATTTACCCCAAAAAGGAAAGATAAAGAAACTAAGATTATGCTATTCCATGAAAAAGTAGTAAACAAGTATCCTACCAGACAAACAGCAGTGACCATCATCAATCATGATCCTGAATATGTGAGGCATTCTTAGATTGTCGCATGGATAAAAATGATCCGTGTACATTAAATATTAAAATTTCACCAAACTAATTCAATAAAAACTGTTTAAAACTCATCATCAACGTCTAAGTATGTATTTTACATCACAGCATAAACTTTTTCTGTCACAAAGACATACGTGGGTTCCATTAATCTAAAAATGAATCAATAGATCTAAAACTGCCCGACTCCAAGAATCAATTCAGCTAAATTTACCAGACCGGGAAAACTAATCGTCTGCTCAACATAACAAATAATGTCCCAATTCATCTATGTTACGGATTAACAGCAATTAATAAAGGATCATTTCCACATAACTGATAATTGTACAACATGCTTGAAATCAAATGCAGCAAAATGCCAAATGTCAGCACAACAGCAGCCGGATATATCACCCATACAAAACCCATATTACATACCACTTCGCACACAGTTCAATCATAGGATCACAAATTCTGCATTTCCACCATACCGACAATAAATTATAATACTCTCTTCATTTGATACACCAAAAACTTCACATTCGAAATCATATTAACCACCGATTTCTAAAAGGAGACAATTTTTTCACTTCAATGGTCAACATCGAAAACTTCATCAATCCACGAAATCAGATACTAATCTTCCAATTATATAGCGATAACAACAAAGTAAGACAGAACGTAATAAAAACGAAAACCCTAATTTTGAACACCGAATAATAAAAGTTGTTAACGCATATAAGTGCATACGTATTCGCATAGAAGCTGAAGCTCGTCTTCTAACAGATGCTGGCCTTCTTTGACTTTGGATATCCACTGATCTAAATCCATTGCACTTTTTACGAAGATGAAAGACAGGAAAAATTAGGTTCTGTTTAGTTTCACGGAGAGAGCGACAAAGAGAAAAAAAGCCGAAGAAATTAATTTTTTTCTAATACACGACTCGTCCCTCTGTGTTGTGTGTGTTTGTGCCTCAATTGACGTCGTTAAATCGAAACAAGGAAAAGAAAAGGAAAATAATCAGTTTTTTTTCTATATAGATAAAATTTATATTGGTTTTGATAATATAATTTATATTGATTTTAAAAATTATAATTTAAATTAATTTTAAAAATATAAATTACATTATTTTTGAGAGTGTATTTTATATTGGTTTTAAAAATTAAAATTCAAATTAATTTAGAGAATGTAATTTACATTGATTTTGAAGATGTAATTTATATTTAGTTTAAAAGTTATAATTTAAATTGATTTGGATTGTATAATATATATTGTTTTAAAAGTGATAATTACTAAAGTTTGATAATTTAATTGGTTTCAAAAATAAAAATTTTACTAAATTTGAAGATGGTAGTTTATTTTTGATAATATGTATTTTATGAATAATTTTTAAGTAAAAATTATTCAATCATAATTAATTATTATTTTTTACATTTAAATTATTATATAACATCTAAATTTATATTTATTTATTTATTAAAAAATTCTTAAAATTTTGTATAAATTTTTTAATAAATAAGAGAATGTGAGAGAAAGAGAGAACATAAGAGTGAAAAGGTTAAGATATTTATTTATTTGATATATTCAAAGGCTGTGAGATAATAGGGTTAAAAAAAGGTATTTGGTTAACTTTGAAAATATTTTTAGAATAAGATTAATTTTAAAATTACTGCATAAAATATGGTCTTTTTTAATAATTTCCCAAAGAAAAAAAAATAATCGATTTTTGTTTTCCAATTTTTTAGCTTTTTGTATATATGGAGAGCGAAATGACGAAACGACAACGTTCCTGATGACATTTCTTATTGACCAAACCATTTAATTAATTTTATTTATTTTTTATTGTTATTAAGAAAGAAAAAATCTTAATTGATCAAGAAATATATATGTATTATAATTTATAAATGTAGAAAATACATTAAGAAAAGGTGGAAATTGAATGGTTATTATAAACAAACTTTTTAAAAAAAAGTTTTATAAATTATATTTCAAAATTATAAATACATCATCCAGTATATTACGTTTGACATTGAACTAAAGTTATATGAAATGCACTAACTGTTAAATATAGAGAGTGGGTTGACATTTCCCAACAAAAAAATTCAGAATTAAGAAATAAATGTAAAATAAAATTATTAATGATTAAATATAACATGGGAATGCTTGATAACATCCAACCAAATTTCTCACTAATTTTAAAATATTGATATTCAAATATATTAATATTTTAAATTAAAAATAAATTTCATTACTTAAATTTAAATTTACAATATTTTTAAAATTCAGGAGAGTTAAAATAATATTGATATTAACTATCAAGTAAAGGTTAATATTCGCCAAATATTTTAATTAAGAGTGATAATTTTAGATATGATTCATTTATCTAATATGAACACAATATATAAATTATGAATTTAAATTAAACTAAAATGATATGTTTAATAATTGTGTTAACTTTATGTCACTTGATTAATAAATGAATAGTGTACAAATTAGAGATTTTAAACTTGATTATTTATTTATAATACGATTAAATTACATGATTAAAAAAATAATAAATAATTTAATCATACGAAGTTAACCTATTTATACAACGATTATTTTAGATGCTATGTTTGAAATTTTGTTGGTAGATTGTTGCTAAAATTATTAGATGATATGCTTTCAGTTTTTAAATATTTTTATTAGATATTGAGCGACAAATTGTACGTAAAATTTATGTGAAATGCTATTTTGTTTATTTTGAATTATTTGTGAAATTATTAGAATATATTCAAATTTTGATTAAAAAAAATTTAATTTGTTATGATTTTTTGATTTCTTATACATAATTTATTCATTATTTTCTTATAGATAATCTATTGTTTTAATTTCTAAAAATAACCCTTAATACATATTTTATAAATAGGGGCAAATAGATAAAATATATTCACCGACTCTAACTTTTATAACAACAAAAGAAAAATTATAATTACACAAATTTGTTGTTTTGGTAAATCTCAATTACTAAAATGATGTTACCCATAAAAGATATCATAATTTTCATAAAAATATCTAACACTAAATTCATTTCAATTAAATATTCAACATTTATAATAGATAGGATAGAGTTATTATCAATTGTTAAGCATATTTAGTATTTCATAATAAGTTAAAGATAAATTTATTTTAAGTTTAACTTATTTTATATTAAAATAGTTATCTTAGATTCTTAATTGTTATAAACAGGTATTTATATTCATATATAAATTATTTTAATAAATAAAAATAATTCATCTTTTTCTCAATTATTTATATATAGTATTAGAACCAAATTTGTTATTCTTAATGTCTTTTATCAAATTTTCTTTTAGTCATTATCAAAATTCGCTATAAATATGCTATGTTGTGTATCTCATTCGGCATTCACTATGATGGCACATCTCTTTTATGCATTAACTTCTTTAATATAAACTCAAATTTATATCAAAATAATGTATAAATAAATACATACATATATAGATAATCAAGATCACAACATTATAATTTCTTGAATCACAACATTATAATTTCTTGAAACCAAGCAAAATTAAAGACTATTAAATGGTATCAACTCATCGAAGAGTTAAAATTATCCTTAAAAAGCTTTATTTCGCTTTAAAAGTCGAAGAATTTCCATCTCGTAAACAATACCTGAATTCTCTCCTTCATTTTTTCGACTTAAAATTTTATCAAATCAATGAAATAAAGTTTATACATTGTAAAGGATGTCGAATGCAAGTATTTTATTAAAAAACGAGGATTTAATTAGTTAAAATTAAAGAAAACTGAAGAAATGAAGAGGAAATGAAAATGAGTTTGGAGAAGATGCAAATTTTGTCGATTTTGGATGCAAAAATGAAGAAGATCAACAGTGATTTCATTTATATAATAAGTATTATTAATAAAAAGACGAGAATGCCCCTATTATATATATACTTTCAAAATTGATCAGTTGTCGAATCTGTCAAAAATAAAAATACCAACTCAATCCTAAAAATAAACTTATAGATAATGATAAGTGGGATCGTCTGTACAAGGAACGAGTGATTTCAAATCTTTTAAAATCAGGTAATAAATCGACCAAGAAAAAAAAAAATTAAGATCTCTATAGTTAAAAGGCAATAACAACTAATAAAACTAAATAAAGCAACAACATTAAAGACAATATAAAGGATAAAATCATATTTGAGAGGATCTAGTTAAATAAATAATTTTCAGATTGGTTGGTGTGGATTGATCATTGAAATTAAGACACTTTTATTATCTTGATAAACCAGTTATAGTTACTGGTAAGCCCTGCATAACCAATTCCTCCTTACGTTGTAGAATAATTAGGTCAAGTTGGATAATTGCTCTCTAACCAACAAACAAATCTAGAGAAGCTCTTAGATTTTAATTTGTTGATTGCATTAAGAATTAGAAAAACCCGATTCTAACCAACAAATATACAAACGGCTATCCGTTTAAGTTAGATTATGCAATCCAAAGATATTTTGTTAGGATATCCTTTTTCACAATTATAGAAAATCATACAATTACGGATATAAAGTTCTATATGACTATATAATGTTAATCGAATCATGTAATAGAAACTGTTATGATCTACAAACCGACATTAATATATATATGAAGTGCAGAATTGCATAAATATCAAGAATGAATAAGAGTTTAGAAAATAAACATAGATATCATAATTCTCAAAACCAATCCTTAATTATCCTTTAACTATAAAAGAAAATTAGTTCTTCATAATTTAGAAGAAAGAAAACACAAATCTGGAAAATCTGAAAATTTCTTCTTGTCTTCTTCTTCCTCCTCTGTTCTTCTCCTTCTCTCCTCTTGAATCTGAAAATTCCCCGTTAATCTGAATTCTCTCCCCTTTAAAAAGAGTGTTTTTGTCTTTTATAAATTGTAATATTTTAGTTTTTCAGGAGTTTCAGCTTTTCTAGATTTCTTAGGCAATTTATCCTCTCAGTAGATGAAGTTCAGAAGCACCAAAATAGGACAAAAGCTGAGTTGGCTCGTAAAAATCATGGAATCCCATAACCTGAATTTTTTTTCGGCGTTATAGATTTAGCCATGCCCATAGCTTGTCTCACAACTAAGAAAAACAGGTTCTGTTTTCTACTTTTCTGGTCTTTGCTTCTGGCTGTGTTTTGACTTGTGCCTGACATCCTGGAAGGATTTTTCTTCAGTTCTAAAATCATCAAATTTCATCATTTTTCAACTTCTTCTTCATAATTGACCCTATTTAACATCATAAAAACACAAACTATATAAAATCCATCCATTAAGCATAAATTATCACAATGAATTTAGGAAAATAAATAAGAAAATTATGAATAAAATACATGTTAACAAAAACTAATTTATCTTTTATTCGAAATATGATTTTACTTTGATTTCTTTCAAATTAATCAAGTAGGTATCTAGTTTAATATTAAAAAAATAGATAGTAAATCGAATATCTCAATTAACGAAAATTTACATTTAAAGCTCGAGTACTTAATTAAAACCTTAAGGAAAAAATTTTCAAACTCATCAAAAATCAATCAAGTTCATCTAAATTTGCTCAAAATACTTAATAAACAATAAAACAAAGTGAATTAATAATTTTTAGTACCCAAATAAATATTTTTTTTAAAATAACGAAAACGCCCTCAAGGAGCAAAATGACAAAAATGCATCTATTCAAAAAATAAGGTGTAACATTTATTATTATATTGTGTTTGTCTTCGTATACCAACTTTAAAATTGGTTGTCGACACTACTACTGCTATATTGTGGTTGCCTTTTATAGATTTTTTACAATTTTATTGGTGTTTTGTGGTTGCTTTTATATTGATTATTGATACTGTTACTATTAAATTATGGTTACTTTCTGTTAATTTAACTTACGTTTTTGTTGTTGAGTGTTATTATCTTTTGTAGATTTGAAGATAACAACTTTACAGTATATTTGACTAGTATGATCTAGTTTTCAAATTCAAGTTAGTAAACTTTTAAAAACTTGAATTTGAGAGAAAATGTTAGAGTTTTCTTATCTTAATTTAAAGTTATTGTTAGTTGTTAAGCATATCTAGTGTTACATGATAAGTTAAAGATAATTTTAACTAATGTTTAGCTTATCTTATATTAGAATAGTTGTCTTTAATACTTAATAGTTATAAATAGATCTTTATATTTATGTATAAATTCTTTTAATAAATATAAACAATTTATCTTTTCTCAATTATTTTTACAAGATTGACAATTATCTTGGGGCTTTTGTGAGACTTGTTGTAAGGATGCTTTTGTGATGAAGATAAGAGCCAAAATTATGACTCCTTTTCACTTGATACCATCCTCTTCCTTCTCCATGGTTGGCCGAATTTTCTTGAGAGAGAAAAATAGAAATTAACTAATTTCCTTCTCCATTAAAATGAAAATTGAAAATATGTTTTATATTTTTATTTTATTTTTCATTTATTTTAATCAATATTTATCTAATAAATATATTAAACAAATGAAATTAATGTGATACAAACACACGCATTTAATATATGTGCAATCATATAAATGGACCAATCAAATTAAAACACAAAATCAAAATATTATCAAATAATATAAAACATGTGTATTAATGTTGGCCACAAAATAAAAATAATTTTTATTCACTTATTTAACACTTAAAAAAATGATTTAATGGTCAAATTAATTAACAAATTAATTAATATAATTGATTAAATAAAATTCATAATTATGATACAATTATCATAATGTCCTTAATCACATTTGCACATAAGGATAAAATGATCATTTTCATCTAAATTAAACACTTTAATTTAGATTTTACCATTTTAAATTAAAATCATATTTTAATATATTTGATAATCAAAATTATCAAATTTAAATATATAATTTACATTAAATTATACACATGTATCACATTAGGGGTAAAATGATCATTTTACATTAAATAAAATTATTTCATTTCATTTTCACTATTTTGTCTTAAAATCATATGTTAACTTATTTGATAATAATTATTATCAAATTTAGCAAGTTATTTACATTAAATAACCTTATGATATTTATATATCACTTCTTTAACATTTTAAAGAATATACAATACATATAATCATTATGCGTATTGGTTTCGGTCTATTTCTATATTATTATGAGGGTGCTAGCCCTCTCCCAATAATATTTAATTTCTCTCTCATGTGAAGAAGAGTTAGAAGATCTTAGTGGACCATGAAGATTCACCGTGATTCAATCGTGAACATATGCCGAACATTTCGACTCCGAATATTTCGGTTGCTCAATGACTATTGTTAGTATTTAGTAATGAGCTATAGTTCATAAGTCACAATGAAGAAGTAATTTTATCAAACCTTTCCTTGATTGCACGTAATGTGTGGGTAATATCCTTCTCTCGTCATATCCTGATTGAGATAGGGGTTCATGATCTATAAAAACCCTAATCTCAATACAACTTCGAATCATCGATCATATATCAATATTATGCAATGGCCATTGACTTATAATCATGACATCCTATTAACATTCGATTAGGAACTTGACTTGGACAGAGGCAACGATAATTCTCTATCCGATATGTCAAGCCAATGGATTCCATATTGACTGTCAAACGAACACCTATATGAACAAAGTATACCAAAACCGGTTTCTTGTACAAGACGTGATTAGCCCTGCACGTATACACCATATGAAATATACCCATCTATACAGAGTCCGATTCCAGACGTCTCAAGTCAAAGGATTACGTCGCACATTATTACAATCTATCGATAAATCATTAATTACATGTATAACATGTGATTCATCGATATCCGATCCTGTCCGATAAATAATTTTTCAATTATAAATCCACACTAATGCTCTTATGACAATACTCATTTTGTCAGCCTATATATATTATCATATAATATCATTAAACGGCATCTAGTATGCCTACTGTGTGATATAATATCCAATTTATATATAATACGTAGGGAAAGATTTGATAAATTTATTTAACAATTAAATAAAATTATCTGGATAATTTACATATATTATTTATTCATTTGCATGAAAATAAAGGAAGCAGCTAATGTATATAAATAAAGAACTACTGCTTTCATTAAAAAATAAAAGTTTACACAAGATCATTAACCCTAAAATCGAAACACGAATGGTTTTTAGGATATTCACTAACAAATTGCATATCTCAACTTAACAATAATCGCAATAATATGTTGAATAATTTATAAACACAAGACAAGTTGTTGAAAAAAAAAGAGGAGGAAACACTTTATTTTTATTTTCCTGGTTATTAAACCAATAGGGAGCAAAAATGAGGAAGAAACACTTTATTCAATTGTTATTTTCTATAGGAAGTTAATGGAATTTCAATGATGTTGTACTGTGGTGGAAAAACGGTGACTATGTTGCAATAGCTTTTATTTTTAGGATTTTACTAAAGATTTTTTATATTTATTTTTATAATAATTTTTAATATTTATTATAATAGTTAATAATAAACTTCAATATATTAAAAAATATAATTTACTATATATAAAAACCTTAAAAAGTGTTTTAAAGAGACTCATTAGCAAAACCTTACTTTTATTCTCCATTTTCTTTTAAATTTTATCATGGAGCAATAAAGTTAGACAAAGGTGGGAAACAAACAAACAAAAAAAAATCGAAAACACCAATTTTTTTTCAATTTTAACCAGTAGGTTTTAAAATTGAAAGGACAATATAAATTAAGTTTGGTTTCACATTTCTAGAAAACAAAATTGAAATCAAATCAAAAATCAATTATTAAAAAAATAAAAATACAGTGACATGAGGCATTTTTAATCTTTAAAAAAAATATTGAAATAATAGAAAATTAAATTAAAAACATATTAAAATTATTTTAAAACAACCAAACTATAAAAACTAAAATATTGAATCAAACCGAGCCAATTTCACTTATGCTTTTTAACTATTTAAGATTATTAAATAGTTTTTTTTTTAATTTAATGAGAAATTTCATACAATTTTTTCTTGATAAAAAAAGTCATTTTTAACTTTTTATTTGAATCTAAAATGTCTAACTATTTTAATTGAATATTTATTGTATCCAATTTCTTAAGTTTGTAAAATTTTTAATGAAAAATTACGTATGTATATTGAAAAAAATAGAAGCCATAGGTTTTTGTATAGGTAATGATATAATTAAATCAATTAGATAAAATAATAAAGGGAAAATGATCACAACCCACCTAATCCAACAACGTGAAGATAAAAAACGCAAACAGTGGTCAGATACCTAAAAATTGTGTAAAAATAATAATAATAATTAAAAAAAAAAAGAGGCAGCATAGAAGGTACATCAATTTCAAACCAAGGGGAATAGATTTTTTGTTTTTATGAAAAATGCCTTGAGGACTTACTCCTCAAGGAAAAAAGGAAAACACAATGGCAGACCAAAAACAAGAAACCAAAGCCATGAAGCAAGCAAGTTAACAAATCTTTATATGTATTTATAGTTGTTTAGTTTAATTTAAGTTGGTAGTTGTTTAGTTTAATTTAAGTTGGTAGTTGTTTTGGTTAATTTCAATTTAAAGTTCGAATGACTTTATCCAAAAATTGTCTTACCAATAAAGAATTTGATTTGATTATTATTTAATTAATAATTTTTTTTAAGATTATAAAAATTGGATTCGAATTCATATTATTATTTGTTGTTGGTAAATCGATGATAACTATATTTTGTTAAGGGTTTGGTTAAGTCAACAATGTAGCTTTTATCTATTACGATGGGAACCATCTTAAAATTCCTGGAAACTACTATTTTAATTTTAATTATATAAAAATTATCATTTTTCTTCTTTTTTTTTTTTTAAAAGAACTATATGTAACTTGATTTTTTAAGAGACCAACTTAAGAAGAAAAAGGAGAGAAAAAAAGAAGAAAAAAAAACAAGAAAGAAGAAGGAAAAAGGAGGAGGAGGAGAAGGAGAAGGAGAAAAGAGGAGATTGGTAGATAATTTAAAAGAAATTCAAGTTCAATTATAAACACAAATATAAAAAATCTGTCAACCATCGTATTATCATCACGTAGATATTTATTATTTAGTATAAATAAATTATCGGAGATTTTTTTTATCAATATTATTATTATTATTTGATTTTATAAATTACATCAAATTAGTTAAAAAAATAAATTAAAAAATAGAAATTGAATATTATATATTACTGTCAAAAAAGTAAAAAATTATTCATGTACACTACAATGTGTGTTGTAAAATTAGTAAAACGATATCAATTTAATCTAGAACAGAATTATTGAAACGGGAATTAGAAGATATTAGCATGCCTCCTTTATTTAGCACACAAAATATATTTATATTAAAAAAAACCTTGTTGCAACTTGCAACAGCAACACACACGCGCCCGTACTCCCGTACAGCGACCAAAATGATCAACGTTTTCAGATAGACATAGTGTTGCGAGAACTGTTTCCAAAAGATTGGATAAACAGCAAGGGGTCCGTTGGGTCTTGGGAGGCAAGAAAATGGAATCAAGATGAAAGCAAACGGTGGACCAATAATTTTGGCTCACCAAGCAAACCTCAATATGTAGCAAAGTTGGCCCACACCCCAAACTATAATCCTTCGCATCTGTGAGAAAAGTGCTTTTACCGTTTTTTTAAATTACTAATATTTACCGTCATAATTTTATTGGGAATTTAAACAGATACTATTTACACTGCCCTTAAATTTATATAAATATTATTATATTTAATATAAATGACTTGAGAGTAGGTTTGCAGTAGACTAATCAATGTGATGTTCAAACTAAGTAAAATATTTTATTATTTATTTTGTAGCATTTAATTCACACGCATGCACGCGCGCGCGCGCACACACACATATATATATATATATATATATATATATATATATATATATATATATATATATATAGCCCCACAC
>JAVXUL010000012.1:1746590-1767785 GCA_035590515.1 Trichilia minutiflora | reverse complement strand
TTATATTTTAGTTCAATTTATTTTAATTTTTATTTAATTTATAAAATAAAAAATTTTATAATTACCTCCATAAATAACTAAAGACTACATAAATTGTATTTATGAATAAAATAAATACATAATCTATTAATCTATAAATACATAATTTAATTAAATAAATAAATTAAATATAATAAAATATTTATAATTAAAATAAATAAAAAAAATAGAGGATGATGTGGCACCATTTGATCGGTCCACGTCTCATTTTCGATGGCGCGCTGGAACGCGCCAGCGTGCCATCGAGAGTCACATGGCACCAATCACATGGTGCCAAGTCTGAAACTCGATGGCTCGTTCCAGCGCGCCATCGAAAATGAGATGTGGCCCAATCAAATGATGTCATGTCGCTCTAACAGGTCATTGAGTTTCAGACGTTGCATCATGTGATTGGTGCCACGTTGCACTCTCGATGACGCGTTAGCGGGCGCACTCCAGCCAGTCATCGAGAGTGCGACGTGGCCCCAATCACATGGTGCCAGGTGGTACTTCCGATGACGCGCTCAAGCGCACCCTCATCGCATCAGAACCCATCTTCAAGCTTTTCTCCTTTCATTTCTTCCACCTTCTTCCATTTCTTACGATTTTAAAGTCTCTAAAATTCTATCATAATGCATAATAATTATTCAATTATAATCAAAAAATAAAAATTCAACATACACATATCTTGTAATCATATAAATGTATGAAATAAATTTTGAGAAATATGTGAATTTTTTTTGATTTATTTCATACGGATGTAAATGTGTGAGTGTATATTTATTATTGATTTTAAGGATATTTTTGTTCATAAACAGTTATTTGAATTATTTTTAATTAAAAATTTTATTACGGATATTTTTAAATTTTAATTATAAACTGTTGGTATTTTTGGTTAATTCCTGAATGCTTTTTCAGTGAAGGGAAAATACATTCTCCCTAAAAACTATTACCCAAAGGGCGCTCGCTTAATTTTGGGATTGTCAGAGCATACACAGTGCAAAATCATCCCATCGTTTACTTGCCTGCGTATTGAAATCTGAAATTCGTAACCTAGCATTGAAGGTTTCCGTTTTGGGGGATTTAGGCGAAGAAATTGATGGAAGAGGAATTTTCGGGTTCATCAACAGCTATTAATTCCTCCAATATAGGGTTTAAGGTATCTTTTGACTTATGGGTTATGCATTTTTGGTTCGTACAAGTAATATATTTTTACGGGTTTGATGTTTTTTGCAGCTGTTGAAGAAGCACGGATGGAAAGAAGGAACTGGGCTTGGAATTGCTGAGCAGGTTAGTGAAAATTTCCCATTTTAGGGTATAAATAACCCAGTTTTTGAATTTGAATATTATGAATGTATGAGTCAAATTACTGATGAAAGTTTAAGAATTGAAGAAGGAACTTGAAAAAAGGAAAAACTTATTAGATAAATAGGTTTCTTTTTGTTACATACATTTGCTATTCAAAGGTAGGGTATTACCCAAATCATATATGTGTCCATCTATAAGTTGGTATAGTGCTTCATTTTTCTCTTTTCAAATTAAAAATTGTGTATTTTTTTGAGAATTGAAATTGGGTAGATTTTTTTAGTGGATTCTAGCTGATTTTGAGTCTATGTACATGGAAAAAGTAGTATGTTTCACGTCATGCTGCTTATGTACATGACTTGTCTTTGCTGGTAAATTGTACTTTTTTTTTGGTCCTTGGCGCATTTGTAGACCCTGAATAGAATGTTTGTTTCATTTTGACCAATGATTTTATGCTGCAAACAGGGTAGATTGGAGCCTATACAAACTTACATGAAGAACAATAAACGAGGTCTAGGAGCAGAGAAAGTAAAGAAGAAAACACTAATACCTGTTGAAGCTCCTGATGCTGAGAGCAAAAATGAAGAGGTGCGTTTTCTTGATTTTGTTAGTCATATTTAGAAAATTTGTTTCCTTCTTTTTGCAGTTTTTCATCAGTTGAATATCAAGAGAAAAAGAAACTCGAAAGGTATAAAATGCCCTAGCTATCAAAGTTTGTGAGTTATTATATTATGGTGGAATCTGTATACAAACTGATGTGTACCCGGCTGATTTAATGACGAACCCATGCTGAGTTGTTGATGTTTCATTTCCCAGAAAAAACCCAAATCAGATTATCTTGATAAAAATCTTGACCCAAGTGCTTAGTTTAATCCAAAAACCCAAGGTATATTAATCCTAGAATCAAGAACATAAACAAGCAGTGAACTAGTGGCGAAAATATGATGGAAAGGAAGATGCCACCCCCCCAAAGTGATTCGTGAGTGATAAGTCGGAATTAGAATGCCACAAGATTGAAATCTTGTAAGTTCTATTAAAGATTCAACAAGGAATCAAGAGAGGAAACTCTCAAAGTTCATACAATGTTCATAATACATTCTAAGTTCCTAAATCATAAGAAAATATGCCTATTTATAATTACAAGGTTTTTGGCGTTAAAAATAAATAAAAATAACAAAAATTACAAAATTATCAGGCGATTTGGTCGAATGAATCGAGTGATTCGTTTGAACGAATCACTAGTCTGTACAAAGTTCTCCTTGGAAAATTCTGCCTAGATTTGTTCAACCGAATTGATCAATTTGTTCAATAGAATTGGACAATTCGTTAAGCCGAAATTTCCTGGACCCTCTGTTTCATTTATGCTCTTCATTCGTTTGAACAGACTAGTGGCTTCGTTCAGCTAAACTCCTTTTGCTTCCAATAGGTGTACGAAGGGTTGGAATTTTTCCTTTAGGCCAAGGATGCTATGGCTTGATGATTGAGCTCTAAATCCACTCCGTGTAGCTTGAATTGATCTGTTTAAAGCTCCTGGCATGGCCTTTGCTCTTGCTTTTGTGTTTGGCCCTTCATTGATGTGGAAAGGGTCACTTGGACTCCTTGGCGTGCTAGTTGGGTTCTTGTCATTCCCCCTCTATTCAAGAAGATTTGTCCTCAAATCGACATCAACTGTTTGAACTAAGGAGGAATGAATGGAGTCATTCCTCCTTAGTTGCAACTTTTATACCTCTTCGGGCTTGTAAACAATTCTTTTAAACCTTTTGTTGACTTTAATGTTGTCTTGCTTAGTTTTTTTAAGACCTGTCAACCACAACAAATACCAAATCTCGGCCCCTTTTGGACCAAGGTAAACCCAATATAAAATCCAAAGAAATGTTGTGTTTCATACAAAATCCATAGGGTAAAACTTTAGACTTGGCTCATGTTATGCCCTGCTCACACACTTGCTCAACACCTTATTTCTTGTGAGGCAAAATGAAATGGTTACTCAAAGCATCTAAAAGTTTTCTTAATGCTACTAGAACCCCTTAATACTTCCTGTGCATTTTCCCTAATTTCCAATTTTTGTAATGATTTCATTGGCACATGCAATTTATCTTCTTTACACACAAACTCATTATGTTTGTAGAATTTACCACTTGCCACTTTCCCACATGCATTAATACATTCATGAAGTAAAAATCTGTTTTCTCATATGCATTATATATATTTGAAAAATCAAATTGAGTAATATATGAACATGTAATGTGCTCTAGTATTATTAACTTCGCATTCAAAACCGGGGTAAGTGTATACCTACAGGTTAATGTAGCCGTAACTTGTCCAACTAGATTCTCCAATGGCTCATGGTTGGTGTAAAGAATTAATTCCTTTGTCTCCTCATAATCATTCCTATAGTTGGGTCGTTTTGGTGTAGAAGCTTCAGGCATGAAATCAATTCGACACTGAATTCCACTATTGATGGCTATCGATTCGGCTCTTTGGGAATCACACCAACAAATTTATGTATGAAAGAAACAGCACCACATGGCAAGAAAGTGTTGAATTTGTTAGCAACATAGTGTGCCCCTTGGTACAAAAGTATAAAGATAAGCTGCCTAGCAAAGAAATCCCTCTTATAATCACTCTATTTTGTAAATAGGCTCTCTTTTTCAACTTTTGTCTTCTTCTCACTTTCTCTCGTTTTTCTCACCCAAGTATTTGTTTTCACACTCTATTACTTCTCTCATATCACTCAAATTCTTACTAGAGTATTTGCCCTCACTTTTCTTTTCTTTCCTTAACTCACTCTCCTTTTGAATTCTCATTTGATCTTTGTAGATTTGTTTATGACTCAATGATACAAGAGTGATTGACCTTCCCCCCATCTTGGATGAATAATGATTCTTAGAAGCATCATAAGTCGCCCCTCGATCACATTGCCACAACCTCCCTAACAACAAATGGCCGGCATACATAGGTACCATATCACATAGTACCTCATCCTTATATCTACCAGTCAAAAATGACACTAACACTTGTTGGTCTACCCTCACTACTCCACAATCATTCAACCATTGCAATTTGTACAGTTTCGGATGCTTTGTAGTAGACAAATGTAACTTCTCTACTAACTTCGTGCTAGTGTAATTTTCCCCATCAATAATCACACTACACAGCTTATCTTTAACATGGCATCTTGTGTGGAATGTGTTGTCTTTTTGTATATCGTCAACTTGTTTTACTTGCACATTCAAAGCTTTACTAGCTACAAACATTTCCTCCTCAACCTTAGGCTCAACTTCATCATCTAATCCCTCTAAAGGTGGCATAGATTCTTCTTTGGACTCTTCCCCGACCTCAATGTCTCTACTACCCATGAACTCTCCCTCAGTCTCAATGTCCCTATTGCCTATGGACTGTCCATTGGTTTCAAAGTCTCCATCTTCTCTCATGACCTTGGTAATCTTACTAGGACATTGTGATACAATATGGCCTCTACCCAAGCACTGAAAACACTTAATATCTCTATTTCTCCCTTGGATATTCGCAGCCTTGTCCTTGTTTTCCACAACTGTAATGTGGCCTCTACCAAAGCATCGAAAACACTTAATATTTTTATTTCTTCCTTGGTACTAATTTTATCATTACTTTTCACATCACCTTTCTCCTTGGGTGATTTGCTCCTAAGCTTCAAACCCTCTGTACTTTTTATCACTCCAGTTTGATTTCCAAGAAGATTGTGAATCTGAATATTGTTCTGCCTCAAAATTCGCACATTTCCTCTTGAGTTGACGCTCAACCCTCATTGCCATATGTACCATGTCCTCCAACTCTATCTAACGTTGCAACTTCACTACATTGGCTATCTCCCAATTCAACCCTCACAGAAACCGTTCCATTATGGTCTCCTTATCTTCCTCTATATTTGCCCTAATCATGGCAATCTTCATCTTATAATGGTACTTTTCAACACTCTTAGACCCTTGCGTAAGGTCTTGCAACTTTTGATAAAGGTTTTGGTGGTAATGGCTCGGTCTAAATCATCTCCTCATCACCGCTTTCATATCTTTCCAACTACTATTAAGGGGTAGCTCACGCTTGCTTAAGACATTAGTTATACGTTGATCCTACCAAAGTATTGCATGATCTATAAATTCAGGTGTCACCATCTCCACCTTCTTCTTCTCAGAATAATGGTGGCTCTTAAAAACCAACTTTACCTTTCTTTTCCACTCTAGTTAAGCATCCGAATCATTCGGATCTTGGAATGATGGTATCTTCTATTTAATACTCCCCAAATCCTTATCACCTCTATCCTCTCCTCTCATATGACAATCCTTATTACCTCGATCTCTATTAAATCTACTTGAACCTACGCTCGAGGCCAAATCATCATTAACAAAATCAGCCACAAAATCTCCTCTTCCAACTCTTCCCTGAGCACCATTAACCTCATTTTGCAATTGTTTAATAGCAGCATCCCTTTCCTCAATTGATGTTCTTACTTCATCAAACCTCATATCCATCTTCTTAATCTGTTGTGGCCTGGCTTTGAGTACAAAATAAACATCCATTCTTCCTTCCTCTGCCCCACTTTTGTCTCTACTAGATGACATGATTAATTACTTGCAAATAAAATTTAGTATAAAACAGTCTCCCTTCACTACCTCACATGTTTGCGCTCACGTTCATGTTTAGCACACAATTTGATCAGTAATCACTCACTTTACTCTTTAGTTTGTTATCCGAGCTAAATTTAAACTCAATCAAACTTCAATTTGCAATGAGCAATTCCCAATAAATCACACTCACAAGAATAGCAAACAAACAAATACGACAACGAAATGAGTAATGAATTAAGGATTGAATGAATTCTGAAACGATTAATGGAATAATTAGTGAACAAAATTTTCCAGGCAAGTAATCGCAAAACTTGAGCAAGAATGTTTCTATATTCGTTACCCTTAGGATGTATAAAACAAGAATCCTACTTCCAGATTTCTTGTTTATAATCAAATAGTCACAGCAACACAATAATTAGGGACACAACAAGATTAAACGAAAATTGGAATTCTTTTTTTTTTAATTCAAGGATGAACAAACTAAAGATTAATCACTGAAACTTGCAGGAATTAACAAATAATCAAAGGATAGACAACCTGATTTGGGAACCTGAGCCTTGATACCAAAAACTGATGTGTACCCGGCTGATTTAACGATGAATCCATGCTGAGTTGTTAATGTTTTGTTTCCCAGAAAAAACCCAAATCAAATTATCTTGATAAAAATCTTGACCCAAGTGCTTAATTTAATCCAAAAACCCAAGTTATATTAAACCCTACACTCAAGAACATAAACAAGCAGTGAACCAGAGGCGAAAATATGGTAGAAAGGAAGACACCACACCGTGAAAGTGATTCATGAGTGATAAGTCAGAATTAGAATGTCACAAAATTAAAATTTTGATAAGTTCTATTAAAGATTTAACAAGGAATCAAGAGAGGAAACTCTCAAAGCTCATACAATGTACATAATACGTTCTGAATTCCTAAACCCTAGGAAAACATGCCTATTTATAATTACAAGGTTTTTGGCATTAAAAATAAATATAAGAAAAATTACAAAATTATCTGGCGATTCATTCGAGCGAATCATACAAACTTCTCCCAGGAAAATCCTGTCCAGATTTGTTCAACTGAATTGATCAATTAATTCAATCGAATCGGGCTATTCGTTCAAATGAATTGGTCAATTCATTCAGTCAAAATTTCCTAGAGTCTCTGCCTCATTTCTGCTCTCCATTCATTTGAAAGAACTAGGGACTTCGTTCAGTCGAACTCTTTTTGCTTGCAACAGGTGCACTAAGGGTTGGAGCTCTTCCTTTAGGCCAGGGATGCTACAGCTTGACGATTGAGCCCTAAATCCACTCTGTGTAGCTTCAATTGATCCGTTTAAAGCTCCTTGCATGGCCTTTGCTCTTGCTTTTGTGTTTTGCCCTTCATTGATGCCGAAAGGGTCACTTGGACTCCTTGGCATGCTAACTGGGTTCTCATCACAAATCCTGTTGAGAAAAAGTAAGGTTATTTAGATTTGATTGTTGAGGTTAGAATTTCATGGTATTAAAACAGTAAATAAATACACCAGAAAGAAATACTGTATTTGCATCCTTTTGTGAACCACCCTAATAAGAATTCTAACCCTTCGAAAATCTTTGGTTTCGTCTCATTTTTGAATTTTCCTTCTAGTTATGTTTAGTTAAATGTCGGACACATTTGCTAATGCCATTCAACCAAATACATCAAAATGAGAGGTCTGCTGATTGCTGTAGAACAAATCGGTATCTTGTAATTTTTCATAGTTATAAATTTATTCAGGACATCTGATGGCCATTATTTTAGTATTCCAGATCTTTTGTTATATAATTTATGTGCATTTTATTAATGTCTTCCCGATAAATTCTAGGGGAAACCACTTCCAAAGAAATCCAAGGCGTCTAAAAGAATGAGGAAGATGCAGGAGTTAGAAAGACATTTACGGGAAACAGAATTTGATCGAGCCTTTCGGAGGGAGTTCTGGCCAGATAATGTTTGATGCAAGTTGTAAACATCTCTTTTCATCTGTTTACTTTTTCGTTTCCAAATTGGTGAGTTAGAATTTACAGGTAGTTTGGATTCTTGTAGCCCAACCCTTCCGTTTTGCCATTTTCTGCAGAACTTTTGAAGTCACATTCACTGAAGGGAGTTGAAGGATAACATAGTTGATTCCATATCCAAACAGTCATCATGTCTGCGTAGCTTTAGATAATAGTATGAACATTTGTGAATTCCCTTTGTAATTCACTTCTTTAATAGGCAATTAATTACTATTGATGTTGTATGAACATTTATGAATTCCCTTTGTAATTCACTTCTTTAATAGGGAATTAATTACTATTGATGATGAAATTGGTTTCATTCGTATTTCGGCCTTTCTTCATAGTGCTGATAAATGTGGTTTAATTCTATTATGGAAAATACAATCTGCAGTCTGCTGATACACCAGGGAGGAGTTGCTTAATTAAAAAATAAATTCAAAAGGGCGGGATGAAAATATACGTTCAAGAGATTATAGGGTGGACATCGTAGATGGTTGTCATCTGATGCTTGGTTTGCGTGGATTATGACTCCCTGCATTCAATGGCTTTACGCGATAGTTACTGATTGCAGAATTCTTTTATGTCTATACAGGTCTTGTTAGATGTTAGGAGCTCAAACCCCATTTTTATCGTGTTAGGGAGGGGTTTCAATTATTTTTTTGTAATATTAAAGAAAGGGGACGAAATGAATTCTTTTTCTGAACCGGATAAGATTAGATATGACAAATCGTATTACCCTTAGAGCATCTGTATCTTGTAATTGTTCGACTTGCAAAGAGCGCCATTAGAAAAATAACACAAAGTTGTTAAATAAAAGGGTAATCTATCTGTTAGCAAAAGGAATGACTCACAATTAACATCTCAAAATTGGGATTGAAACAATTTAGTAGAAAAGATTTCCACTTTGCTGTTAGTAATTTACAGTAGAAAATACTCAAAATAGTTCTCATCGCTTCTTTTTCTTTTTATCTTCAGTTTTAATTAGCTGAACAGGAGCTGCTGGTATCCTAAACCACCATTCTCTTAGCCGCCTCAGCCATTTGTCACTGCTTTCTTTCCTGTACGACAATTCCCTCGTAAAAGCCTCTAAATATACAAACAGAATTGTGTATCTTAAAGGAACAAATACAAACACTGCAGCCGTGCAAACCAGCAACAGTGCGACCTTGTCAGTGGCCTGTGGGCAGACCAAAAAGAAGATATCGAATATTGAAAACATTGGAGTAACAACAATATTCATATGCAGTACATGCTAGTGTCTAGTTTGCTTTATATACATACCAGGGGAATCACTGCAAAGAGCAGAGCTCTTATTTTCAGAAGAATTATGTTTCCGGCTTGAATAAGTGCTTCAACTTCAGAGATAGCTTCCTGTAGAGTCAGCAGCTGCTCAACTGCATTTTTATTTGGGGGAAGTGTAATTCTGAAGGCTTCTAATGCCTTTCCTTTCTTAAAATGCCCGAACCAGAACATGCGAACTGCAAAGAATACTGAAATCGATGCCAATATATAGCTGATCCACCCCCTATACAGCAAATTACATGCTTTATTGCACAGTTTTGTCTAAACTATCAACAAGAGTGCAAATTTTAAAGATGTCGGAAGTGAGATCACGCATCCAGGCAAAGCTTATCACTTAAAAGTTATTGCATCGAAAAGAGTGGAGACCTATAAAAACCAGAGATATGAGACAATAAATCATATCATCTTGTTACCAAGTATGCAGCATGACAGTCAAAGATGGGTTACCTTAAAATAACGATGATACCCAGCATCAGAAATGTCGTGGATTTAAAAGGGGCTTCCCACGAGGCCAAAAGTTCAAGATGGGTGGCTATTACAATAACAGGAAACAACAGCCCCTACGCAACGAAGGAACAAATCAAAATCCTGTCATCTTTTGAAATATATACCCGAAATTTATCCAATATGCTCTATACGTGGTAAATTTCAGAAACCAATAAATCCAAACTGTCACAGAGCAATCAAAATCTACCCTGACATATGATATTTTAGCCTAAAGACAAAAAGGAAAACATAATTAACAGGAATTTTATCATCAATCAACCTTCATTACTGCAACATTTGTATCAATCCCTTCCACCTTCACTTGGTCTACGGTTGCCTGTGCAGCTGCAACCCTTCCTGTGTCCAATAAAGACTTTTTAACTGCTATCTCCAAAGGATTTATCTCCCCAACACGGATATCTGCTTCCACTTCTCCATCCAAACATGTCTCTGTTTGTGAAACGAATCCAAGTTGAGTGAGTGTCAGGATTGACATGGGGAACAGTTTCAGCTTCTGTTTGGCATGTAGACTCCCAGTCATATCACGTTGTGCACCACCAACATCCACAAGTGCTAAGCGACTTGAGAGAGTTTCCAATATTATATCTCCCTTTGGTAGACTTTCAGCTAGATTAAAAGCGAGCAATGCGTTGTATTGGGATGAAAAGGTGTGGAAAGCTTCTCTAATTGCACGATATCTGAAAATGCCTAATACAGCCCTTGCTAGTACTTCCGATTGTTGAGTCTTGTTGAAGTTGTTTTTTCTAATAAACTCGTGCATACGCAGAATCTCAAGACATATATCCAACCAATACTCACGGCGAGAATTGCCTTTAAATTCAGGAAACTCAAAATAAACCGGCTCTTCTCTGTGGATACATAAAAGAACCAAACAACAAAATGGAAGATGAGAAAAATGATAACCATAAATCCGAGTTATACAATTATACAAAAAATGTTTGGCATCTGTTGTCCAATAACATACACAGATGTTGACTTGTACATCACAGCTTTATCGAAAAGACGAGCACCCAATGGACCAGTCAATTCAGGCTTTATGACCTGCTTGATATCAGTTGCCAGATCATATCTAACAGCTTTCTCATATAAACCAACTCCCAATGGTTCAAAGTACAGAGCATAATTAGTTAGACTCAGCCGTCCTACACAAACAGATTTTCAATGAATATGAACAAAATTCTGAGGCAGAAAGAAATCCTTGATTGAATTTGCTATCAGATTCTTTCAATTGAGAAATCAAGACAAACAGAGACTGGATCGTTCAGAGACCATATACATTATGAGTCAAATGATGTGAATCATATTATTGTGCTCACTAACACAATATCGATTGAAGGAGGAGAAATTACAACATTGGAATTGGTCCACACAAGTGCATAATATTTTTAGCAAGATTCAACCAAAAGAACAAACTTGAGAGCTAAACAACTGTGATAAGGGTTTGCAGTTACAAATCAACATGGACAGCTGGATATTTTGATCAAACCTCTAGATATTTTTAACCATTTTCAGTAAATAATGACTCACCAGGCCAAGCAGAGATGCCAATATGTTGCAGAACTGGTTGAGTGGGAACCGAACCATCAACATCAAGAATAATTTCACCTTCAGCAAGCTGAAGATTAGAAACTGAAGGCCCCAGTGCATATTTTGCAGACTTAAAAACCCTGCAGATGGGAAGAGAGCCATAGATATATCAATATTCAGATGACAAATACAGTCAAAACAATCAACAAACTCAAATACTACATCAAAATATAACATAAGACAAATCCTTACTTTTTTGGCCTACATACAACAAAGTGAGGCAGTTAATAATCACTTTTAACTAACACAGAAGAAGACGAAAAAATATCTTCGATGAGTTTTCTTGTGGATTCAATAGAACTTTTCCCAACTCTCAGGCATATTCCTCAGACAATATCTTTTATCAACTCACCTGCTGCAATTTAATTCACTGCCAACTAAAATTTAAGCAAAATAGGAAATCCAAACCCTATCATTGCCAAAAAGGCTGAGATTCCAAGTGCCTAAAGCACAAAATACAGCCTCTTCATCGGTTTGATATTATCACTATTGAGTAAACAGAACAATAGGGATTATTATTGGTCCCAAAATACTTTGGGGCAGACTTTACGCAACCTTCAATTCACAATTAGATAATCGCTTTAATAGTCAATATAAAGAAAACATAAAGTTTGTGCCTCTAATTCAATCCAAAGGTTGCAGGATGCTGAGGTAGTGTTATTTGAAACATTGTCAAATATTATATAAGTGAATTGAAATAAGTAACAATTATAGTGCAACTGTTACATATATGTGACTAAGCATGTTATTTACAACAAAATAAACAACTGGAGCCCACAAAATTAACAAAGATCAATGACTGTTCATACTTGTCAAGGCTCCGAAGATATTTTTCATATATGAGAAAGTGGAGTCGGTGGCCTGAAGTTCCTGTGAGAGCATCAAAAAGATTGTGAACAGTTATTACATCTCCAACAGCAGCACAAACAGGAGCTATTCGTGCAAAAGCCTCTGGGCCAATAGTTTTCTTGTCATCGACCTGCTGGAAATACACAATTAATCTGATCACTAATGGTCCTAGGCCTAAGATTGCAAATTATCATCACCATGCTGCAACCACTTGTTATCTTAACAAGTATCTGCAAATAAAGAAAATGGTAAGATGGTAATTGTAGAACCTGAACAGCCAAATTTGTGGAACTAAAATGAAATAGTGATGACCCATCCTCATCCTCAACCTCCTGATTATTGTAAGAAGAAGATTCCTACAATTGAAAAGAAGTAATCCAATATTGTCAAGCTTAAAAATGCAGAAAAACCTAGGCTCTATGCTAGAAATATTTTAACCTGTATTATTCCTATGTCTTACAAATACCAATTGTAACAACAACGGCCTGTCTCACTTTGTTTTCTGATGTAGTCTCAACACTGGGGTCCTCCCATGCGAGCATCATGTCATATGTCAAACGTCGGAATGCTGGGTCACCCAGATAATCGGGGCATCTACTTGCCACGTTGAGTGATTGGTATGAGCAAAACTCTACAAAATTCCTTGCATATGTAAATAGTTGCTTAACAGTCTCAGGCAGCTCAATGTCAAAGCGATGCTGTAATTCTGCAGGGGAGACTTTAAGGATCCTGAATGATTGCAAAATGCGTGTAAAGGCAGTGCAATTACAAGGAAAGAAAACTCGTCAACCTGATTGTTGAGCATCTTAGCCTGATAGGCAAGAAAACATTTGCTGTTGGCATCTCAGAGTTGTTTAAAAAATGCTAAATACACAATTTCAGGGGAAGTTAAACCTTAGTTTCCCATTTAAGATTTATTTGGTACTATGGTACTTCAACTTTGCTTGATGTCAAATACAAGTGCAAAACTAAGTGGACTCCATCAAGCACTTTATTGTGCTTTCAAAGCATAGTAGCACTACCACAATCCTAAATGAAGCCTTAATGATTTTAACTTCTAATCAAAGTAAGAGCATCATTGCAAAATAAAGCGCAAATCATGGCAATTTTCAAAAGATCTAACTAATACAGAAGTTCACTATATGCACCGAATTTATCATGTATCAAGTGAAAACAGAGATGAATCCAAACACCAAATAAATCTAAGTTCAACGTTACACAACACATCACAATGAAAAATGAAGCGAGATTGAACTTAAAATTCAAAGCTTTTTATTGCATTGTAACACAACTATCTATAATGTAGAACATCGTAAGACAACTTTCCGGTGTCGAATGCTTACTAGTGAGAAGCATATAAATACACATTTATTCCATTAAAAAAAGAAAAAAAAACTAAAATAACAACAACTGAAACGAATTCTCCTATTGGTTTCGAACATTCATCAACTAAATGATGAACCTTTACCCAAATACGTATGCATTCTGACGTAACTCTCTCTTTATGTTTACTAAACCCACTGATTGCTGACATCCATAAAGGGAAAAGGAACCTCTACCCAATTACATCCAAAAAGTAAAGATCATGTTAATCGCACCAAAACAAAAACAAAGAAAAGAAACAACCCTTTTCACAACGTAGTATTCTCTTTGAAATGAAACAAATTTCATCATCAAGCGCACGTATTAATACTATTTATGAAGAAGGGTGAAAGAGAGACAAAGAGTACTTAGAACAACGAGCGACAACAGAGTTGGCAAGAACAGAGAGCTGAGGAATAGGCCTGTGAGAATCTGCCGGCCATTCTTCTTCAGAGGTTGGAAATTTCTTTTTGCGCTGAAACAGAGACTTGAACGAATTTTGATGGGTTGCCATGAAATTCTCCAACATTCCCTTCTCAACAACACTTTCCATTTTCTGATTGATTTATATATTATCTTTGATTATTTGTATGAATAATGTAAAGGTTTCAGCTAAAAAAATTAAATCTTTCCATTGCATTGACACAAATATGAAGATCAAAGAAAGCTTTCCCGGTTTTCTCTTCTCGGTCGGTTACTTGGGCTAGTTTCTCGCCTAAGTAGTTACCTTTTCCTTGAATTAACCAAAAAAACAAAAAATTAAGCGTCAAATAGAATTTTTTTTTTTCTTATGAAATAGAATTTAGTTTTTGAATTAGATATTTTTAAAAATCTCTGATATTTGTAGAAAGTTTACATAAATTTGCACAAAATTATTTTTATCTATTTATTTATTTGTTATTAATTAATAAAAATAAGAAAATATTTAAAATAACTTCATTCTTTAATTAATTTTATTCATGTTATTGTTCTTTTCTTTATAATCTACATGAATAAATTATTTTAATAAAAAAACTATTACTATATCTAAAAAAATCTCAAATTTTTATATTATAAATATTTATTTTTTAAAATTAATAATCATATAAATAAAAAAAATTCAGGACCTACTAAAAAACTATATAATTTTTTTTATTTTCTATATTAGATAGAAGCAATTTGGTACAATGTGGATTTAAATATTTTTTATTTTCTTTAAAATAAATAAAAGAAATCATAATAACAAAAAAAATTCTAATTACCACAAGTCAACCTAAAAAAATAGAATTTTGTCTATTTTAAAGAAATAAGAAAAAATATTTTTATTTAATTGAAGAAATATTTTTTTTCAAAGATATCTTAAATTATTTTTTATGCATATTATAAGTTCTCTTCGTGAATTAATAATTCTAATAAATAAATAATTTTAATAAAAATAAAGATAAAATTATTTTAAATATTACAGTATTTTTATTAAAATAATTTATTAGTTAGAATTATTAATTTTAAAAAAAATAATAACAATATAAATAAATAAAATTAAGAAATCAAGTTATTTTAAATATTTTAATATTTATAATTGGTCATTATATAAATAGCTAAAAAGATATAAACATTGCAATAAGAGAGGTTTAAATAGATTTCTGCAAATTTTTCTTTACGTATAATTTCCATAAATCTTAAAAGAAGAGATTTTTTAAAAATGCTCTTTTTCAAAAGTCATTGATAATGTACAAAATATAAATATCTTCGACCTCAAGAATAATTATTTTCTTTAATCTTTAAAGAAAAGAATTGGCCTGGAAAATTTTTATAAAGTATGTTGAAAGGAAAAAATAAAACATAGAATTATATTAAATTTTTTACATAATATTGAATTAAGGACTAATAATACTCAGTTTTCAAGTTTCTATACTTTTTAAAGTAAAATTGTGGAGCTATTTGCTATCAATAAATAAATTCGTACTTTCTTGATCAATTATATACATTTATGGACTTAAATGTTATTATTGCAATATGGAAAGTAAAACATAGTCTTCACCATCCGTTGGGCAACATATTTCCAGCAACTCTTCTTGGAAAGTTGGGTGATTTTACAGGAAAGTTTGGTGACTAATGCATGATTTTTGTCTGATTACCCAAAAAAAGTTTTCGAGTGCATTCTAATCAAATTATCAATAAGGGGAATATGGGTCAAGTTCAAAGCGAGGCAATTGATCAAAATGAAACCGAACAGTCGGCATCAACACAAAATAGTCAACCTGTTGCTTCCATGGAATCTCTTATATCAGGTTGTTATTGGTAACCCTTCTTTTGTTTCTTTGTTATGTTAAATGTGTGTACGTAAGAGGGTGTATAGTGATAATTGTTAGATGTTTGTAGAAATGTCTGTGTGAAATTGTAATTTGCGTATATGTGCATTAATGTCATGAGTTCGGCTTTGGCATGTGAAATGTAACAAGAGATTTTAATGGTAGACCCGGGCTTGTGAGAATTCTTGCATGGTTGTAACTTTTGAAAGAGAAGACTGTTTCAAACATTAATTTAGACCTAAGCATGCTTTAAGGAATTCTGAACAAGATTTGGTTCTCTTTGGTTGATCCAGGAATTATGAAAATAGTGGGATACCTTCATTGGTAGCTTGTGATCCAGAATATAGTGTGTTTTGATTCTAGGATTTTGAGTTTATTTATGTGATCTTTGGTCTTATCTGTTCTTTTCTTGCCTCCTTTTGTTACTTAAAGACAGAATTTAAAGTAGCTTCCACTCAAAGTTGGAAAAGGTCTAAAGGCTGTATGGTATGGGTAACGGCTCCAAATTAACTGAATATAAACAAAATTTCTACTTCTCAATGATTGCTAGATGTTTTTATATGTATCAAAAGTGAGTTCTACATTGGCTAGTTTTGTTTTATGAAGGCGTTTGCTTCACCAATGAGCATTCTACATTTCATTAGTGGAATGTATATTATTGTTTTGGTTTATCAAGCAATGTTTTTTTTCTTTTGCTTCTTGAATTGTTCTGTTCTTCTCTCATCTTCCTTTTAGTCTGCATGGTGCTGTTTTCTTCAAGGCTGTCCTGTATCATAAATGTTGAAATTGCAATGTAACTTCTTTAGTGTTGGTTCCTTCTCCTTTTGTATTTTGACAACACCACTATCTGTTTGTATAGAAGCTGTAGCATATGGTGGTGATGGGAACGAGGTAATTTCACTCTTTATAAATAATGCATTGGCTTACTATTCCAAAATTTGTTCTAAAGAAGTTGAATGACTCATTTTTCAGCCTCTTGATGTGAAGGCTCAGAAAGCATTAGAGTGCCCTTGCATAGCTGACCTGCGAAATGGCCCATGTGGGGCTCAGTTTTCAGATGCATTCCTCTGTTTTCTGAAAAGTACTTCCGAGGAAAAGGTAATTGAGGACTGAATTTAGGTTATCAGAACTTTTAGCATTCAGGATTTTGTGCTTTCTGCGTCCTATTTCTTAACAAGATTCAAGCTTTTTAGGTGACTTTTGTTGTTAGTAAAGGATAGAATGAAGAACCCGAAACCTATACAATATTATGGCAGATGACTTTTGTTGCTTAAATTGGACGTCTGAGATTTTTGAAGCATCTTGAAATTTCATTTTTCTGCAGGGCTCAGATTGTGTGCATCCATTTGTGGCTTTGCAGAACTGTATCAAAGCAAATCCCGGTGCATTTTCTAAAGACATTTTAGAGGCAGAAGATGAAGTTAAGAATGAGGAAGAGCCACCTCCAGAATACAAAATTATTCAACCTGTATGGATGAGAGAACCTAGAAGTCCAAGGTCCAAACTTTAGGAAGACACTTCAAAATTCCACAGTTTTACTTTATTTTAATTTTGTGTGCTATTTCCGTATATAACTTTGAGATTCAGTAGTTTAATATCGGATCAGTTACTGCAGATGACATAAGGGTTTTCCCAGCATCTCTAGTTTCATAGGATCTAGATTGGAAGAAAAAACATTTTTTCTTGTGTGTGTGATGACAAAAGAATTAGTATGACGAGGTTGATGATTTTGCGGCTAATAATTTAATTAAACTCAAAAGGAAATATAATATTCAATAGGTTCACAAGTTTACAACTTTGCTTAACTGTATTTGATAAAAGTTAAAAACAAAAAATTACACATTTTTATTATAAGGATGACAAAATGATGTATTCTTAGTTAATTGAAGGACGGGTTGAGATAAAGAGTCTTTTAATATTTAATCAAATTTTTACATGATTTAGCAAGCGTTGGTTGACCTACGTAGGACGGTTGATATTACATTTTAATTTTATGTAGCACTAAATACAAATTAAAAATTTTTCAAAGGATAAATCTAAAACGAGTGGTAAATTATTTGTTTATTGCTTATTTTATAGATTATCCGGACGAGTTTCATAATTACTGTCCTCCTTTAATGATGTCGACGAAAATTATAATAGCTCAGCTGACACGAAACGCCATCAGAATTTGCATTCACAGTCTGCATGATGGCGTTTCTTGCTGCTGCTACGTCTTCTCTCGTTCTCTTCAATTCCTTTCCCGTCCCCAAACTCCCAAACTACCCTTCTCTTTACCTGCTCTTTTACATTCCCAGAGAGACGAAAAACCCATCAGTTTCCATCATTCGTCGTCTCCGCTCAAAACGACAAGGAGTCATCCAAAGAAGTGAAAAAGGAAGCAGAGAAAGTGGAAGTGGAAGTGGAAGTCGAAGAAGAGTTTCCATGGATTCAGGAAAAGCTTTGGATTTGGTGGAGTTTACTGTGTCAGTCACCCTAAGCAATTCCTGGGCCAAGAGTCGGGCAGAGCAAATTACTTTGGGTTCTCGATGTCCCGTTGGCTTATTTTGGGATTACCTTCGTTATTGCTTTTGTTAAAACTGTTAAGAAGTTCAATTCGCCTAAGCATAAACGCAGGAAATTGTTTAGCGGAATTATTTCCTGCCCCATTTTATTAGTCTGTGCTTAGAAACAAAAGAAAAGGTTTTACTTTCCATTCCTTTGAGAATCTATTAAGGGTAATATCTTGAAGGTGATACGAGTTTGTCTAATTGGAGATAAATGTGTTTAGGGTAACATGATACTGCCTTATCTAATTTCAGATAAATGTGTTTAGGTTAACAAGAATGTGATGTTATGTAAAGCAATAGATGAATTGTTCCAGAGTGGAGGAGAAGCAGTACATACAGCCGTCGGCTTTGAAGAGATTAGTGAAAAAGGTTCGACAAATTACACTTGCATTTGGAGGATCCATTTGTGTTTGTTGTATCAAATATTGACACAATGCGGTAATGGGTTTTAGTATTATGCACACACATATAAAAGGAAAGTAGGCATTGGTGCCTATTATGGTTCTTTTTGATTGATTTTGTATTTTGATACTAACTGTTGATTCACATCCAGACAGGTTAAAGCACGGAGGGCATTTTGCAGAAGTATATTCATTATGCACTGAATGAGGAACCATTTAATCCCGAATTGTTGTCAACTTAATCCAGCTCAGAAAAGCTTCTATGTTGGGTGACTCCCAGGTCGCTGAAATTTTGATTGAAATCTCAAGACAAATTGTACTAGAGAAAGGTAACTTTTTATTCTTGTACAGTTGTTTTAGTGCATTCTATGTTAAGTTATTTTCTGCTTATGCAACCAAATTAAGTAGCATAAGAATTGAACATGAAATGAAATTTATACTGTTGGAGGCTATGACAATCATCCTATTAGGAAAATCATGATCTGCATAAAGTAATTAAATAAACAGCTCATTTGATGACCTTTTATCAAATCTTATTTCTTGCTTCAGTTTTTCTATGCCACGTTTCTTACTTCTGTGAATGCATACTTTTACTCCTTGTTACTTCTTTCAATACATACTTTTACCCCGTATTGTGGTAATCCTTATGATGGGTTGAAACTGCCGTGTGATTAGAACTTATTAGTTATCCTGGAAAAGTTTGCTTTCTGGAAGGACTATGGGAGTCAATTGGATTCCGTTATGTAGTCCCCTGGTAAGCTGGTTCTACTTGGTGTTTTATAATTCTAAAAGCTTTTGAATTTATTCTGATATGAACAAGCATTTTGGTGGACTTCCAGCTAAGTAGATTGAAAGGACTTAGCAGACTCAATCCCCTTTATGTCGTTTCAAGATTGTCGAAGATTAGCTAACTTCTCCAATGTATTGTTTTTCAAGGTTCGATCATCTTATAGGGCTGAGGAGCTCTTTGTTCAAACGTTGGTGAGAGAGAGGGCTAAAAACACTGTTGCTAATTCGAATGGATTTTGTTCATCTATTCTGAACCCTGTCGATAGCAACCAACGGAATTAGAATAGCCCGTGAAAACAACTGTTGTCAGGGCTAATGGTTGCAGATGTGATCCCGCATTCTAAATTGCTTCATCATATCTTGTTTATACATAATTATTCTATCCTTTGCTTTGCTCTTTTATTCAAATTTTGATTGGACAATCATCAATGATTTTATTTCTGTAATATTTTATTGCATATCCAGTGTGTTCACTTGGTTTTTCCACACAAACCTGTTGATTCTTCTATATGCAAAAGATTGAAAGATATGCAGGAAGTGATCAAAGTTAATTGCAAAGGGATTTGTATTTCATATTTATGGTTTCATTTGATTGATTGATAGAGGAATCGGAATGTGGTTGTCATATGCAACAAGTTTCTTGGCTAGGTATAAGATTACACATGCTCTGTTATTGCAACAATGAGAAACTTTTGGACAATTTTTAAACTAGGAATTTTGGCATGTTCGAGCAAATTGATCTTGATATTGTTTTATTCTTAACAGTTGATTAGGTAACTCTGGACAGGTTAGGTAACAGTTCGTATCTTATTAGAATTTTTTTTTTTTCTGATTTTTGTTGGGCTATTTTAATGCTGATTAAATTATTTCTGGCTGGTTTTTACTGAAGCAAAAGCACTATCTAATCATTAACATCTTTGATAATATTGAACCAATCAGTGTGTTCTTGGCAACTTTTTCTAATCTTATTCACAATATAAAACTGTTGTCAGATGTTTTAAATGTCATGAAAGCATGACATTTCTTTTAAAAATAACACATAATATTTTTACAATAGCAATTTACAGAATCATATGGTAATTAATGTAAGAAATAGCGTGATATAATAAAAATAATAACAAATGCCATATTTAACCTCCAATTACATAATGATTAACATCAAAATTTGCTTGAACTTTCAGAATAAGATTGAGAGAAGCATAAAAATTCTTATTTGAACAGAAAGTAAATAAATAGAAATAGAACATATTCTTTTCAATGCTTGCATATTCAGTGTAAGACATTGTGTATACCAGTCTTGATTCTTGAGGTGGTTATAGAGCTGTCAAAACCGTTCGGTTTGATGGATCAGTCTGTTTAACCCGTAAAATAAACGGGTTAGGGTCAATGATTTTTGGTATGTGGGTTAAATGGATCGGTCTATTTAACTCACGGATAAAAAGATTCAAATCTGTTTAATCCAACGGTTTGATGGATCAGTCTGTTTAACCCGTAAAATAAACGGGTTAGGGTCAATGGTTTTTGGTATGTGGGTTAAATGGATCGGTCTATTTAACTCACGGGTAAAAAGATTCAAATCTGTTTAATCCGTGGATTAAACAGATTTGAATCTTTTTACC
>JAVXUL010000012.1:1736421-1746490 GCA_035590515.1 Trichilia minutiflora | reverse complement strand
GAGAAACCTTCATTCGTAGTTTATGATCCTGAATATAGTATGTTTTGATTCTAGGATTTTGAGTTTATTTATGTGAACTTTGCTCTTATCTGTTCTTTTCTGGCGTTTTTCTTACTTGAAGACAGAACATAAAGTTGCTTCCATTCAAAGTTGGAAAAGGTTTGAAGGATGTCTGGTGTGGGTAACAATTCCAAATTAACGGAATATAAACAAAAATTTCTACTTCTCAGTGATTGCTAGGTGTTTTTATGTATATCATAATTGACTTCTACATTGGTTAGTCTTGTTGTATAAAGGCTTTTACTTCACCAACGAACATTCGATATTTCATTAATGGACTGTATTTTATTATTTTGGTTTATCAAGACATGGTCTTTTTTCTTCTACTTCTTGAATTGTTCCATTCTTCTCTCATCTTCCTTTTAATTCTACGTGGTGCTGTATTCTTCAAGGCTGTCCTGTATCATAACTATTGAAATTGCAATATAACTTCTTTACTGTTGGTTCCTTCCTCTTTTGTATTTTGACAACATCACTCTCTGTTTGTACAAAAGCTGCAGCATATGGTGATGATGGGAACGAGGTCATTTGACTCTTTGTATATAGTACATTACCTTTCTATTTCAAGATTGGTTCTAAAGAAGTTGAATGACTCCTTTTTCAGTCGGTCGATGCCAAGGCTCAGAAAGCATTAGAGTGCCCTTGCAGAGCTGACCTCCTAAATAACTCATGTGGGGCTCAGTTTTCAGATGCATTCCTCTGTTTTCTGAAAATTGCTTCTGAGGAAAAGATAGTGTAGGACTAAATTTAGGTTCTCAGGACTTTTAGAACTGTAATTCTATTAATCTATTTCAGCATTTTTAGTTTTTGCATCCAATTTCTTAACAAGATTCCAGCTTTGTTGGGTGACCTTTGTTGATGATAAGGGATAGAATGGAGTCAAAACGTATCCCATATTATGCCATGTGACTTTTGTTGCTTGAATGGACATCAGAAGATTTTTGAAGCATTTTGAAATTTCTTTTTCTGCAGGGCTCGAATTGCGTGCATCCATTTGTGCCTTTGCAGAACCATATCAAAGCAAATCCTGATGCATTTTCTGAAGGCATTTTAGAGGAAGAAGATTAAGTCAAGAATGAGGAAGAGCCACCTCCCGAATAAAAAATTATTCCACCCGTATGGACAAGAGAACCTAGAAGTCCAAAGTCCAAGCTTTAGGAAAACACTTCAAAATTCCTTATTTTTACTTTCTTTTACCTTATGGAAAAAGAGAACTTAGAATTTTATGTGCTATTTTGGTATATAACTTTGAGATTCAATTGTTCAATATTGGATCAGTTAAATGCAGATGATTGAACATTTTTTCCAGCATCTCTAGTTTGATAGAATCTAGATTTCATGGTAATATTGTTTTTATTTTTCTTTTCGTGATAACCAATTAGTGTGATTAGGTTGATGATTTTGCGGGGAGAGAAGTTAATTAAACTCAAAAGGAAATATATAATTATTTTTAATTCAAGAACTCTGTAGTTACAGTGTCGAGGTGGATGGATGTAAAGGTGTTTAACATGTTGGGACGATCTGCGAATCGATCCGATCTGATCCGTCAAAAATCGAATCTGAATTGGTCTGATAAACTATTTATACGGGCTAGATTGATTTTGGGTCCATATAAACAGATCGTATCGATTTCAGATATTTGAAATTAGTAATCCGGCTCGGAACTGATCCAGAACCGATTGGGTCTGTGTGGTCATTGATCTGACGGGTTAAATCGACAGTTCGTATCAGTTTAACCTGTCGAATAAAATAAAAAAAATAAAACAGTAACTCGTCGGTTCACACAGTAAACTGACAGATTAAATCGGAATCGATTTGAAATCGAAATTGTTTTTAAATCAGAACCAGTCTGTCATTATTCATTTTTCGATTTTGGATCGATTTCAACAAATGGGGTTCATTGAATCTATCCAAATCGATCCGTTATATCGATCGATTCTGATTGATTTTATCCTTTTTGATTTTTTGACCTGATTCAAACTTGATCCAAAATCGTCGAATTGGACCCGATAAACACCATATGGATGCTTGATTTTTGATAAATTATTTATTGTTAATAAATTTTAATTGAAGGATGGGTTAAGATCAAAGGCAATTATTATTTAATCAAAATTTCATATGATTTAGAAACCAATGGATTGGTCTACATTAGACGTTCGATATTACATTTATATACTCTTTAATTAAAAATTAAAAAATTTCCAAATAATAAATCTGTAACAAATAGTAAATTATTTGTTTATTGCTCATTTTTATAGATTTATAGGGACGAGTTTGATTATATCATCTGATGATACCTAAATTACCTGTAGAACCTCAGCTAACACAAAACGCCATCAGAATTTGCATTCAGTCTGCGTAATGGCGTTTCTTGCCACTACTTCTTCTTCTCTCCGTTCTCTTCAATTCCTTTCCCGTCTCAAACCTCCCAAACTACCCTTCTCTTCACCTACTCTTTTACCATTCCCACAGAGACGAAAAACCCATCAGTTTTCGTCCCTCGTCGTCTACGCTCAAAACGACAAGAAATCATCCAAGGAAGTGAAAAAGGAAGCAGAGGAAGTGGAAGTGGAAGTCGAAGAAGAGTTGCCATGGATTCAGGAAAAAGCTTTGGATTTGGTGGAGTTTACTGGGTCAGTCACTCAAGCAATTCCTGGGCCAAGAGTCGGGCAGAGCAAATTGCCTTGGATTCTCGCTGTCCCGTTGGCTTATTTAGGGATTACTTTCTTTATTGCTTTTGTTAAAACTGTGAAGAAGTTTAATTCCCCTAAGCATAAACGCAGGAAATTGGTGAGTGGAATTGTTTTCCGCCTCATGTTATTAGTTTCTGCTTAGAAATAAAAGAAAAAGGGTTGGTTTTATTTTTTATTTCTAAGCAGAAAATAAAAGGGAACAAATCCTTTGAGAATATATTATGGGTAGTGTCTTTAAGGTGATATGAGTTTGTCTAATTTGAGATAAAGGTGTTTAGGTTAACATGATATGGGTTTGTCTGATTTGAGATAACTGTGTTTAGGTTAACAAGAATGCGTTGTTATGTAAAGCAATTGATGAATTGTTCCAGAGTGGAGGAGCAGCAGTACAGCAGTCAGCTTTGAAGGGATTAGTGAAAAAGGTTCGACAAATTACACCTGCACTTGGAGGATTCATTTGTGTTTGTTGTATCAAATATTGACACAACGCGGTAATGAGTTTGTAGTATTGTACGCACACAGATAAGAAAATTTGTAGGGATTGGTACATATTGATGGTCTTTTCGCTTGTTTCTTGTATCTTGATACCAACTGTTGATTGCCTTCCAGACAGGTTTTAGCATGAAGGACATTTTGCGAAAGTATATTCGATATTCATTGAATGAGAAACCATTTAATGCCGAATTGGTTGTCAACTTAATCCAGCTAAGAAAAGCTTCTATGTTGGATGACTCCCAGGTTGCTGAAATTTTGAATGAAATCTCAAGGCGAATTGTACGAGAGAAAGGTAACTTTTTATGCTTGTACAGTTGTTTTAGTGCATGCTATGATAATTTATTTTCTGTAACCAAATTAATTAGCACAATATGAAATGAAATTTGTACTGTTGGAAATCATCCTATTAGGAAAATTATATTTTCTCAAAGGACTACATCTAAAATGTATTAGAGAATCACATAAATTTTGATGTTTCTCTTTGTTTCCAGGTCCAGTTGTCATGAATATGTCTGGGTACTCTGAGAAGGGATTTAAGAGAAAGCTTGCTGTGCAGGCCCTTTTTGGAAAGGTTTTCTATATGTCTGAGGCAAGTAGCTAAACAGTTCATGTGATGACCTTTTGTCAAATCTTATTTCTTGCTTCAATTTTTTTATGCCACATTTCTTATTCCTGTGAATACATACTTTTACCCTTTATTGGTGTCATCTTTATGATGGAGTTGAAAACTTCCTTGAGATTAGATCTTATTCTGTTGCAATATGCAACCTGCTTGAAGGGTTGCATTCATTGCCATAGTGCAGTTTGGTTAAGTACCCCAGTTGTTTCCTGCTGGTTGTACTGTACAATTCGGCTCCTGAATTATTTGATTTATTGCTGCAAATTCGGATATAAATGTCGGTTTTGAAATGGTTAATTTGATATTCTGAATCATTCACAATGTCATCATATTATCTGGTGAAAAAAAATATCTTTGTGCAATGCACTTACTTGGTTTTCCTAATATATTCCATTTTTTAATGAGATCTAACCAATTGGAAACGTTTGCATATGGATTTATGAATTCCTGTTCAATTGGAACTTGTTTATGTGGGGAGGGCAGGAAATATACTTTGTTACTTGGTTAGTTGTAGTTTATCCATGATTTTACGTATGCAACATGCTGAATTGTTTGTATTCTTTGTTCTCAACTTTGATCCAGCTTCCAGAGTTCTGTTCAAGGGATGGCTCCTTAGTTGTCAAAGAAATATTTGGGGTTACTGAGTAAGCCTTCATATATTTTTTTTCACTACCATTTCTAAGTTCAAAATGAACTAAATGTTAGCCACGCTCATGATAAATTATTTCTCCCTTTTCATCTCTGTTCAGCGAGGATGCAGACAAACTTCGGCTCCATACTCTTTCAGAAGTTGGAGATATGGATTCACTTGAGAAGATGGTTAATGATTCTGATTCAGAAGAAGATTCCAAAGATAGCTCATCGGATGCTGCTCTGTAATTAACTGTTTGAACGTGATAGATTGTTTAGGTATATATGTTTGAAGTTCATTCATTCGAAATATTTTCTACCATACATCCTCGGGATTTTGAAAACTTGAAAAGTTTTGGTGAGACTGTCATATTCTGTCACATACAGTGTCAAAGGTTTGAATCAACTTATTTCAATTTTGGCAGAAAGAATGTTGTTGACAATTGAATTTGTAATCAATGCTGGATAAGGTTATGAGTTCGGCCCTTCACAATCTTTTCCCGTGCGACTTGCTTGCATTATGCACCATTAAAAAATATGCACTAATGTATGGAAACCAATACATTCTAGTAATTCGGTATGATTTAAACATCATATTTTTTAACTTTTAAATGCAACCAGAACTGGATTACATCTGTATAATTAACAGATTGAATGAATTAGATCATAACGCATCATCCAAATTCATCATGCTTTTCGATTATTAGTTGCTTTTTCACTTGCTAGTTTTCCAATTCCAGATAAAAGCGAAAATTTCGATGACCCACATCACTTGTAAATTTTCTTTTTCACACGTTAGTTTTCCAGTTCAAGATAAAAGGGAAAATTTTGCCGAGTAATATCACTACGTATAAAATGGCATGAATAGTAATGAAATAAGGCATTAATTTTATGTGATAATGCCGGTAATGTTGATGAAAATGCCGGTAGGATAACCTTTATCTAATAGTATTGGTGAAAATGTGCGTAATGTATCCGGTGAGAGAACCTTATCTTATAATGTTGATGAAAATGCCGGTAGGAGAACCTTGTCTAATAGTATTGATGAAAATGGCGGTAGGAGAACAGCATACCACTAGATCATGATTAATCATGATTTAGTATATAATGCAACCACCATTGGCTAGATTATTTTGCTCTGATAATTGAAGATGAATGAACAATTTTGGAAATTCCACGGGGCAAAGTGAGAAGTAAATAGCCAAATCTATGCTGATTTTTTCGACATTTAGAATTTAGATATTACAGTTGAAACTACCAAAGCAACCAAACCAAACAACTCTCACTTAATTTTTGGGCGGAGTAACCAAAGCTCGCAACTAACACCATACTCTGGGAAAAAACAGAAAAATCTCATTTTGTCACTGCCAACAACCCGGAAAAATTGTTGCCTTTTATTTCCGCAACAAATACGAAACATCAAGAATGATTCATCAATCGATTTCGAAACCTTCGATCTCATTCTCAATCCCCATCAAAATCCGATGCGAGTCAAAAATTGGCACGGTGAAACCACCACAAAAGTCTCCGTTCACGGGAAGAGATTCGAATGTGAAGAAGCCAGAGTGGCTGAGGCAGAAAGTTCCGCAAGGACAAAAATATCAACAAGTTAAAGAATCTCTTTCCTCGTTGAAACTCAATACTGTTTGCGAGGAAGCACAGTGTCCTAATATAGGAGAGGTCTGGATTTCTTTTGTCGATATCTTTTTTACTGTTGTGGTTTTTGTTTCGTGTTTATTTATCGGGGTTGTCATTACCTTTTCAGTGGTGAAATCTGTGAACGAGGTTTTTGGTTCTAGTGTTAATTGTTTTCATGGCTATGAGAAAAGTTTCTTTCGTTCAATTTGTCCCATTTGGAAGGTTTACAAGTTGTAAATATTCTTGTGTTCACTAGGAGTAAGAAGTAAAGTTTTGGATGTATATGTTCCTGAATTAATATTCGAAGTCAATTTTGGACAGTGTTGGACTGGAGGTGGGGATGGCATTTCAACTGCAACAATCATGCTTCTCGGAGATACTTGCACCCGTGGCTGCAGGTTTTGTGCTGTGAAAACCGGCAGAAATCCTCCACCACCTGACCCAATGGAACCAGAAAACACTGCTAAGGCTATTGCTAGTTGGGGGTATGTCTTCGCGCGTTTACTGGTGTAACCTTATCATTTGCCATCACTTGCTAAGTTGCAACTATAAATATATCATGTACACTTTGGTAATGAATAGTTTAGTATAGCATTTATTTCCATGAGTTCTTGGCTTATAATATGGTATTTTTGTTGACAACTTCTGGTTTTGTGGAGCTTGTAGCAATTAAGTACATTCTTACTTTTCTTTTTCTCCTAATTTTTGTTTATACGATTCTCTTAAGATTTTATGAAATTGAAAATATATGGACTATGGCTCAGTTGCCATCTTTGGGCTTGTTCTGTCCTAAATAATTTGTTGTCTACGTGTATAGCATACATCTCCTTGATGCATCTTTATGACTTTACAGAATGCAAAAATATTAGTATCATAATTTGAAATTTTATGCATGGCTTGATTTTTGTAGGGTCGATTATATTGTTCTGACAAGTGTAGATCGTGATGATATACCTGATGGTGGAAGTGGACATTTTGCACAGACAGTCAAAGCAATGAAGGTCTGTTTCCATTTTTTGCTATGCATTGAGTTGCTTTTGGTTATTTACTTTGTTAATTATTTATAGACAAAATTATTGGTATTTGAATGAAAAATTTGATTCGATTGTCTACAACCCTTTTGCAGAAACTAAAACCTGATATCATGGTTGAATGCTTAACATCCGATTTCCGGGGTGACCTACAAGCTGTAGAAACTCTGGTTCACTCAGGGTTGGATGTCTTTGCCCACAACATTGAGACTGTGAAACGGCTACAACGAATTGTCAGAGATCCGCGGGCTGGGTTAGTTGTCTGTTTACTTTCTCCTTCAAAGTATATCAATATAATTGAATGAGGTCTCTTAAAATTTGTTTTTACTTCATCAAAACCAACTTTCTGGCTGCACAGTCTCACCGACCCTAACAAATCTTGAAATTTGGGCATTTTTAGTCCCGATTCCAGAACTGGCTTAGTTTATGGCCTGGTATCACTTACTGAAAGGGTGGTTTGTTTTTCAGTGGTCCTGCGTTAGTGTTCATCTCAAGTTTTAATGCTGCTATATGTTTTGGTAATGCAGGTATGAACAAAGCCTATCAGTTCTAAAACATGCTAAGTTGAGCAAGGAGGGGATGATAACAAAATCATCCATAATGCTGGGCCTTGGAGAATCTGACAATGAGTTGAAGGAAGCGATGGCTGATTTAAGGGCTATAGATGTTGATATTCTGACACTTGGGCAGTATCTTCAGGTAAGTGTAGATGCAAACAATCTGCTGTCTCTATCTATTAATCCATGGATTTAGTAAATTTAGGGCAATGTTTAGTATTAAGGTGTTGTGGCCACACAACTGTTTTTGCTCTACAGTTGTTGTGAGATAGAAGTTAAAATGTTAAATGTTAGTTAAGTTATGGATCTAGTCCACAAAAAGTAAATGTTAACAAACAACTTTTACAACATTGATTCCAAAGTCAAGTGGAAGTCAACTACAGAGCTTGCATTAGGTTACATTTTGGTAGTATTATTCGTACTTTTGAATATATGTGGTAAATCGGTTATATTCTTGCAGCCAACAAAATTACATTTGACAGTTAAAGAGTACGTTACCCCAGAAAAGTTTGCTTTCTGGAAGGAATATGGGGAATCAATTGGATTCCGTTATGTAGCCAGTGGGCCCCTGGTAAGCTGGTTTTACTCAGCATTTTATAATTCTAATAGCTTTTGAATATATTCTGAGAAACATTTTGCTGGACTTACAACTCAGTAGATTGAACGGACTTAGCAACATCAATTCCCTTAAGTGAGCTCATTTCAAGATTATCAAAGATTAGCTAACTTCTCCATTGTATTGCTTTTCTAGGTACGATCATCTTATAGGGCAGGGGAGCTCTTTGTTCAAACAATGGTGAGAGAGATGGCTAAAAACACTGTTGCTACTTTGTAATGGATTTTTCTTGCTTCGTAATGGATTTTGTTAATCTGTTCTAAACTATGTTGACAGCAACAAAGAATTATAATTATGCGTCAAAACAAACTCTAGTCAGGGCTAATGGTTGCTGATGTGGCCCTAAATTGTTTTAGTTTCTAAATTGCTTCACATTTTTTTGTATACATAATAATTTGCTTTGCTCTTTCATTCAAACTGATTGGGCAATGATTTTATTCCTGTAATATTTTATCACATATCCAGTGTATCCACTTAATTTTTTTCAGACAAACCTGTTGATTCTTCTATGTGCAAAAGATTGAAAGATATGCAGGAAGTGATCAAAGTTAATTGCAAAGGGATCTGTATTTCATAGTTATGGTTTCATTTGATTGATTCGTAGAATCAGAATCTGTTTGTCATACGCAACAATTTTCTTGGTAAAGTATAAGATTATATGCTCTGTTATTGCAATAAGGAGAAACTTTTGGACAATTTTTTATTTAGGAAATTTTACATGGGTTACCATATATAATATTGTTCTTCAACGATTAATTAGGTTACTATATGGGTTGGGTGACAGTTCATATCTTATTATAAATTATAAATTATAAATTATAAATATATTTTTTCTAAATTTTCTTGGACAATTTTAATACTGATAAAATTATTTCTGACTGATTCTTCAGGAGCAGAAGTACTCTATGAGCATTAACCATGTATTCGGAAACATCTTTAATATTATTGAACCAATCATTGTGTACCTGGTAACTTTTTATAATCTTATTCACAATATATAAAACTGTTGTCAAATGTTTTAAATGCAGGAAAGCGTTGCATTTTTTATAAAACATAGTACATAATATTTTTATAATAGCAATTTACGGAATTTATATCATAATTAATGTAAGAATAGAGTGATATAATAAAAATAATCACAAAATGCCATATTTAACTTCAATTTCATTATTATCAACATCAAAGCCCGCTTGGACTTTCCAAATACGATACGATAGATTTAAGTGTCAAAATTCTCTTTTAAATAAAAAATAAATAAATAAATAAAATTAGAAAATATTTTATATTAATTGTTTGGGGTGAAACTGGATCGAGTATCGATTTTTTTAATCAAATCAGTACTTAATTCGATTAAATCGAATCTTAAAGTTTTAGTTTAGATCTGATCTTTAAATAAGGGATTAAAAAATTGGTTTCCTATTTAAATCAAATTGATATCCGATTTAAATCGGATATCGGTATTATTTTTTAAAAAATTAAAAATTTGATAATTCTTATAATTTGGTCCTTTTTAAAAAAAAAAATTTTAAATCTTATATTTTAATCCAAAAAATTTTAAAAACTACCAAACTAACTTTAAAATATGAATAATCATACAAAATAAATAAATATCAAAATTTAAATAATAATTAATTAAATTTTTAACAATTAAATAATAAATTTATCCTCATAAATATAAATAAATCTAAAATTAAATAATTAATATACTTTTTAATTTCAAACAACCGAAC
>JAVXUL010000012.1:1714723-1727129 GCA_035590515.1 Trichilia minutiflora | reverse complement strand
TTATCCTAAATAGATAATATTATTTTTAATATTTATATAGTTTAGTTAATAACATATCATATAAATAGAATAAAAATAAGTTATTCTTATTTAAAATAATCAAAAGTATATTAAATGAGAACAAAGATATATATATATTTTTATATATATATTCTCTGAAATTCTTACAATTTACAATTCCATAAAATATTCTGACAATTTAATCAAATTTAAAAAAATTATAATAATAATAATTAAAATTTTAAAATAAATTATTAATAAAAATCGGTACCCTGTTTTCTAGGACTTGATCCAGTCCTGTTTAAAGTCGGATCTAAATTTTTAAACCTGATCCTGATCTTAATTAAATAGGGATCCTATTTTTCGGGTACTTAATTTCAGATTCAGACCAATACCCTAAAAATTTGGATTTTTTGAATAACCCTATTAAGTGGAGTATTACATTATACATAACAGTCTTGATTCTTGACCTTTTCTCTTCTTTTTTGTTGGTTGAACTATCTTTATCTTTTGAGGAGACTAATTGATCATTCAATTAGACATGGTATTATTATTATTATTTTTAATCTTTCATCTTAATTTTGTTAGCATGCCATTGGTTTATTTTCAAACATATATAGCTTATATCAATACAACTTTTTTAGCAAAATTCTTTTGTCTTTTAATTCCTTCTCAGCCTCAATTGTTTCTTGGTGCCTCATTATACTTTGCTTGCAAAATACAGAACCTTCCCTAGGCTACTTACGCATTAATATGAATTTTATTAGTGAATCTTTCATTGAAATCATTATCTGATTAAATTTTTTTCTCATAGATTTTTTGTTTCATTTTGATAATATTAGGATATCAAATATGAGTCTGTGAAGTGAAAAAATTTCATATTAAAAAATTACAAGATAAATAAATAATATATAAATATAATAGATCTATAGACTTAATATCGAACCGATCCTTTAAAAAGAATACGAATATGGAGTCAGTGATTATTCTCGTGATTGCTGTCGTCTTAAAGAATGATAGAGAGTTATGAAATTTCAAGAGGAAAGTTTAAAACAGGAGTGAAAATGTGGAGATATAAAGAGTATTTTTGAAGAAAAAGAGTACTTTTAGCTACTACCTAACTTTAAATAGAGTATTGAAAGAGGCGGATCGAATTTAGGAAAAGTATGGGCTTTAGACTCTGTTTAGTATGAATATAGACTTAAAAATACAGTAAACAAAAAAAAAGTGTAAAAAAAGTCTTACATTCAAAAGTTATAAATAATATATAAATAAAATGAACTATACACTAAATACCTTAACATTTTGCATTTAACGTGCTATCCAAATTTATGAATACCTTAAGGAGACGTCTCCAGTTCAACAGGTATTTTGGAGAATATATAGGTTGACTTGGAAATTTCATGGGTATAGAAGATAGCGAACCACCCCTGAAACATGTGAAAGGACTTTTTACAGAATCAAAAAATATTGCAGAAGATTCATATGTTACAAATCATTAGTTTGCTCTACGGGAGACGTGACGGCTCGGACACTAAACTTTCAAGGGGATGAAGAAACAATTGGTTCAAAAGGTGTCATAAAGAAATCAGAATTCATCAAATTATTAGCTAGGGCATTGTATTCGCTTGGTTATGATAAAAGTGGGGCTTTCCTCAAGGAAGAATTGGGAATACCATTACACTCATCAGTAGTTAATCTGTTCACGCAGCAAGTGACGGATGGCAAGTGGGATGAAAGCATGACCACATTGCATATGACTGGGCTGTCAGATGTAACAGCTGCTGTAAAATCAGCATCCTTTTTGATACTACATCAGAAGTTTCTTGCTTATCAAATTAGGGTTTATATGCTAATTTTTTCGTTGATGAAAAACGAAAATATAGATGCAAAAATGAATGAGATTCAACAAGCTATTCGTTTAATCGAGATGCTCAACATCACTAAGATGTTGTCTGCTTGATCGGAGGAATATAGGTTGTGTTTAATAGGGAGGTTGATGACTATAAAAACAGTAAATTTTCATACTTTCTAAACCTCCGGCTAATGTTTGGGTATTTGGAAGGAAGGTAAATTTTACAATTGGGTAGCCGAATTTATTCCTTATCCGCTTTAATCATGGGTGCGATTTAAAGAATATAATAGAGTGTAGTCCATGGTCCTTTAGCAACCACCTATTATTGCTACACAAGTTAGTTGATGCGGAGACAACAACAACAGTGGTGTTTTATAAATGTACATTTTGGGTCCAAGTGTGGGATCTACCACTAGGTTTTCATTCTGAAGGGGTGGCAACGCTACTTGGAGACTTTTTGAGGAAATTTTTGGCTTATGATGTTACAGGATCGTCTCAGTTTTCACCACCGTTAATGCATATTAGAGTAAATTTAGATGTTAAGGAGCCTTTAAAACAACAAAAGGTTTAGACCGTGACGGGGAAGCTGTGGCAACAGTGAGATTTTGTTATGAAAGGCTTCCAAACTTTTGTTCTGTATGTGGTTGTATTAGGAATTTGGATAATGCATGTGATAAACATTTTGCGACCGAGAAAGGAGTGCAGGAAAATCTATGGGGTGTGTGGCTTTAGGCAACATCACGTAGGGCGGCTCTGATGGAAAGCTTATGGTTGGAAAGGTTAAACGATGATCCCGCACAGCGAAATTTCAGGACAAGACTTTCTCATAGTGATCTAGATAATAATAATTAAGAGAGCTTTTTCCTAAAAACAGTGGGAGTTTCAATTTCACAAGACTTAGGTGTGGGCCCTTAATTTGGCTTAAAAGAAAAATAAGAAATGGGCTGCAAGAGAGGAGGTTAAATGGGATGCATAGTGTAGAATATATTGAGGAATGCCAAGAACAAAGGATTATGAATGTGGAAGAGACACACAAAAGAATGAGGAGTGATGGTGAGCCTGAAATAGTGGAAGGCACCAAGTTATTGGAAAAAATTTTATTGTCATTGAAGGGTTTTGGTTTCCAGATCCGTTGACAACCATGAAACCAACTGTCAAGGGATTTGGCAATCCTTGGACAATTTGAGCTCTTAAGAAACTAGTGAGGGTGTAGAAGCCAGATATTATATTTTTGATAAAAACTTTAGTAGATAAGAAGAGGTCAGAGTAAAGCTTGAATTTGTGAATGCTTTCTATAATGATCGGTTGGAAAGAGGAGGAGGGTTAGCTGCCTTTTGGAATGATAAGAGTTTTATGGCATTGGATTCTTATTCAAATAATTGCATGGAATTTGTGGTTGCTATGAATAACGATAAGTCATGACGAATTATTTGTTACTATGGGTTTTCAGAAAGACAATGAAGAGCTTATTTTTGTCAACTTTTGAGAGATATTGTTAACCGAAGTCTGGGACCGACTTGTATTATTAGGGATTTTACTGATATGGCAAGTAGGTGTGACAAAGTTGGGGGTATTCCCTATCCATAAGGATTAATTGGTGGATTCTGCCACAATGTGTTTAAGGAGTGTGAGTTGGAGAACTTGCCGTTGAATGGTGAGAATTTTACGTGGGAAAAGGGATGTGGCTTAGAAAACTGGATAAGGGAGAAACTTTATCGTTGATGTGTAATCAAGTAGTAGTCAGGTTAGTTCCTTAATGCTAGATTAGAAGTTTTATCAACTTTTAGTTCAGATCATAGCCCTCTTTTCCTAAATAATAATGTGAATGTGGTAGTAAGGAAATCTGATAGGTTTAGAATTAAAAATCATTGGTTTCTAAATGAGAACTTGCGAGATGTGTTTATACATAACTGGAATAGTGGGGTGGTGCTTAAGAAGTAAGTTTGAAAGGTTAATGGAGAATATAGAAGTCAATTGAATTCCTATTTTTCAAAACTTCAAGAGCTAAGACAGCATGCAGACTCTTCCAATGCAGAAGCTGAGATTGTTTTAAAGCAAGAATATCATAATATTCTCCTACAGCAAGAAATCAAATATAAACAGAGAGAAATGGTGTTTTAGCTCCAACACGGGGATAATAACTCTTAAGTTCTATCATGCGCAAGCTTCTACAAGAAAAATGAGAAATAAGATAGTAGCCCTGAAGAATGATTTGGGAGTTCGATAATTGAGAAGGTTGGTATTCAAGAACTGGTGCTATTTATTGAGGAAGATAATAATTTGTTAGGGTAGTCTTTCACAGCAGATGAGTTTAAAACAACCTTTTTTCAGATGAAACCAAATAAAGCCTCTGGGCTTGACGAGTATAACCCAGCCTTCTTTTAAAAAATTTGGCTTATTATTGGTAGTGAAGTAGTTAAAACTTGTCAAATATAAATCACATAGAAGTGTCTCCCTGAAGGGTTGAGAGATATACTATTAGTTTTAATCCTCAAAAAGGAACTCCCTAAGACTATTAAAGATTTACACCTAATAGCCCTGTGTAATGTGGTATACAAAATTTTAGCCAAGGTCTTTGTAAATAGAATGAAGAGCTTGCTACCCAGACTAATTTCAAAGAATCAAGCAGCTTTTGTGCTTGGGCACTTATTGGTTGATAGCTTTTTAGTTGCTTATAAGACAGTGCATTCTGTGGCATGTCACAGAAAAGGGAAGAAAGAGGAAGTATGATTAAAGTTGGATATGAGCAAGGCCTACGACAAGGTTGATTAGTGTTTTTTTCGTGGAGTTATGCTACAATTTGGCTTCTCAGTTGCTTGGGTTAATGTAGTGATGTTGTGCATAGAATCTGGGAAATTATATTTTAGAGCTAATGGAGAAGAGATTGGGCCGATCATACTAGGTAGAGGGTTAAGGCAAGGGGACACTTTATCCTCTTACCTGTTTATTCTATGTGCTAAAGGTTTGTCTTGGTTAAGAAAGCTAAGATAGAAGGATTGATAAATGGAGCCAAGGTTTGTCGTTATACCCGAAGCTTAACTCATTTGTTTTTTCACAGATGATAGTCTTCTTTTTTTCTAGACAATTGTGGAAGAGGCAAAGGCTATCAAAGGGATGTTACAAGTTTATAAACAGGTGAGCGGCCAAATTATAAGCCTTCAAAAATCTAGAGTGATGTTTTCTGCAAATATAAATTAGTGGTTATGGTAGGCTATCTCTAATACTTTGGGAGTATCTCAATCTCTTGATACAGGGTGTTACTTGGGCCTGCCACTTAAGTTAGGTAGAAATAAGAGCCAAGTTTTTAGTTTTTTTAAAGAGAGATGCGTACTAGAGTTCGAGGGTAGGATAAAATATTCCTTTTGCAGGCAGCAGGGATGTTTTGTTGAAAGTGATGGCTCAGGCAATACCAATGTTTGTCATGAGTGTTTATTTGATGCCTTTGTCAATTTGTGATACTCTACAAGAAATGAATTCTTTCTGGTAGGGATCGAAAGCAGAGCCAAAAAATAAGATACACTGAAGCTCTCAGGACTGTCTATATATAGCGAAAGCCCAGGGTAGGTTGGGCTTTAAACATCTGCAAGAGTTTAATCTTGCCATTTTAAGCTACTAAGTAAGGATGGAGACTAGTGTCAGAGCCTGATACTTTGGTTGCAAAAATCTTCAAAACCAAATATTATGCAAACTTAAATTTTTTGGGAGCTTATATAGGGTCAAATTTGAGTTCGTGTTGGCGAAGTATCATGAAGCACAAGCTTTCTGCTATAAAGGAGCAATATGGCAAGTAGAAGATGGGAATTATATTTATGGGCATTAACCCTTGAATTCCTACAGCTGATGGTTTTTATGTGCAGAGTTTCCTTTCTGAAGAATAGTTGACAAAACCAGTGAGTTGTTTGATGAAACATGATAAAGTAGTGTGGGATGAGGAGGTAATTCAGGATATTTGTGAACTATCTGAGGCACAACTAATCCTGAATAAGCTCCTAAGTTATAAGAGAATGAAGGATGTTATGTTATGGTGTTACATAAAAAATAGTGTACATTGTGTGGTCGAGCACTTAGTCTTACATAATTGTTGTTGACTCTCTTAGTGATGTTATGTTCATATAGAGGTATGCTTCAAATATTCTGCCAACCAAGGTAAACCTACATTCAGAGGAGTTAGGGGTGTACTCCTTTATGACTTGTAAGTAAGGTTTGGAAAGATATTATGAATGTATATTTCAGGTGTTGGAAAGCTTTTAAAGTATATCACTGTTATGGTGGGGTAGAACTTGACTTAGAAAATACTATAGGAAGTGTTATGAATTTTATTTTTTCTTTGTTTGATTGCAAAAGGATATAAGAGTGCTGCATGATTCTGTGGAGTATTTGGTATGCAAGAAATCAATATCTCTGGCATCAAAGGTGTTTCTCAACTAAAGAAGTTGTCAATCATGGTCTTGGCTATTTAAGAACTTGGCAAGAGGCTTGAGCGAGAAGCTCTGTTTTAGAGGATAAAGCGCCATCAAATGGTACATTGCAGAGGTGGCAGAAGCCACAAAATGGTATGTGAAAGTGTAATGTGGATGCCTTAAGTGATGAAAACTTTGTGGTTATAGTTTGTTTTTAGAGATTCAAATGGGTTGTTCCTTGGTGCAAGATAATGAGTGATCAAAAGCATATTTGAGCCAAAGATTGCAGAGTTATTAGCCTTGAGGTGTGCTCTCGAATGGGTTTTGTAGAATTAACTAGGACCTGAGACTATAGAAACTAATTGCTTAGCTGTTGTCGAAGCCATAAACAAGCAAAATTTTAATAGATCCTCTGCTGGTTTATTAATTGAAGATTACTGGAATTTAATGCATAAACATGGGTATGTTAAACTTGCATGGGTTTGAAGAACGACAAATCAAGTTGCACATTGTCTTGTAAATTTTGTGAATAATACTATAGAGATTCAAGCTTGTGACGCTCCCTCTAGCTTTCTCATAAACGATTTGTTTGTTAATGAGTATTTTTCTGTAAAAACAAAAAATATTAAAGGGTCAATACTTTGCTATCTTAGTAATTTATTTATAATTAGAGGTAAAATTTATCTAAATTATAAAATAAAAATATCCATCCTTATTCTTCTATTCTATTTGTGAAAAACTTGATTTTGAATTCAATTGATAATATGATAATAAATATAGATATATGTAATATTAAAGGTTAACAAGATAACCGTTAGATATGATAAAATCTAATATATAAGTAATGTCATTGATTTTCTTGGAAATCTTAAAAGGACTAAACTTTTTATCAACAACCAAGTTGGTAGGCAAACTTTCTCTTAGAATACTTATATGAACGATGATCTGTCTGATTATATTTATAACACTTTAAAGGAATGAGTTTAAAATATGAATTATTTGGTTTAGTAACTTCTAGTCCAACAAGTTCTTTGTCATCCACTTTTTCTACTTTTCATTTAATTCTTAACTCAATTCATTCCTGGGTGACTCTCCTTTACTTCGGTTAGTTTATACTTCATCACTATTATTAGACCACCTATTACGCCTTGATTACCACTTATCACTTACTGTCAAATTTTCTATCCTAAGTGCTAGGTTACATGTTTCTGTAAGTTTCTAGCATACTTAGTGTTCTAAATACATCAAATATAAGTTTACATGCTAAGGATCTAGGTGTTGAGCAAAAATAGACATAATAAAAGCTATATAAAAATATACCTATTTTCATACTTTTTTATATAAAAATATACCTATTTTCATACTTTTCTTGAAAGTGTGTTAAAACTATTTGAAGTTTTAGATGACCAAATTAACTCCTCCTCTAGAGAGTGATGCCGTTGACACTTGAATTCCCTCTTTAGCTTTAAAAGAAATTCACTCAAAACATTTTTGATCAAGTTAGATTTTTTAGTAAAACCTCTCACCATACCCAATGACTATTTATCATAAGCTTGAATATATACTTGCTCTGAGTAGTATCAAAATATGATAATTCATCTACAAGATAACCATGGTGTTATAAAGCTTAAGGATTACTTACACAACTGATACGATCAATGTCCAATTGACGATTAAGTGTAATTAGCATTTGGATAATTCGTGTAATCCTGTTCAGTGAACTCATACTCAATCAATGAGCACCTATACACTTTTTTTATTGTCCCCACACAAGTAATCTACGAGATCGACTATCCTCTATCGTATAAAGTAAGGATAGTGTATACTAGTTTTTTTGGTACTATAAAGGTCCCACTTTATAGTCCTACGACTAAGAACATTTAGGAATGATGCTCTCAAGCACACAGTCTCATAAATATGAACTTATCATAATATTGTGTATTACATATATTCTATGGACTTTATCATGACATATAAATCAAATGTACATCTTGTCATAATAAACGGTAATATCATTTGAAATACTCATTTAGTTGATTAAAAGATTTTAAAGAAATTTTAAAGTTTCAATCACATATTATATCATGATTGGATTTTAGGGCATATATCTCTTTCAGTTTCGTTTATATTCATGGCCACTTGAACACCTATTTTCTTTCTAATTGCTGCTCTTAACTCTTACATATATCCAGATACTTGTTAATCTGACGTCTCATTTAACTTATTTCTAGATGCTAATCTCAAGAGCTCAGTTGTATATTCATGAATACTCTTGAATACACTTTGATACTCGTTAAATAAAATTTACGCCAACCCATAGGTAAGAATATTTGCATTAAATGCTTTCTCATTGTTGCCCACCTTTTAATCTTAGGGAACTCATCTCTTCACGATCATGTTATAATCTATCTTACCAAATTGATGATCCTCTCTTACTTTATAGGTTATTATATTAACCCTTTTTTTTCTTAGGTATATTCATACAATCAAAGAATTTTTCTATGTCTAATAACTAATCTAAAAATTCTTCTATATTTAAAGACCCATTAAAAATAATTAACTCACCTTTTATTTAATATTCATCCTATCATCCTTGACAATAAATCCTTGACCTCTATAATCATCATCATCTAGGTTCGCAAACTCGTGCTGGGTGGTGTTGGTCTAGCCTCTACCTCTACCACCATATTGATCGCACTAGAATAATAACTCCTCTTTCTCATATAATTCCTTTATGTCATCCACATCATCCTTATCATCACTCATCACATCCTTTCGATAAACTGATAATCTTTTTATAGAAATAATAGGTCTAGAATTTTTGATGTGTCATCTCTATTTGTCTTCAACATAGCTATATGACTTAACAACACCACAAATTCAATGTGAAGGTGTCAATCAATTCTTCCAAGATCTATAATCTCTTATCCACATTACAAGTTAGTTGTTTGCATCATCATTGTTATCAACTATTGTACTAAGATGATAACAAGACTTTAATACCATATTAATATAATAAAAATATGATAAATAATATTAATTTTATAAATTAATTTTAAGAGGTTTTTAAAATTTATCAAAAAAAGAGTTAAATTTTTAATTTTAAAAGAAAATAATATTAAAAAGTCAAAATTTTATTCTTTTAGAATTTTAGTATTCTATTTAAATAAAAAATAAAATTTAATTTAATTAAAATATTATTCTTAAATTTTAAAAATAAAATAAATACATTAAAATATTTAAATATCAAAAATAATACAAATAAAATAAGTTACTTAATCTTAAAAATAATAAAAAAAAGTAAGATATCTCTTCGAATACATTGGATGGGGACCTGTCTTGGTATTCGGCTCCCCCTAGTGGAAGAAACCAGATTCCTTAGCAAACTTTGCAGGTTACACTGAGCTCGGGTTAGATTGTTGCTTATTTGTGATGCATAACCTGGCCCTTATCAATTTTTGTTTTTCCTTATTAATTGAATATGAAAAACATCAGGTTCTCTGGATTTTTCTAGTGTTGTTTTTCCCAACTAAAGGAAAGAGAATGACAGGTTTGTCTAGAGCAGTATGCTTTCCTGATATTTCTTTTCTGCATCCTACTCAACGCTAGATTCTCAAATATTCTAGATGGTGAAATAATTGTGTGAATATGTGAGTTTTCGTATCAAAATGCATTTACGCTTTGCGGTTAAATCATTGTGTATGTGTAAAAGTTGTCGAGGAAATTATTAAGTTGGAACCTGAAATATTTGTGTGTAAACAAAGTAATTCGTTTATGTGAGAGGACTGTAATTTTCTTACATTATTCTTGAGGTGAGAGTTAACAAAATTCTGGCTTTGGGATGGTGAGCAGATTGGACAATATGGTGAATGTAGAAGCTGTTTATTATTTTGAGCATAGATAGTGTCTCATTTATATCTTCTCCTTTCTTGTGATTATTATAATTTTGTTGGTATTGTTTTCATGACCATCATAAATAAACTCTTGTATGATTCTTTTGTCATACTATATTGTCCCACAATAGCTGTACCATGGATGGTTCTACCATGAATGACTGCATATTTACTGTTATGAAATTTTCTTATTCGTTATTTGCAAAGGGTAGTGTGCAAATGGACCAGACGCTGGAAGCACACGGTGATGAAGTTTGGTTTTGCAGTTTTCACATGATAGGAAATATTTGGCCTCATCATCCAACGATCAGTCAGCAGTTATATGGAAGGTAAGATTTCTTCTTCAATTACTGGCTTTTGGTCATGACTGGACTTTTACGTCCTTCAAGGTTCTTTTACCTCAATTATACTGTAATTCACGGGAATCTTACCCATGCGGGTGCAATATTGATGACTAATGTGCTCTGGCTCCAATTTTCAAATACTTAAATCAATTTACGAACAAAAAAGTGAAATTCAATCAAGGCTAAATTTATCCTAGTGTGATTTACTGACTTGAAGTGTAGAGAAAATAACTGGAACTGTTTTGAGTAGATTTAACACGATCTATTGGTACAACTAATATTTAATATGTTGTCTATCTTGGAATCCTCCCTCTTCCTCACTACCTATAAAAAAAATTTGTTTAGTATTCAAGTTAACCATGTCAATTTAAGCTCTTCCAAGCTTTACGCTGCATCATGGGCAGATCAAATGTGAACAGTGGACAATGTTTCTCCAAAAGCATTGGTATTATTTATGCCACCAAATAAACCAAATGTTTCAGAATAGCTTCAAACTTTTCTTTAGTGATGAACTTAAGACTTGTTCCCTTTTAGGTCAAAGAGGATGGTCAGGTGTCACTGAAGCATGCATTAAGTGGTCACGGGAAACCCGTGTTGACTGTTTCATGGAGCCTTGATGACAAACAACTTCTTACTTTTGGACAAGCGGAGGCTATCAGACATTAGGATGTTAGTTTTGGAGAATGCCTCCATGTTTATGAGAAAACTACTGTCGGATTGATTTCTTGCGGATGATTTCCTGATGGTAAAGGGATTTTTGCTGGAAAGACTGACAGGAGTATCTGCCTTTGGGATTGGGACAGAAGGGAGCTCGAATGTTGGGAAAGGGCAGAAGACACTAATGATATCAGACATGGTGATGACCAATGATGGAAAGAGGATAATAAGCATATGCAGAGAAACTGCTATTCTCTTCCTTGACAGGGAAGCTAATTTTTAGAGATGGATTGACGAGGAGGATGTTATCACTTCATTTTCATTATTGAAAAATAACAAATACCTGCTGGTTAATCTCATGAATGAAGAAATTCATCTATGGAGCATAGAAAGTGATCCCAAGCTCCTGTCAAAGGATAAAGGTCACAAGCGTGCCCGATTTGTAATCAGATCTTATTTTGGTGGATTTGAGGCATTTATTGCCAGTGGGAGTGAGGATTTGCAGGTATGTTTTTTACTTCACGGATATAATTCCCCAGGACATGATTCTCATTCTACTCAAATGATTCTGATTGGGCAGGCTTGCTCATGTTGTTTCTAAAAGCACATCTTTGCTCATCTTTCTCAACATTCTTTTAGTATTGTTGGTACTTGCTTTTTAGAATATCGGTTATGTATGGTTATGAATTATAATTTTAAAAGTGAATTCAGCACTGTATCATTATTAGATATACTCTATAGAGACTATTCCATTTCAGATTATTTCTTCATGCACCTTGGCCTTTTATATTATTATTCTTTCAGCAGCAATGCCATTTTTACCATATGTGTATCTTATTATGAAGTATTAAACTTTGCTCTCCTCTCCCTCTCTCTTGTTGCCTGTCATGCCGTCAGTTTTGCTTGCTCTCCAAAACTTTCTTTACTGGTAAAGTAGTGATTTTTATGCACTTGTATTGGCTTGTCCAGGACATTCTGGAGCAGTTAATAGTGTGAGCTGGAATCCGGGGAATCTTCACATGTTAGCCTCAGCCTGTGATCACCATACAATTCGAATATATGGTTTAGATCACTTTATGCAGCACAGAAATCAAAGCCATGGTGGTGTTTATTAGAGCTGTCAAATAGGTCGGGTCGGGCTTAATCGGTCCGGGTCGTTTCGGGTTAAGTATTTAAGCGGGTCGGGTTGGGCTGGTCCGTTTAATAAACGGGTTGATATTCTCAATCCTAACCCAATTCGTCGGGTTACCGGACTAA
>JAVXUL010000012.1:1703940-1714623 GCA_035590515.1 Trichilia minutiflora | reverse complement strand
TCATAAAAATATCATAAAAATGCTCATAACTAAACAAAATCTTAGTCCAAGGATGAGTAATAAAATCACTCATCAATAAACCAGATGTTTCAGAATGCTTCAAATTTTTTCATCTGGTGATGATATTAATTTTGCTTCTTTTCAGGTTAAAGAGAATGGTCTGGTGGCACTGAAGCATGCATTAAGTGGTCACAGGAAACCGGTGTTAACTGTTTCATGGAGCCCTGATGACAACCAACTTCTTACTTGTGGACAAGAGGAGGCTATCAGACGTTGGGATGTCAGCTCTGGAGAATGTCTCCATGTTTATGAGAAAACTGGTGTCGGATTGATTTCTTGTGGATGGTTTCCTGATGGTAAAGGGGTTTTTGCTGGAATGACTGACAGGAGTATCTGCCTTTGGGATTTGGATGGAAGGGAGCTCGAATCTTGGAAAGGGCACAAGACCCTAAGGATATCAGACATGGCGATAACTGATGATGGAAAAAGGATAATAAGCATATGCAGAGACTCTGCTATTCTCTTGCTCGACAGGGAAGCTAATTTTGAGAGATGTATTGAAGAGGAGGATGTAATAACTTCATTTTCATTATCAAAAGATAACAAATATCTGCTGGTTAATATCATAAAACAAGAAATTCATCTCTGGAGCATAGAAAGTGATCCCAAGCTTGTGTCAAAATATAAAGGTCACAAGCGTGCCCGATTTGTTATTAGATCTTGTTTTGGTGGATTTGAGCAAGCATTTATTGCCAGTGGGAGTGAGGACTCGCAGGTATGTTTTTTACTTTCATGAATATAATTGTCAGGTTATGATTCTCGATCTATTCAAATGATTCTGGCTGGGCAGGCTTGCTCACATTGTTCCTAAAATCACATTTTTGCTCGTCTTTCTCACCATTCTTTTAGAATATCGGTTATATATGGTTATGAATCATAATTCTATTAAGTGAATTCAGTGCTGCATCATCGTTAGATGTACTCCATACAGACCATTCCATTTCAGATTATTTGTTCATGCACCTTGTCCCTTTATATTATTATTCTTTCAGCAGCAATGCCATTTTTACTATATATGTATCTTATTTTGAAGTATTAAACATTGATCTCCTCTCCCTCTCCCTTGCGACCTGCCATGCAGTCTATTGCTCACTCTCCAAAACTTTCTTTACTGGTAAATTAGTGATATTTTTTCTCGTCAATGTATATTTTTTTGATCTATGCCCATTTATTGTGATATCTTTCCTTGTCAAGATATAATTTTTTGATTTATGCCCATTTATTGTTATAGGTGTATATATGGCATAGATACACTGGAGAACTCATGTGGGCTCTTCCGGGACACTCTGGAGCAGTTAACTGTGTGAGCTGGAATCCGAGGAATCTTCACATGTTGGCCTCAGCCAGTGATGATCGTACAATTCGCATATGGGGTTTAGACTTTAGATCACTTCGATATGAAGCACAAAGACCAAAATAATGGTGGTGTTTACTATTTCAATGGAAGAAATTGAACCATTTGGTTGCTATACACAGTTAAAATTCCTTGAACATCATCATACAGAAATGTTCTTTTGTAGTTCCTTAACATTTGTGTAAATGCTTTAACCATTGGCTAATGGCTCTGGGCATACATGGCAGACAAAAAGCAAAGCATTTTTTTTACTGTTGCTAACTGCCATTAGATAATGTAAGTTGACAACCTTTTTTTATTTCTTTGTTTTTGATTTAGATTTGGAAACTGTATCATTTGATCCATGGTTTTTCCTTCTCTCTCTCTCTCTCTCTCTCTCTTTTTAAATTTTTTTTATTTCATTAACTTTTCTTCTCCAGACTGAAGTCCTGACATAATTCTCAAAACTTGTTTTGTTTTGGAAATTCTGAAAAATTGTGCTTAATGTTTCATCTGCAGAAAATGGAGCTTCATATTTGTAAAATATGGAGAGTGTATTACTTATTCATTGATAGAAATTAGCTGTATGTATATGTATAACCAAATAAATAAAAATAAGAAAATAGCTTGATTTTTAATTAAGATTTAATCTAATCTTTAAAACTCAAATAAGGTTACAAGTTTTGAGTTTGTGGTTGAAAAGCTTTATTAAATTACTGGCCCCCTCAAAACATTTTTGACTTTACGAGTGCAGCCTTGTGCTTGATGTAGTCGCCTTGATCCTTGGATAACGATTATGGCTTTCTTTGAGAAATTTTACTATTTTTCGATCTCCTTTTGCCTCTACAGATTTGGGCTTCCTTTTCTATACCCATCTCATCGTTTAGGTAAACAAAATCACTGAACTCTTTGTGCAGTGATTACATCAATTGTTGGCTCTGATGCTGCCTATCAATGCTTGCCTTAATTGCCTTCTCTAAACCTTTGAATTTTTTTGACAGAAGTAGTTTGGCAGTGCTTAGGGACACGCAGTCATTCGGAGTCGTTTGACTGTATTTAGGGACACATCATTTTGGCATCATTTGGCCATGCTTAGTGACTTGTTAATTTGGCATCGTTTGATCATGCTTAGGATATGTTGCTTGGCTTGAATGAAGGGTATTCTATGATGTTCAAAGTTGGATGATTTTTAAAATAGTCCAATAATTATGAAATTATTTTATTGAGATTTGAGATAGAGAATTGATTAAATATGAAAAAGGTGTTAGCTACCTCGTAAATTTCGTTAAACAGTTATCAAAAAATAATTTGATCTCATTCTTATTATTTTGGTTAATTATGAACCTATTTCAATGAGTTTTTAAAGAAATTTAACCTATTTAAATTCATTTTGATTGATTACAAATTTTGACTGAAGAAGAAAGAATCAGCAAGTTATTCGACTATCTGGATGTTTGTTAACTATTAACAATTTTAGGATTTTTCTTAAATTAATTAAGATTTGAATCTTGAGAGAGAGAATTAACAAGGTGTTTAACTTTTCTTGATGTTTATTTAATTGTTAAGATTTTTTTAGATAGTTTTCTTAAATAGATTAGGATTTTAACTAAAAGAAAGAGTTAATAGCATACTTGATCCGTCTTGGTGTTTAATTGTTAAGATTTTAACAAATTTTTTCTAATTTAATTAGAATTTTAATAAAAAAAAGAGAATTAATAAGGTATTCAGTTCGTCTTAAAGTTTATTGTTTATTAGGATTTAAACATATTATTTTAAGAAGGAAGAAAAAATAAAAAATTAAAAAATATATTATGGATGCAAAATTTGTATGCATATCAAACATCTGGATCCTATGGACTACAGAAAAAATTTGTTATATCCTTAAAAATATCACGTAAAGGTTTTTTGATCTATTCTGAAGTTAATGTTTATTGTTTATTGGGATTTAAACTTTATTGTTTTAAAAAGAAAGAAAAAATTAAAAAAATATATTATTGATGTAGAATTTCATTCGCACATCGAACACCCTAACCCCATGAATTATAGAAGAAATTTATTATATTCTTAAAAATATCATGTAAAGGTTTTTCGTAGAAAGAATTTGTTGTACTTTTAAAAAATATCAGGTAAGGATTTTTTGATCAACCTTGGATTGCCTCCCTCATATGAAACCATAACGTCACATATGTTTGTCGTTGACGTTCGTTAGCATAGGGACTTGAGCCATTATAGCGTAGTACTTATGTTAGAACCACTAACTATAAGTTTTTTATTTAAGTTTTTACGCTAGCAAACACCAGTAACATATATTATGTCGTGGTTTTATATGGGTGAGACAACACATAACAGGCTAAAAAACTCTTACATGATATTTTTAAAGGTAAAACAAATTTCTTTCGAGATTTAATGGGTTTGAGTGTCGATGTGCATATGAAATTCACAACTATAAGTCTTTGGTTCAAGTTTCCATATCAACAGATACTGGTGACAAGTATATATAATGTCGTGATTTTCACATGGGGGAGACGGCCCAGGGTAGGCCAAGCTCAACATACTTATCTTGAAGTTTATACCTATCAATATTCCACTTAGAGTTATGCAAAAAGAGGATGTGTTTTTTTTTTCTCTTAGATCTACATCTTACCACTCTATCTTGAACTAGCCCACTCTTTTTAGGTCATCCGCTCTATCTTGAACTAACCCACTCTCTTTAAGTTATCTTCTTTGGATCATTTTTCTTGGGAGTCTATAACTCTTCATCATTTCTCATGATGGTAGCAATCACAAAAATATAAACATTCATCTTTATACTCGTATCTTTTTTGAACCATCGATTCTGATACTATTTATTAGGCTAAATAAGTAAATACATTCATGGACTTGAATACTACTTTCGACCCAAAATCTTAAGGTATTAGGTCTATGGGTCCATCCCACTTATATATTACTCATTTGTTTTATAATTTTTCAATGTCAAATTCTTTTATTTCACATATTCACACTGACATCCCAACAAAAGAAACCCATTCTCATGTGAATCTAGCCATTGTATGTTATATGTATGGCCATGTATTCGACTTATTTTCAACCACCCTAAAAGTCTCTCCATCACCACCATTTGCCACAAAAATTATAGGACTCATTTCAGATCCGCTTGTAGCATTTGTTGGTGGTCATAGGTGATGATATAATGGAGGTCATTTTTGAGAAGAATAGTAAGTTTGGCAAGTTAACTCAAAACCTATGGAATTAACTCGCCTGTCCATTTTTCTTTGTTGTTTTTTCTTTTCTTTTATTATTATTGTGTATGCAAAACTAATGAAACTAAATCATGTTATCTCAAACTTAAACAAATCCTTCAGGATAATTTACATATATTCTTTATATATGATCATGCCAAAATAAAGAAAACAGCTAATGTATGTGAATAAAGAACAATTCTTTTATGACTAAACAAAAGTTTATATAAGATCATTAGCCTTGAAACCGACAACATGAATGATTTTTAAGACATACACTAATAAGTATTGACTACAGTGGTTGCGATTAGGTATTTTCCAATTTTCTTTCTCTCAATTTTTCCTCTCTTCGTATAAACAAAAGGTTTGAAGAAGGAAAACATAAATTTCAATTGTTTCCTTATTACCAAGTGATAATTTCCTTGCATATCAGAAAAATATTCTAATTTCCTTATTTGATAAGCATTTATACTTAATCCTTAATAATCTTTTCCAAAAATTGAGAGAGAATAATATTTTTCTTAGATTTTAATTTTATTTCTTTCTCTTTTAATGTATTTATAAAAAAAAAAAATTATTTCCTTCATTAGATCATTTACCAAAATCAAGGAGACAAAAATAGAGTTATTACAAAAGATAACGCCATTTTTTAAGGGTAACAATGTTAGAGTTGTCAATCTCTTTTTGATATCATTCTAAATAGTGTATGACGTGAAGGATACTCAGGGTTTGGTCATTGGGTTTTTCTAAGTTGATTGGAGTCGGAAGTGCCCAAAGATGAGCACTTCTGGACATTGAATGAAGTTGTCAATATTTTCTCATAGCATTCTAGGTGGTGAATGACATGAAGTATGGTTGAAGTTTAGTTTTCAGCTTCTTTTAATTTGAACGTCACCAATCAATGGATAGCGATCGAGAATGGTGAAAAGTTGCGATAAATAGTGACTACTAGGATTAGGATTTTTCTTTTTTCTTTTTGCAAACTTTGATAGACTATACTTAATACCCGCTATAAATATGACAAATAATGCATAAAATTAATTATTTTAACCCTAACCGACTCTCTAACCTATTATTTTTTATTTATTGATACATACTAGTTATATTTGAGATACATATTATCTTTAAATATTACAATTTCTAGTATTAGATTTGGATAGTAGGGTATTGGCACCTATATCCGATCATGCATAATTATCACATGTAAGTATTTGCAGATTGGATTGGAACAAGTCAAAATTTTAATGCAATTCATACATTAAAAACTACATTTAAGATAATCTAATTTAATTCATAAGTATGTTATAATTCAATCCAATCCAAATTACTTGAAGTTGATTGGATTAGATTGGTTTAATGGATTAAACTTTTGGTTAAATTTAAAAATATAGTTTAAAATTTAGGATCAAATATATAAGTGGTTTGGATTGGATCAGATTTAAACATAAATTTATATTGAAAGATATTGAATAATATTGTTTTATAGTTTCAAACTTAAAATAATGATATAGGTAAGTAATATAATAAATAAATATGCTTTATGGTGAAGTAAAATATTAAATGAAAAAATCAAATAAATAATGAATAATATCATAATCTTTATATACTTTTGAAAAAGCACTTTCACCATAAAGTTTGTGGCAACAAAAATATACAAAATGGGTTAAAATAATAAATCTATTTTAAAAAATAAAATCCTAAAAATAATAAAGAGATAACCTATTATACAAATTAATTAATTAATTTATAATATATCTAATATTTTTTTACGTTGAAATAATCACATCTATTTTTTTATTATTAAACTTCACTTATTACAATAATTACTTAGTTCTTTCTTTCTTTCTTTCTTTTTTTTTATATATTTCTTGATAAAAAAATCAATTGAAAATAGAATAAAAAAAGATAAAACTAGCATGATGACATAATAGGTTTTTATATTTATTTGAAAATAATTTATAATATTAAATTAATTATATTTGATGCGAATTGATAATAGATTAAATTTAATTTAATCCGTAATTTAATTCGCTGACTGATTCTAATTCATATGTCGATCTATGAGTTTTTTTTAAGTCAATTCAAATAGCGTAAATTAACGAATTAGATCAACTTAGATTGAATCGATTGAAATTTATCCACCCTTAATAATATAACTGTGCTGTAATTTCATTCGAGTTTTAAATTAATTTTTTGGTTAGATAATATTTGAATAAATTCTTTATTTTTATAGATATATATGGATATGAATCAATACACAATATTTATTAAAATATAAAATTATATTTAATTTTAAAATATTAAATTTAAATTTTTTAAATAAAAACTCATTAATAAAAAACTAAAATAATTGAATTAAAAGTTTTAATTTTGTAAAAAAAAATTAATTAAACTGTAAATAAATAGATATAACCTCTCCATTATTAAATTAAAGATTAGAGCACACGTATTTTAAATTTTTAATAAAATTAAAACTGCATATTAAAAATTAAAATTATATGCTATAAACCATATAATACTTTATGTAAAAATAAATATATTAAATTACATGTTATAAGTTATATATCACAAACTAAAATGTTAAAAATTTTATATTTAGGTTTTAATTTTTATTATTTAATTTTTGTGGTTTTTAACTAATAATAAAAAATTTTAAGTGATTGGATAGGTGAGTATCCGCCAGATTTATGCATGCATCTCTGTCCAAATCAAATCCCCACCGGATTGACATACTAAATCATTGGATAACCAAAATTTGTATTTAATGATCAAATATTCGCCCAATTCAGCCCAAATTTGGCCACTTTCCAATCTATCTATCGAGTACCAGTGTTATTTCTAATAATTAGGGGTGGATAGGTTTGGATGATTTAAAATAAAATTTTAAATTGAACTGTATAAAAATAAATAAATTTAGTTTAATTTATTAATATATTATAAATTAATTCAAATTAAATTATAAAATATGATTTAAAACAGTTTGAATTCGCGATTTAAATTATATTATAAAATTAAAAATATAATAATTAATTATTATTAATTTTATAATTTTTTATTAATATATAAGAATAAGTTTTGTAAATTTTTTTAAATCTATTTGTTAATATTTTTTTATTAATTATTATTATATAAAAGATATGAAAGTAAATTATATATAATTTGTGTTAATAAATAAATAATAATAATAATTTTATAAGATAATATTAAGCGATTTGACTTGCAATTTCGCAATTTGAAATTGATTCAATTCATAATCCAAACCGCGAACAGCGAATTAAAAAATATCAATCCGTAAATTGATCCACAAAATTTTTAAATTGATCTAAATCGTACTATTTAAATTGATTTAAATTGGATGAATTTAAAAATACCTGATCTCCTAATAGCAATTAAGAGTAAAATAACAATAATAAAGTCGAAGTTATAATACCGTACAGTGAATTATAAATAACTAAAATTGTATAAATCTTGTAATGTTGTCCTCTGTTCAGCCTTCGATCAATCAATGGTTTGTGACCGGGAAACAGAATTGGCAAAAACAGTTACAGAGTAAAGTACATTAATCAGCAAGTAGATAGTTTATCTAATTAAACACATTTCCTTTACCTCTCAAAGTTGTATTATACCTTTCAAAAGTTTTGTTGTTTGAGCATATGCCAATATCGTCCCAATGTGCAGTCATCATAGAACTCTATGATTTTCGATTCTCAAACAGAACAACTATTCTGTGTCCCAAAAGAGGAACAGTCCATACTGTGCTTAAAATGATAGAGAATGAAATGAACTTCATTATCTATACTAAAAAGTCACGCATACTTGGAACTTACATTTTAACTGTCTTCGCTTGTCGAGTAACATTGAAGGTCTAGCATGGGAAGTAACTAATACCTTAGACCTCCTCATTGCCGATAATTTGCAAAGGTTTCCTTGGTAAGATTTCGTATATCACATCCTAGAAGGAGTGGAGTCTGCAGCATATATGTAGTCTATAAAAATATATTTGAAACATACAAGAGAAAATTATGAGAGTTGTAAAGTCGAAAAGTGCTTGCGAAAATAACCTTAGAGATTGCCCTTATGCTGACATGTACTACATATTCATTATACTTCATACCATCTTTACTAACTTCAAGCACGTCTGGATCTGTTAAAAAGGAACAGATAAAGACGAAAAATAAATCACTTCTTACACTAGCATTTAAATTTCATTTACTAAATATTCTTCCACAAAAACAGCAAGGGATACTCAGTTTTTCAAGCCTGAAGGAGTAGCATTGACCATTCCAACCACCAGGCCTGGCGAGATCAGCATACACTTCATTCATGTCAGCTGTCTTCAGCATGCTACAGGATGCCATACAAGAAAATATTTTAATTCTTTATTGATTTATGAGTTGTAGGTTGGAAACTCTTTGTACTAAATGAACACAAACTAATCTAGGCCCCCATAGAGTTGGGTGCATATACCCTAAATTATCCAAAGAAAATAAATTGAATTCTACCAAATATTTAGATTATAATTTATCCAAGTTAATCCAATGCGAAGACAATGAAATCAAATGAGTTTGATAGTAAAATTTGTTTCTAATTTTGACGGGATCAACAGATAAAGAATGTTTTGATAAGTAATTATCTTCTCCTTCAAATTTGTTTGATACAATAAGTTCTGTCTATATTGACCATTGTAGTCCTTCATCCTTGAAATTCTCACGCGTTTTCTTTAAACAATAACAAAAGAATAGCAGTGAAATATATGTAAAAGCTTGTCCAGAATCTGCATAAATTCCCAACTTCAGGCCGTGGTCGTGAACATAATCTGCCTGAGCTTCGATTCCAGGGGGGAATGAGCTCTTGTTAGCCTTTTGATTACCCTAAATCAAACATGTGGAATATTAAGGCTGACACAGAGATATTTAAGGAACGATATGCGAGGAGATATAAGTTGTTAAAACTTGAGAATCACGACTTGACTCACCTCAAAAATCATCTAGGAAATATAGAGTTAGTGTAAGAGAAGTAATCCATTGACAGATCCAATCGAAACCAGGGTGATTAAGGTGTCTTTACAAGCCAACTTTTTACCTATGTTGACATCCTTATATCCAAGATTGGCTAGTCCACCAAGGGCATCGGCTGTTACGGGCAATAGTGAAGTATTAATAACGTCACTATGTTGTCTATGTATAAGGACTTGAAACGAAAAGTCCATCGGTTCACCTGTTTCTCCAGTGATATTCTCATTAATCTGACGGTGGAAATGATTCCACCTATTACACCTTTTCCAAAGATATAAATCAATTAGTTACCTCTAGGATTATGTTGCTTCACAACAATAGCATGTAAAAACCAAGTTTATCTCAACATCGAAGACTAAACCAACTAAACCAAAATTCGATGAATGAAAATCACGATTCGACAAAATTATATTCCTCGATAAGAATGTATCTTAATGCAAAATCAAACTAAAAAATAAAAAACCATTGCTATTACATATGAACTACGGCTTAAGCAACCTTCTTAACCTTTAGTCCTCCCACATCAAACAAGAATCTGGGAAAGAAATTTAGAAACAGAGAAAAGAATTGTGGAAGTGAATACCCCCATCGGAGGGGTGAGACCAAGACCAATATTAAGTAAATTCCTCACTCTCTTTTTGATTGTTGTCTGCTGCAGATGATGAAACTAGGTAAAAATGGTTGAAAGAGAGGCTGAAGAGAATTGAACAAAATGGCAAACAAGGAGCATAACATATCTCCGTCGTCTTGTGTTATGGTCCCGAGTTTGAGATCGAGTCATCGGACGATATTCAATTAAATCTTGTTGGAATAAGGGATCGATTCCCTTGTTTTTGTTTCTTGATCGACCTATTTTTGTAAGAACAAATATTCAACTCCTTAAAGGGAGTGGATACTTTGGATCTCGTTTAGAGAGAGCGTCAATCTCGTAATTAGGAATAATTCTCTTCTTCTTCTTGTTTTATTAATAATTAGTTACCTCTTATAAATAGAGGTTTACAATGCTTAAAAATAGAAAATAATAAAAATAGGAAAG
>JAVXUL010000012.1:1680792-1699530 GCA_035590515.1 Trichilia minutiflora | reverse complement strand
CTCTTGGAAAAAACACTCCCTGTGGATACGATACTTGGACTCACCAGACTATACTATAACAAGACTACCTATACTTGAGTACATAATCTAATTGAGATCAACTCCTTCTCTCTATGATTGCTTTCTGTTGCAGACGACCAGACTTGGTAAAAATGGTTGAAAGAGAAGCCGAAGAGAATTGAACATAGGAGCACACAAGGAGCATAATCTCTCTCCATCATTTCGGCTCTAAAACGTGTATTATCCACTATAACTTTGTGATTGATCCAGACCTTTATAATAATGCATATCCTTGATATAATCACTACCATGTTATTAGAACTAAATGAATAAAAGAGAGAAATAACTACAATGCGGGCAATCACGCCTGCTTTCTGGCATGCACACTTCCACTTAAGTGAACTTTGCGGCTGCTTTGTCAGCTCATGACAATTATAAATTAATTATTCCCCAGTAATTAATAAAGGGTCTCATTCGTATCACAACAATATCCTGGTTAGCAAAAAGTTTGGTGGTCTGCTCGAAATAGAAATCCATAGTTTAATTTGAATATTTGATTTCCATTTTGAATCTTTGATTAAACTTCACATCTCCAGTTTTGTTAGTCTCACGCGGTAAGAATAATTACAATGAAATATCGTAAGACAGTCTACTTGGATTTTGGTGCACGCACGCTTTGATAACATAAAAGAAATTACCCAGTAGAAGAAAGTAAAGCTCTTCTTTCAGAGCATTTAAATAACTATCCAATTCACAGCTGTTCAAATACATAAAAAGAATCAGAAACACATTGCTTTATAAAGGTTTCTCAAAATTTTTAGGAAGAACTACGCAGGACTCCACAAACAGTTAAAAAAGGTAAGTTTAGTTCACAATGCCTCCTTAAGATGGAAAGTCCTGGCTATATTCCTGGCATTATCATACTCATTGAGATCAACCAGCATCTTCTTCAAACGACGGGCAAGTCCAGTCGTCTCATTTTGTGGCACACCTGCCAAATGCTTCTTCTCCAGAGTCTTTCCTAATGATAGTATGAAATCCACCAGTGATTGCAGCTTGTGGCTGCGGCTTCCAGTAACACTGGGACCTGCCCAAACTCCAGATAAAGAAGCAACAATTCTTTCAGTTCTTGTTATTGCATCATGAACATTTGATGCAATGCTTCGCAAGTGAGGTAAAACTTTTCTAAACAAAAGCTCATCAACAGCAAGCTTCTCTAAAATTGGAAGTGCAAAAATTTCTTTCCACAACCCGATATTTCTCATCAAACGAACTGACATCCCAAAACGGTATGCAGCAATTCGCGCTGCGTTGGGAACAGCATTCATAGCAAGTGGGCTCCATGTGGGGACCACAATGTCAGAAACAGTTTCAGCTAGACGGGTGTGAATAGCAACTAATAGATCTTTCAGAGTCTCACTAGAAGTAGGAACATAAGTCATAACCAAGCTTGTGGCAGAAACAGCATTCTTTGTCTCTCGTGTACTAAGAATGTCCCAGCAGTTAACAATTTCATGGTGCAAAATTGGAGCCGCAACCTTTTCCACCAAAGCAGGAACAAGGTTAGCATCAGCATCATCATGGGTAAAGTCTTTCCCATCCTCAGGTAAACCATAACTGAACAGTAAAGAATGCCATTTCATATCAGAAAAATCTACATCCTCATGGAGAGGGTCCCACTTTAGAAGCTCCAGCCTCACGTATGGAGACAAAATAGCAGGGGCACTTAGTGACATATAAGCATCATGGTAGCTTGACGAATAGTCTCTCTTCCATTTCTCAAACCTTTCTTTAACCAATGAAAGCTGGGAATATTCCTCGGATGCATCACTAAAAATCTGATCAGCAGTCTTCAGCAACTCCTCACGATTTGATTGGTATGCTGCACTTTCACTCTCACTTTCATCAGTAGTTGATTCTCCCTCCAGTTTCTGATAAGAGACATCTGTATCCATTGATGATAATCTCTTTGAATCAAATCTAGCTCTCCTGCGTTGACGTGCTTCAGCCCTCCGTGCAGTATCCATACGCTTCTTCAGGTTCATATCTCTACCAAATTCATCCAACTTAACAAGTAAATTTGTTTGCTCCCTGATGGCAGCTACTGCAGCCTGAGCAGCAGCCTGAGCGGCTGCCAGGATTGCAGCACTGTTACCACGTTCATTGAAAACCTTTGTTGCTGCTTTTACAGCTGCTTCTACCTCTATCATTTCATCATCATTGTCAGAGGCTCTTCTCTCTTGAATGGCAGATGCACGCTCTTTGTTGAGTTTCTGCATCTCTTCTTCAAGTGTCTCTATGTAGAGAGCTTTATCCTAAAAGAGAAGGTATTATAACACCATCAGTACAGGGAGTGGCCTCCTTATGGACGCCCAAAACATTAAAGCAACAAGAGAACAAAACACTAAACACAAGACTTATTATCATTGTCGCATAGTTTTGAATGTTTTATATAAAATAAAAATTTATACACCAAATCGCAGGCAGTTAGGATATAAGATTTACTGTTATTATGAATGATGATAACTTACAAATGATCTCTCAACATCAATTCTTTCATATCTATAGTAATATGTTATGATGATATCAATTATTTACAGTGTAATCCTTCATGGATTTCGCTCTAGCTTAGACTTCTTTTAGCAATATATTTACGCCACTGCATTGCCAAGCAATATAGTGTTGTGTTATGCTATCTCTGTATGGACTTCGGCTACACAGTAAGCACAAGTATGACTTGGTATGCAAGCAAGAATGCATGACTAACATCAAATTTAACTCTTGCAGCACATTCATGTAACACATATACAGCATGGAAAGACTCCTACACAATTTACTGAACTTTATCGAATTGAACCTCGGTTGATGATTTGTAAAATTAGTTACACTTGTTGGTGCATGCCACAAACTGTTAACATACTTTGTAAAATTATGGAAGACTTGAGGCCCTGTGTGATTATTTCCCAATATTGCTATTGGATTAGTGGAATGAATATCAAGTTGCTGCACTGACACAGCAGAAGACCAATCAAATTTAACTTGCTCTGTCCAAATATATCACTAGCATTTAGGTCTTGATTAAGTGTAGCAATGTGTAGATATACATGGTTAGGAATGGTTTTGACTGGTATAAGAAAAAGATAACACACAACAAAAATATTTAGGTACTTATTTGTTATAGTCAGATAATTGACGTTGTCTTTTTTGTACATAGCCTTGGGACAAGCTAGGTCTAAAGCATATGTGCAACATTTTCAATCAACAGTGAGCAAAGAGTCTCACATCTACAGCACTAAAAGACTGGAAAGTTTACAAGCAGCATCAGCCATTCATTGTAACAGAGATCAGAAGGTTCTAAGATGAAATATAAATCATCTACACTTTTGGAAAATAAGAAGAATATAAACCTGATAACACTAATGCAATTTATTTGTTTAAGACCACGAATGTGCAACAAGGAGATAAAGACAGTGGAAAATTTTTGCAAAAGGCACCAAAAAAATGGACACAAATGCAGGCCACAAAATTAGATTCATACCTGCAAAAAGTCACATACTACAGAAACATAATCACGAAGCTTCTGCATGAAGATGAACTTCTCACCAGCAGCACATAAAGACTTTTCAAGATCAGTAATTTTCAAGAGCGAGGAAGACAAATCTTCATCTGTCTTTGTCAGTGATGCTAGAGCTCTACAATGAGTTTCCTGACGAGAAACAGAAGTTCAAAGCAATAAGTGTAGTATTTCAGTTTAAATCATGTAAAATCAATTAAAAGTATCCTGCCAAAACTGATCTTGAGGCTATGGGAATTTCATTAACAGTGTAAGAATTTATTATAAATTCCTTCAGTAACATAAGCTTGAAGATATAAACTTGTTCTATTCCAGGATTTCCCGTTTCTTTTAGGTTTGTGGCCAAATAAAATCATACAAAATAACCAATTATAGACATATGATCCCATGAACCGCCAGGTGGGGTGGAGAAAATGAAAGAAGAAAGAGAAGAAAACATTATCAGCTTATTTCTTTAGTTGCCTTACTCATTATCCTGAGATTTTCACTTTCATATAATTTTAAGCTTTAAATAAATTTAGACTACCACATACCACTTATCATAAGGATTTCAAACCACAACAAATCAAAGCAAATACAAAGTTATACTAATTATTGCAGAACTATCTACAGAAGCCTAGAATACACTGTTTCAAGATTTCTCACTATCCATTTTTTTTAATTTCTAGCAGCTAATCTGCATGTGACTCACATAATAAATACTTAATTAACTTTCAGTTCAATATTCAAAATTAAGAAAGAGTAGAGATCAAAGTTAACCATACCTTTAGCCTATTGACATTGTCCTGCAAAGCTTTCATAGCACTATCTGCTTTCTGAGATATGGACATTGTATCAAAGCCTTGTGACACCCCAACTGCTCCTCCAATACTTGGAGTAGGAGCCGCCAGACTGTAAAACTTATGTTGCTGTGGCTGAGACATAGTGACACTAGCACTAGTACTAGCAACCCCTCTAGCAGTACTATCATCCAATCTCTTCCCTAAACCCTTCCTCACCTGCTCCTCTTCCCACATCTTGTCTTCGTCATCATATTCATCATCAGAATTCTGTGCTGGAACAACTACAGGCCTCGCATCGTCTTCATCATTATGTTCAAAAACACCTTCTGTCTTCACCCCATTCATTGCCATTCGGCTAGGAAACTCCGGTTCCTCATCACTCAACCCCTCTGCATCCGCACGATGACTACTCCCACTCCCTCCATCCAACGATATATAATCTGGTGCAGCGGCTTGAGATTGTTGTCTTATTCTATCCTTCTTCGCCCTAATCGCCTTAATCGCAGCCTCATCGTAAATGACCCCAGGTTGCACCTCAAATTTCCCAATACCCCCAGAAGAAAATCTGTTGTTCTCCACATCGTTTCCACGATCCGAATCCGAATCCGAATCCGACGAACCTTGAGAAATTTTCTGCTGTGACGAGGAAGAAATCTGAGGTTTAATGGAACCCTTGAGAATAACCTTAGGTTCAGATGACGTTTCAGAGACGGTGGGTTTTGAAGACGAAGCTGCTAGGGTTTTGGTATTCTTTTGGAGCTCAAGAAGCGCTTCTTTTGTGTAAATACCGGATTGAGGTTGCACGTAGGAGAGAAGAGAAGTTGAAGAAGGAGGAGGTAAACGGTCTTTCGAAATTGTAAGCTTGTGAGACGAAGAAGGTTTGCTAAGACGGGAAGATTGCTTTTTTTCCCTACTTAATGTTAGGGTTTCGGATTTTTCTTCCTCGTCGTCTGCAAAGCTGAGGAGTTTCTTGGGTTTTGATGAAGATGATTTTTTAATAGAGGAGGCTGAGGTGGCGGTAGTGGAAGGACTATTATCGTTGTTGTCTTCGTCGTCGTCCGCTCGACGGCGGAAGTTTCGAATTCTTGAGTTACTCATCCCGTGGAATGAGAGAACAAAACTCAAACGATTACTTTTCGTGTCCTCATTCCGGAATATTTCGGCCACCAGTAATTTGGTAAAATATTACACTTTGCTTCTATTGAAAATATGGCACAGCAGTCTAAAATTTGATATTTAATTCTAATATAAAATAAAATGACAAATTTGTCCCTAGTTGTCCCTAGCCTTAGAGACGGCAACGTGACGGGTTTGGGAAGGTCGGGGTTAACCAGTCGTCATTCCAAACCCACCATATCCATCCCAATTCAGTCTCGTTTGATACTTTGATTACGTTTGACTAACTTTTTTAATAATATTAATTTAATTTTATTTATTTTAAATCAAAGTCTATAATTTTAAACCCTTTAATTATTTATTTATCAACAAACATCTTAAATCTTATTAGATATTTTTTTAAATAAAAATAAATTAAAAATTAAAAATATATAATACATAAATTCTTTTTAAGTTATACACATTAAAAAACAATTCATATTTCTTATATTTTATTTTAATCACATTTTAATTTCTTTTTTTTTTAATTTAATAACTACATACAAGTAAATCAAAACAATACCAAAATATCTAATTTTCATATTAATAATATTAAAACTGAATTAAATTAAATTAATAAAAAAATCAACATATCAAAAACAATAACATCAAGAAACATAAAAAATTAACTACCATCTTTATTATCTAATTTTATATAACCGTTACTTATTAATTTATTTCAAATAAAATACGATTCATAAAAATCTTTTTTATTATAATTTCTAATTGTCTATTTCTAATTTTTTAATTTATTTTTTACTTTTTATTATTCTTTTATAAATTAAAAATTATAATAAAAATAATTACAAATTATAACTAAATAATTATAAATTCATCAGTGTGAGAGGATAAATACTAAATAGTAATCTCATATTTTTTGTTTTTGTTCTCCTCTTACAAAATATTAATAATTAATCTATCAAATTGTATAAATATTTATCTTTTCTTTCAGTTCTTTAATTTAAACTAAAATAATTTTAAAAAACAAATCATGAAAATAAAAAAATTCTTAAAATAGTAAAAATATATAAAATAACATAAAAGTTAAAAATATAAAAGGCTATTACCATAATTTTATTTCATTTATGTTTTTTAAAAAATATATTATTTTACTTTCTTAATTGATTAACTATAAATAAATAATTCAATTAAATTTAGTATTATCTTATTAAAATAAGAAAAAGTTAATTTTATTTAATAAAATAAGATAATAGAAGTTATTAAACTAATTAAAATAATAATATCCACATATGTATTATTAATATATCTATTTTATTTTCTAATTTTATAAAATATAATATTATAAATTTGTATTATATGTATTTTAAATATTTTATAATATTAATTATGTATTCCAATAAATAAAGATAAGAAATGTGTAAATGGGGTGAGTGAGGCCGGAAAAAATTCATAATTTTCAAACTCATTCTAATTTTTAATCATATTGGGCTTTAAGACCTCAAATTCGAACTTGAACCCATTTTAGTTTATTATATTATTAAGCTTTATTTATACCCTGACAAAACATGATGAGTTAGAGCGCGAACCCACGAGTTTGGGAATTTTTGACATCTCTACATGGCCATCTTACATTGTTTTGATTTTGAATGTTATATTGTGAGCATTCCTCCACGGAATAAACGATTTTTTTGAAAAATACAATTACTATTAAGAGGATGTCATTACTAAGAAAAAAAAAAAAAGAATTATGCAATAAAATTTATTAAAATTACTTTTTATAATAGTTTAAACGATAGGAAGTATTCTTACTGCTGACAGAGTTAATAATTTAATAATTTTTTTAATGTATTAAATACATAAGAATAGATGAAGAGAGACAGAAAGAGCAAAGATCAGAGAAGGAGAGGAGATGGACATTAATTGAAACCTTTTATGTTATGAGACGAATAAAAGTTAGATGATATAAACTCTTCCAATATTATTTGTACATTCGGTATTTTTGTTTTAGAAATATTTTGATTGTTTTACTATTTAAAAGTATTTTTTGATTTTAGTAAAATATATGTTCGTGTTATTATCAAATAATTATCATAATATTTAATAAGTAAAATTAAAAGGTTTTGATAAAAATAAATGAGATTAGTAAAGATTTCATTTAGGTATTTATTGAGTACTCGAATTTGAAACCTAAATTCCTACCGATTAAGAAATTCAATTGGTAAACAATTGTTTTTTAACTTAAATATACTTATAAACGGTTATATAAAAAAAGTTTTTGAGTGAAATGGGAAATTGAATGAGGGAGATATCAGCACCGAAATAAAAGAGGTAAAAAACCAAACAATATTAAAGAATTAAGGCCAAAATTGGCCCTAAAACACCTCTTAAAAATTGATGTTAGTTCTAGCACTAGTCCTGCCTAACAACATGACCAGTGAATTGGTATTAAAACTTGTTTTCGACCAATTTGATAAGGGGTGAGCTAATTAATAGGATTTTGATAGTGCATTAATAATTTTGATCGTTTTCTAGATTTTTCTTCTCCTATACTGTCATAGGCGTTTTATATTTTCCCTAAGCTATATATATAAGCCATCAGGGGTTGAAAATGATCATCTTCTTCTTCATTTTCCCGTTCTCCCTATGTTTTCTTCCCTTTTTTCTTTGTATCTCCTTGACTTTATTTCTTCTTCAAATCCCACTGTTTAAATTTTGTTGTTACATCATAAATCAATAAAATTTGACCTTCTTTACACTATAAAATCTTTAATTTCTTGATTTAAGCCAAGTTTAAAGTGGGTAAAACAGTTAGGGTTTTGCTCAAATTTAAGGGTTTTCAAAAATTAAAAGCAATTGAAACTTTCTTAAGTTTCTAAACATCGTGTGATAAGATTTTTCATCTTATTAACTTTTTGATTTTGCAAAATTTAGAAATTAAAATTCTAGAGTTTACTATTCATTCGATAAATCTTAGTTCAATCATATAAATTCGACTTTAATTTTGTTATGTAAGGTGTAGATTATGTACATATGTAATTGATTGTCGAAATTATAAAATCGAGAATAGGGATAAATAAACAGTAAATGAAGTTATCGTATCGATTAGGATTTTACTGTTCATCCAAAAAACTTTGTTCAATTATAATGAATTGGATTAAAGTTCAAGATAGATGAGATAGAATGAATGCGACGAATATGAGTTTAGAAGCAATTAGACTAATTTGGACGAAAATCCAATAGAATAGTGAATGAGATACCAAATTGAGTTTATATCGTCAAAAATATATATAGATATTAAATTTAAATATGATTATGGGATTTCATGGGTGGAATTGAAGAAAAGGTTAGAAAACAATATCATACAATGAATAGGTTTTGATTTAGGAATTCGGAATTCGATTATATAATTATGTAAATAAAGTTATATTTGTCACACGTTGATCCTCGAAATCAGTCACATGACATAGTCACAAATTCCAAAAATACATCCTACTAAATTAAAATATCTCCAGGACACATGAGGTAAATTAAAAATCTATTTTCAAATCAATCCAAAACAATTACTCAAATCTAATATAGTCACTATTGTGAAATTTATAAAAATCAACATATAATATCGTTATCAATCGGTATTAAACTGAAATCCAAACATATTCATTTAATTACAATCTTGATTGAGTAAATTAAATAAATTCCAATAGTTAAATATAATTTCTATTTCAGTCGACTATAATAAAGAAAATTAAGTCGAGTAACTAAAAACTATACGAAAATTCTTGTCTGCTCGACTATGCTCGATGCATGATTTTTATCCTAAATATAGAAAAAAGGGTGAGTATTGAGAAATACTACGTAAGTGAACATAAAAATAATGTATATCTTTATATCCATATAAACATATTACCACAAAAACCATCACGATAAAATGATCAACATCAAGCTGGTTTATTAAAAAAATTACAACTATGGCATAAACTCTATATCAATCAATACATCATAAGGAAATTAGAATATCAAATCACTCGAGTTTATTAGATTTTTAACCAATTCATTTGACTGTAGGACAATCCTTAACTAATAAAAATAATAGTACAAAAGCATGTTATATATTATAAGTTTATTAGAGTCTATCTATCTCACTTGGTTGTAGGAATATCCTTACTCTTAGATCTATTGGGTTCCATCTACCTCAATTAACTGTAATACACTCTCACCCTTAATCATAACGAAACAATGGCCTACGAGGCCCAAAACCAATAATAATGGCTTACATAGCCCAAAATCATATCTAAAACATCATCATCAAAATTAATTCATAGCAAAACAAAAATATCACAATATAACAAGTTCATAGTTGACCTTCAATTTCAAATATAAACAAATCATGCCACTATTAACATAAAAATCATACATACATATATATATGCCTCCTTCTAACCTTAATCTCATAAAGTTATCATTGACTCCTAACACATTTCTTAATCAAAATCATTTGTAAAATTTCTATCGCCTTATAGTATTTAAAACAAATAAGTTTGCAATATGAAATGCATACGCACTTTATAATCGCCATTTTGAAGTCTATAATTCTAGTTTAATGCATAATCATCTGATTCTCAATTTCGAAGGATAACAATATAATCCAATATACCTTATTTATCCCTAATATTTCTTATTATCCAAATTGAATGACTATTTACACAATTAAAATTGTTTTCTAGCCATTTATCTAATTCCCATCAATAGAATCATATGGCTACTCTTATAACTTGTTAATTATAAACAAATTTAACCATAATTCAATTAAAACTGACTATTCAAACTAAATTCAGGATTCAATTTACTAACCTATTAGGTTTATTCACAATTCAATCTAATTAGTCATGTTTTTATATTTATTATAGTTATTCTAACTCATACATGACTAATTCTATTTAATTCAGTATAATTACCCAAAATTAGGATTCATGAATAATAACTCTCTTAAACAGTAACTTAAATACTCAAATAATCAATTTAAAGTTTAACTTAAGTTTAGAATCTTATCCAAGGGTCCAATTTAAACTTAGGATGTTTCTGTTGGGGAAAATATATGAGTGACACGTGGGATCCCGTTAGAAAAAAAACATGATACTTTCGTCCTAGACATTTCAGCCTCCTAGGTGTACCCGATCTCAGGTCTCAGGAAGTCAGCCTTTTGGGAAAATCTGGTCTCCCGCCCCAAGGAGTCATCCTCTCAGGTAAATCCACCTGAACTTGGCCTCAGGCCCCAAAGAGTCAGCCTCTCGGGGGAATCTAGTCTCCCAATCATCCTTTCAGAAAAATCTGCCTTAGGTTCTAGGGAGTCGATTTCTCAGGCAAACACGCACCATCCTCTGGGGGCGTTTGATGATCTTCAGGTGGTTTACCCTCAGGACTCAGAGGCGCGCCACAGCTCTTTGGTACCAGCAGTTAAAACCCTCAGGTAGTAGCAGTCGTGGGCCTCAGGGAATCCATTTCTGCCTCAGGATGAGCTCACACATCCTTTAGGAATATACAGAATTAGCCTCTTAACTGCAAGGGCCTCTCAAAGAAAACATCTCCTCTTCACCAACATGCAAGCAGTCCCCAATTAGAGAAGCCCCAGTCATACGTCCACACTACCAAAAATAGGAATGACTACTGATATAGCAGGCCCTATAATAAAAATAGATACCCTACCCTCGAAGCTGCCTGTCTCATCTGTCGTCTATTTTCAGACTATGTGACAGTAGTAGACCTAGAATTTATAGAAATGTCAGCTATAACATTAATGAAAGATGGCTACACACTGCCCAAAGGCATTAGAGTTCTATCATTTCCATTCTCTGAAGCCTAGTCACATTACCAGAGCACTATATAAAGGGGGGTTCTCCAGTAAAGAAAGGAGTCCATTTTGGAGATTTTGGCCTTCTACTTACACCTCCCATTGGCATTTCCTCCTTCGTTTTCCTCCCCTCCACATTTAATAAAAGTGTCTTATTTTCTATTCTGATTCACTTACCAAAATTTGCCATATATTTGCTCACCATATCTGACTTAGGCATCAAAATTTTTTCATCGAGAACCCTACCTGGCATGAGTCCTAATGTGTTATTGTCTTGCAGGGACCTGAAGGTGAGGCTCTGCAAGGAAGGATCCGACCACCTACTTTCTTTGACGAGAATCCGGTGACCCAACAACCATATTCATATTCACACCTCAATAATTTTGGTTTGATAAAATTTTATTTTATATACATTTTAAACATATATTATTTAATCCTTATTTATAAAGTACGTGATTTACATTTTAGACAATTAGATGCTAATACAAAAAGATATAAATCACAAATTCTTTATAAGTAAAAGATAGTTCATAATTATTTATAAGCTAAGTATTTTATAATATAAAACTGTAATTTTTTTCATTTCTAATGTAAATGATTTGAGGTTTAGAATTCGAGTAGAAAAGTTAGTGAGGATGTTATACATTGAATTATATTATCGTCAATTAAAATTTAGTAAAATAAATGTCATTAATTTTATTTCACATAAATTTTAATAAGCTTAATAGATCTTAACTCTAAGTAAATGATGAACTTGTATTTATATATGTTGTATCTTTTGAATTATCTAAGAGTGAGATTCAATAATATAATTAAAACCTTGATAACTTGGAATGTAATTATATAGATAGTAAGAACATATACTTACAAGATAAAATCTATTAATATGATATTTTTAAAACTATTTGTGGCCCTTGATTATTTATGTCTGTGACTACAACTCATTTAATAAATATTTATTAATTAATAATATTTATTTATAAATATAGAATTATTAAGATAATTGAACATTTAGTTATTTGAGATAAATAAGTAATTAAAGAGGCATAACATTTATCATGTGGGTTTTAAATAAAGGATTAATTAAGTGGTTATCCTAAATTTTATGAAAGCATATACTTTTATTGTTCTCTTCATTTTTGTTGGGATTTTTTTTATTGATTTGGAGAAGTAGTTATACTTTGGTTTGCAATTTGGTTAAGTTAATGATGTAGGATCTAGTTTACTCTTATTGTGAAGGATTCTTGTGTTTTTGATTTGGTGTTTGATCAAATTACTAAAAGAGAGTGAGAGTGATTGTCATTGTTGTTTTATGCTATTTTTATTTTTTTGTACAAAAATAGAGATTAAGTAAATACTAAATGATGATAAAAAAAGACAGAAAAACAATTCAAATAAAAAAGGGATGCCATATTTATGTGAAAAATCTTTGCGATGTGCAAAGAAAAAAAGCTATGAAAGAAAAGATAAATTTTACTATGAGAATAACAAGAAGGTTATTTATGTGTGCGCTAGGATATGTATTTATAAAAATACATGAGTTATGAACTAGACCTACAAAATCAACTGTCAATACATGTTATATACCCATTTATATACCAATACTCAAGTATAAAATAAGGGGTAGACTTGACAAATCTCTACCTTAGCACATATTTTCATCATCTTTTATTAGCAACATTCATTCTTTTACTTCTCTATAATGAATGCCCTCAAGGTCTTATCTCATGCTGTAAATATTAATCAAGTTTAAGCAATACTGGAACTTGGCTACTGAAAGTTTCTTAGTTAGTATATCAACTAGATTCTTATATATGGAAATCTTTTGGATTATCACAAAATTCTATGAAGCAATATCTCAAATAAAATGCAACTTAACATCAATATACTTTGTCATTTCATGTAACATCTAAATTTAGTTAGGTGAATGGCATTCTGACCATCACAATGCATTAATGCCCATTGTTATGGTAAATTAAGATAGCTAATTAGACCTTTCAACCGCCTTGCTTCTTTTATTACTCTGTAATAGCTATATACTTAGCCTTTATAGTAAAAAGAGCTATTGTAGATTGCAAAATTATCTTTCAATTGATAGCACATTCAAATACAGTAAAAGTATAATAAGTCAAAGATCTTCTCTTGTCAAGATATCTTATATGATCAGAATCCACATAGTTAACTAACTTAACTGTACCAAATGTGGTTTTATTAAGCATTAACCCACATCTTTAAAACCTTTTAAATACCGTAATATCTATTTGACAGCATTCTAATGTTCTTTCCTAGGAGATAACATGTACTTACTCATTGCACTCACTACACGAGCTAAATAAGGTATGATACAAATTATAGCATATACAATGCTCCTAACTATATTTGAATAGGAAACATACATTATATTGTCATGCCTTGACCCATGGGGCTCATATGTGACAACCATCACAAGTCCTTAATATATATTTTATAGTCCAAAATGCATATTAATAACCTATAAGGCTTTGGGATACCTAATAAACAAATCAAAAATATACTCCTAATAGATTCAAATCAATCAACTTCTTCTTTATCAAAACATTCTCAAATATGTAATCAACATTCAATTCACAATCTCTCAATCCAAATTAATTCAATTTCAAACTAAGCTCAAGTCAAATATCACATCTTAAATCAGAAATCATAACATTTCTCACCAACCTCTCAAACTATTTGAAAAATCTAACAAATAATTTAAAATATAATCATCATTCATCATAACGTTTACAAATACAATAAATTCAAAATTTACAATAATATGTTTCCAATTTTATTGAAAGTTACATGTCTAAATCCAAATATATAAAATAACTCAAACGGATTTTTTAGTGGACATTTTAATCCTACTGTAAGTCGAGATTAAGCATTATATTTGAGGATGCAAAAATCTGTTCTAACTTTAATACCTCGACTTCTTACACATTTAATATATCCTGAAACTAAAAAATGAGGGAGTGAAATACATATGTAAATTCTATGAGTAGATAAAAATATATATATAAACATTTAATCTAAAATAATTAAAATTTATATTTATAATCCTAGAGGGATTCTAAAATAAAATTATCTATAAAAAAGAAAAATTGTTTGATTTGTTTAAAATATCATCCTGTAATTTAAAATCATCGAATTGACACTTTTTCTTGGAGACTACTTGGGCCAAGAGTAATACCGAGATTATTAGTGGATTTTTTATGCAAATAAAATCAATGCTCATAAAATAAAAAATATCTTTATGAAATTAAAAATATATGCATAAAAGTTAAATAAAAACTTGTCCATCACTAATATTGGACTTGAGTAATCACTTGATACCTTATATAATTATCTCTACTTTTCACCTAGTGAGTAACTCTATCACAAATGGGATGATAGTTCCCATTATAATAGTTCACTAGTACAGCATTCACCCCAATAGTTTTTCCTAAGTCTGTTCTAGACTATTAAAACCCTATAGTTATGGATGACTCTCCAGTTATAATATCATAAATCTAATTACATAAACAGGCTTATTGGCCATATCATCATCAAAATTTATCATTAAATCAAATTCAAATAATTAGCATATACGTATGTGTGTGTGTGTATATATATATAATACAAAGTCCTCAAACAATAATAAAAACCATTATAAAATCATATCAAGTTCATATTAGGCCTCCTGGTTTTAATCTTATACAATCTATAATCATTTCTAAAAATAATTTATAATTCAATTTATAATTTAAAACATAAAAATGATTTTTATAACTTCCTATACATTTAATACATCTAAGTTTTGATAAACATTTAAAAGAAATGAAAATAGGTTAAAAGAGGAATTCATTTACAACTTAAAAAGGGTATGCACTCTTTATTATCCCTCTCAACATGTAGGCTCCTCTCTCTCAGGGTTCGTGCCCAATTATATTAATAATAATATTCATATTAATTCTAAACTCTAATTAATAATAATATAATCCTATATACAATAATTATGAAATCTAGTTTAGGTTTTCGTAGTCGACACTTAACTATCGAGGCCTAATTCATTTTCAATATTAATCGATTTTTAATTCAAAATTCTACGATGGTCGATATTTCAAACCTAAATCGACTTTTTCACAACTACCTCATTTTTGTCCTTATAGCCGACTTTAAATTTTTGCGAATTCAACCTCTAATTTTATTCATTTTACTACCTAAATCATGTAATTTAAGTTAATTTATTAAAATCAAACCTAAATGATAAAAACTTTGATTATATAGTGAAATTATCCATTATCCTAATTACACCCACTATTTCAATTCGAGTTTTACAATCTAATCGCAAGTATATCTATTCAATATCTTAAATAACATAATTTAAATCAAATTTCTATAATTAAATAAAAATTCTCGAATTAATAGTGAACCCTAGAAATTTAAATTTATCAAATTACGAAATTAATACGTTAATTAAGTAAAAAAATCTTACCAATTAATGATTGGAGGCCTTAGGAGGCTTTAATTGCTTTCAATTTTGAAAAGTTCCAAATTAGAATATAAAACCTAATTTTTATCTATTTGATTTCTTGGACAAATTTAAAAAAAATTCAAAAATATAGAAGACGTCGAATTATGATAGCTTATGGCGAGAAATTGGAGTTTGAATAATAAAAAAAGTAAGGGGAAATGAAGGTCGTGAGAGATAGAAAGTAGAAGTGAGAGAATAGAGGAGGAGATGGGGGAAAGAAGAAGATAAACATTATTAGTATTGTATATTCTAAAACCATTTGGTTTGTCAGTTTTGAGTATTACTGTATTGGATTACTATATAAATATGTATTGTACATATTTATCCATAATTGAAATTGTTTCAATTTCTTATGTATATGCTGCTTTCTTTTCTTATTCAGACTAAAGAAAAGTACACATAGAAATGCCCATATAGTTAGTTATCTAAACTGTTCTTTATAAAAGCTACATCAATTAGGATATTAGTATATATTAACAGTTAGAGAATTATTTTTTGAATGTAATCATAAATATGACGAATCATACGAAAGTATAATGTTAATAATGTATTAGATGATTTTACTAGTATGATAATTATTTCTTAGACTTGAGACATCATTGTTATCTTTTAGTATAGATATACATGATTCATATGGTATATAAATACAAGACTAATCATATAAAAAATCAATTTGATCATGTATTATTTATATTAAAATACGAGTGATAATCAAGAGAAGATCTGTTGACTTGACATAGGATATCCGGGTTCTATTGACCCGATTCAAATTTAGTCTAGTCGGACATTGATAAATACCTGAAATATAAGTTTTTGATCAAAGCAACTAAAAGTTACATGAAAGAATTTCATAGTAACGACTTTAGAACATATTGACCAATAGTCTAAGTAAAAATTGAATTTATGAGTTTTGACATCCATGATTTCTAACTCAATTGGGATTAGATGAATGAAAGGAATAATTCTATACGAAATATATAATTAAACATAAAAGATTCGATAAAGACGTTCTTTATTGTGGTTTAGGGGTTATGGCATATTACTAGGTGTTAACCATAGTTGTTCAGTCTTTAAATGATTTGGAATGAAATCAATGAAATCGATTTTGACTCATGACTAATACCACAATAAACCCAAGAGGTCACAATATAAAATTATGATCATTTTTGCTATTAGAAAGGTAAAATATTATCCGTAAGAAAATTAACACTCTTAGAGATAATATTATGTCAAAAAGCATAAACGGTTTACGCATTAAAAAGTTAAAAAAGATATATTTAATGACCAAATTGTAACTTAAAGTAAGTTAAAATATTTAATTAATATTTAAAAATATAAATAAAATTAAAATAAATTTGATCAAACTTGAGACCTATTTATTATATTTTCAAAGTATAAGAATTTAAGTATAATTTTATATTTACTATTAAGAAGCTTATTGGATAAGCTTTAGGACCTATTTATCTTTCATGATAAAGGCTAATGGCAGCTTGGTAAATGAGCTAATTTTATATATAAGGTAATTAATTATTTATTTAAAAATAATAAATATTATTGAGATAATTAATCTTATTTTTTGCCATATCTCTCTTCTTTCTTCGTGTTGCTTGGCCAAGCAAGAAAAAGCATCATAATCTTTGATTTCTTAGAGCCTTTTTATTTTAAAAGCTTGATTTCATTAATAACCACTAAAAGGTTAGTGATTTTTAGTAGTTTTATGCTTGAAATTATAAAATAAGTATAATTTTGATGAATTTTGTTTTGAAACCCTAATATCATTGTTATCACACTTACCCCTCCCTCCCCCCAATTTTGATTGTACTTATAATACTCCTAGAAATTAGGAAATTGTCCCTAAAAGTATAAAAAGAAGAAAATTTTAAAAGGGAGTTTTAGATATTTTTAGGAACTTTTATAAATTCGATGTTGGTTTTACTTTTAGGGCTAAAATCAGTACATAGATTGACACCCAGACTGATATTGGTTTGCTTGTCTAATGTTGATTTAAGGGCTTGGTTTGCTTGCCTAAAACCACCCTAGAATCAATCTAACAATACCCCTATAAGGTAAAATGACCAAATGTCCTTCTAATGAAAAAACAAGATTTACAAATTTTACCCCTTTTAAAAATTTTTTTTTCTCAAAATTCTACGTATCTTAATATTGGAATAAGTGAGGATGATGTTATCGAATTTGGCTTTCTGGTTTCTATTAGTGTAGTATACTCCAGAAACTATTCGTGTTATCGATTTCAGGGTATTTTATAATGTATTATTTTGTGTGTGTGTGTGTGTATTAATTAAAAAATTATTTTTGTTCATATGTGCATACTGCTTTTTTATTCTAATCATATTAATGAATAGAGTATACTTATAAATGCTCAGATAATTTGATTAATTAAATTATTTCCTTAATACGCACTATTATTGGGCATTGATGTCATATAATAGGCACACTAAATGTTTTTGATGAATATCATAAGATGTTATTAGTGTGAGTGATATGACAATCATATCAGTAGGATTGTGCTGTCAAACGGACTGACGATCCGCGGACCGGTCCGTTTAACCCATTATTTTGATGGGTTGGGTTTAAAAAAATTTGATCCGTTTAATTCGCGGGTCGATTTGATCTGATCCGTTTGGCCCGTGAGTTAAATGGGTTAACTCATCTAACCCGCTGGCCAACCCACTTAACCCGTAAAAAATAATTATTTTATATATTTAAAATATAATATATATTTTATATTTTTTTATGAGAGTTAATACAAAAAAATTTATGTTTCTTCTTTTAATCCTAAAATTCGTTTATATTTTATTCATACAAAAGACAAATATATTTAATTTATTTTATAAATATAAGTTATATAACTTACGGATTATTATGTCTA
>JAVXUL010000012.1:1643951-1680692 GCA_035590515.1 Trichilia minutiflora | reverse complement strand
GTATGTTTGTTATTAGAGATAGTAATTTAGATCACGATATAATTATTCGACACGAATTTGATATAATTAAATAAATTCGGATTTAAAATTTTAACACCAATAATAATAGGATCGTAATCGTGTCATACGATTAATAATCATGTCGGATTTGGATTTGATTTTTTAATTTCGTTTATTCGTTTAAAGCACGATTAAGACATGATTAAAATACGATTAGTTAAATGAACAACCGTGTTAAAATAAATAATTATGTACAAATAAATAATTATTTAATATAATAATTTTATTTATTTATATTTTATACTTATTTTATATTAAATAAATAATTAATTAAATAAGTTAAATTTTATATTAATTAATTAAATAGGTTGAATAGATTGATCGAGTTAATGATTCGATCATATTATATTATATCGCTTATTTAAAAAATAGATAACACGATTATTAAACGGATGATATGATTAATAAATAAATAATATTTAAATCGAGGATTCTTATCATGATTAATAAATAAATCGTATTTAAATGAATATAAAAAAAAATATTTTAAATTTATTAATATAATATAAATACTATATATTTATCTAAAGTGTGATCGATATAGTAAATTTAATAATAACCGTAAGAGTGAGAAAAGAAGACAAATTATACGAAACAAAGCGGGCAAGACACGAGTTCATGATTATGCAGTGCTTAACTTAACCTTTACAACTATTCTGGATTTGTTGTACAGTCCATAACTACTTAAGAAGTTGATAAACATAACGAATCAAATTTAAAAAAACATCAAAATGGATATAAATAACGGCGAAACATAGGGCTTGAAGCTTTTTTTTTTTTTGTCCATACTGGCCTACACAATCCAAGAATGCGGTCCAAATCCAATGGCCCTCATGTGCAATACCCTTTTATCCTTTAACTCGAATAACTCCATCCTTCATCGGATTCTCTCTGATCTTCCTTCAGGCTAAAATTCCAAATGACATATTTAGACAACGACACGTGGACATTAGCGGAGCTCCACTCATCAACCACTGCCATTGGAGTGATCATTCTTAAGACAATTCAAATTAAATTTTAAAATACCAATCTACATTGACTGATTAATTAAATGAGTCATATTCTTTTTTCTTTAGAGAAGAATTTTGAGTTATATTCTATTAAAAGCTTTTTAAATTTACATTTTAAAGTTACATGTTTGGGATTAAGATCAACCACAATTAATTATTTTCCTTTACTTGTTTATCTTACGAGTTTGCCTTCGGACGGTATATATAATGTTCATCAAATCATTCCCTAATTGCCTGCACGAACGATGTGATAATCAACCTCTCCAGTACAATGTATTGTAACATAGCACAACACGGAACAATGTCGCTGACTACCTTCTTCCAATTCCAGGCCAACGTGCAACCAAATCACAGGCCCCATCAGCAACAAAAAATGGACCCATTAATTTCATGATGGCCCTACTTTTCCACCTACTGACCGTGACTGCGTAGGTTAGCCTCTCCATTGCCTCGAATGCTTTCCGGCGGGAGCGCATGATAGCGTTTTATTTTAACATCAGACCGGAAATTACGTGGCCGGTTCAAGCTTTAATTCCGAAGCAACAAAAGCAAGGCAAAAAAGCAGTGCGCTGAATTACCATACTACCCTTGCACCCTCATCCGTTTTCAAATCCCATTTTGATTTCTGATCACACTCCTCGCTTCGTTTCGCTTTCTCTCGCAGTCTGTGTCTTAATTGATGGATCCGCAGAGACGCCAAGACCAGAGCGTCCCAGAGAGGAAAGGTCAAAAGCGAAAACTGGAGGAAGACATAGTCATCGGAGACGAGCAGCAACATCAACAACAGCGAGAGATCTCGTCTTCTTATGCTGGAACTTCTTCATCCGATGCGCGGCAAGCTCTATTGAGCGAGGTTAGTGCGCAGGTTAATATCCTTAACACCACTTTCTCTTGGCTCGAAGCCGATCGGGCCGCCGCAAAACGCGCTACCCATGCCCTCGCCGAGCTCGCCAAGAACGGTCCGTACCTTTTCAGAAACCAAACCTGCCCCCGGATCTCGTGTTATTTAGGCCTCTGGCGTTGATTTTTTGATGTGAAGGTCTCTGTTTTTGGTTGCAGAGGAGGTTGTGAACTGGATTGTTGAAGGTGGCGCGGTGCCGGCTCTGGTGAAGCATCTACAGGCACCCCCTACGAGTGAAGCTGGCGGGAATTCGAAGCCTTTTGAGCATGAGGTCGAGAAAGGAAGCGCTTTCGCTCTTGGACTTCTTGCTGTCAAGGTGATTTTAGTAATTTTTCGTTTTTAATTGTACATGCATACTTAGCCTTAGCTTGGTCTATACGGTTTAGTGATAGTGTGATCATGCACAGATGCATATTATCGGTAGAACTTTGAATTGTCCTAATTTGTACTGATAGCAATGATAATATTGGTAGTGAATTCACTTTGTTTCACTGGTATTACCAGTCTTTCAGAAAGTAACCAGAGTGAATTCCACAGTATGCATGCTGTGATAGTTGTTTCCTGTACAATCAATGTCGCTGTTTGCTATGATCATCGGCAAGGCAATTGATATTTCTGTGAAACTTTATAAGAAATGTTTTGAATCATTGAAAGCTAAGTGAAGGATATATTTAGGGCAATTATTTTCATATTAAAATTGCAGTTTGATGTTGTGCATCATAGTTGATAAGAATATGTTAGGTAAAGTTTGTTTGCCTGAGGATAGTTGAATGATTAGATTGAATTTTACATTAGATTGTAAGAAATGTAATTATAATCTTAAATGGTGCTAATAAACAAAATATGGAAACACCAGCGAAAAGTGAATGGGATTTTTGTTTTTATTTTTTAAATATTCTATTTGGAAAACACTGTAATTTTTCTTTATCTTTTTTTTTTTTTCCGAAAACTAAAATTCAACATTCTTGCGATGAAATCCAAAAATATTTTCTTTGTTTGTATTCTAGTTATTTAGTATTTACTTTTGAATATTGTTGTATGTGACCATGCCACTCTTCTTTTCCTCCCATTTATCCCATACCTTGTCTCTAAAATAATTAGAAATAGAGAGACTGGAAAGGTTATATTTATGTAATGTTGCTATTTTCTGTTTTTTAAGACATTCTTAGTTGTATGCTGAAGCCAGCTTTGTCTTTATTATTGGCTATCTCATAATTATTCTTTCTATATGCGAAATGAATTTTGCATTGAGGCATTGAGTGGTAAAATCTGTTAAATAAATACTCTGTATATTGGCACGAGGCCTGCTTATTCTTTGTGTACTCTGTTGGTAACAGCCAGAGCATCAGCAACTTATAGTTGACAATGGTGCCTTGTCACATCTTGTAAATTTGTTGAAGAGACATAAGGATGTTAATGGTTCCCGTGCTGTCAATAGCGTTATTAGAAGAGCAGCTGATGCTATTACCAACCTGGCTCATGAGAACAGCAGCATCAAAACCCGTGTCAGGTTTCCTGGGTTTTGTAGTTTTTGGTTTAGATTCTGATATTTGCAAATGGTCCCATACTTATCTCATTGTTGTCCGTTCTGGATATGCAGGAAGGAAGGTGGGATTCCACCTCTTGTTGAGTTGCTTGAATTTACTGACACAAAGGTGCAAAGAGCAGCTGCTGGTGCCCTGCGAACTTTGGCATTCAAAAATGATGAAAATAAAAATCAGGTAGCTGGCCTTTCTGTAGAAGTTGCATTCTGAAAAGCTGGCTTTGGTGTCCACGAATAATGAAATTCCATGATTTTGCAGATTGTGGAATGTAATGCTCTTCCTACCCTCATTCTAATGCTACGGTCTGAAGATGCTGCTATACATTATGAAGCGGTAGGATTTTATTAGAGTGGGCGTTTTTTATTAGTTTTTGACAATGACGTTAGTGTGATGTTTTGTGCTTTCTCTTCACATTGGCTATTGTATGAAATTAATTGTCATTGCAGGTTGGAGTAATTGGTAATCTGGTACATTCATCCCCTAACATAAAGAAAGAAGTTCTTGCTGCTGGGGCATTACAGCCTGTAATTGGATTACTTAGGTATGTGTACCTTTTGTTCCGTTTACAACACTCGTGGCATTTTTGCACTTGGCTTAGCAGGGATTTTTCTCCCTTGTCCTTCTGCTATTTCGTTTACATATTAACTAGTATGTTTTTTTTTAATCTTAAAAGAATAATTAAATTCTATTTTGACAATTTCTTGAGTTTATTTATTGGTTGGCAGTTCCTGCTGCTCTGAGAGCCAAAGGGAGGCAGCTTTATTACTTGGACAATTTGCTGCAACCGATTCAGATTGCAAGGTGGACATAGATTGTTCTTGTCTTTTTCATATTTGTCCTCAACAAAGTTTAGGTTCTTCTCCTCTATTTTCTGCTTGGCTATTAAGATGTGAGGAATCAATTGAAACTGAATTCCTTTTAAATGGAAATATTAAATGCCTTTAAATTTTACCGAGCCTTCTAACTATCATTTCAGGTGGAGTATTAGTGTTGGTTGACTTCTTGATGATCGTCTGCTTTTGACTCTTTCATTTTTATACAATTTTCCATAAATTGTTATTTTTTTGACTCTATTTTTTATTTTTTAATCCAAAAGATAATCTATTTGCAGGTACACATTGTACAAAGGGGTGCTGTCCGGCCTCTAATTGAGATGCTTCAGTCACCTGACGTGCAACTGAGGGAAATGTCAGCCTTTGCCTTGGGGAGGTTGGCACAGGTTATTATGCTTCTAATCTTAGCTGTTGTTCTTATCTTAGTCACTGCTAATGGGTATCAAATGTTAGAAGAGAGTTTTTGGCTTCTATGCCGTCTGACCTAGTAGAATGACTGTGTATAACTAACTTTATTGCATGTCTTTTCATGTTCTGGTTGGAACCATAGGTTGAATTCACAGTTTCCCTTGAGGATTTGTTCAAGTTCTTTCAGTTTTTAGTAGTACGATTATGCTACGGTCATATGGACCCTTCTTTCGTGGTTTTCTCTCTTGCTTCTTAGTTTTAGTGCTTGTCATCTTTTTTTTCTTGAGATTATGAGTGCAAATTTGCAAATATTTATTCTATGGTGTTGGCTGAGTACATTTTTTCTTTTTGGTTAATTTGGAGCCCACCTGATGGCCAAATTTTTCATGTATTTGCAAGTATCATTACATTTTTTGCCAACCTTTCATTCTATTGCTGGAAACTTGCAACAGGATTAGCTTTACATAGGATTTCTTTGACAACTTCAGCAGGAACTTGAGTTAGGATATTCATCTTAGGCCTAAACATAAATTTGAAATTCAGGACACACACAACCAGGCTGGGATTGCTCATAATGGTGGTTTAATGCCGCTGCTGAAGCTTCTGGATTCAAAAAATGGTTCTCTGCAACACAATGCTGCGTTTGCTTTATATGGTCTTGCGGATAATGAGGTATGTTGTACTCTTTCAAATTGTTATGAATTTTAGAACTAAAATTCTCGAATTGGTTTTGCTAGAAGTTATTAATGATGCTTTGCCAAACCCTTTTCTCTTGTAGGATAATGTAGCTGATTTTATCAGGGTGGGAGGTGTGCAGAAGCTTCAGGATGGAGAATTTATTGTTCAAGTATAATTGACTCTTTTCAAACTTAGCTGTTATTTCTAGATTGCTTACCATTATTCATACACATATTAGTGTTCCCCTTAGACATACAATTACCAGAACAGTAATATGTACTTGCAGGCAACAAAGGATTGTGTGGCCAAGACATTGAAAAGATTGGAAGAGAAGATTCATGGACGGGTATGTTATTTCCTATCTTTTATGTTTTTATTGTTTCCTTTATTTAAAATGAAAGCATTTAGTACACATGGACTTTTTTCAGTTTTATTTTTTTCTGGATTTTTATGTTTTGACTTTGAGATTGTGATCCCATGATTTATTACATGCAGGTTTTGAACCATCTGTTGTATCTGATGCGTGTAGCAGAGAAGGCTGTCCAAAGACGAGTTGCTTTGGCTCTTGCTCATCTTTGTTCCCCCGATGATCAGAGAACTATATTTATTGATAATGGAGGTCTGTTGCATTTCTATTGATATTTTTGGTTCACATTCCTATTTGTTTGTTGGGATTCAGGTGTTGCATTGTTGGAGTTGAGATGCTCATGCTGGTTTGATGGTGCTGATCAGTTTTCTCTTTCATGCAGGATTGGAGTTACTTCTGGGGCTTCTTGGTTCTACAAACCTTAAGCAGCAGCTTGATGGTGCTGTGGCTCTGTACAGATTGGCCAACAAAGCAATGACACTTTCTCCTATTGATGCAGCTCCCCCCTCTCCAACACCACAGGTGAGTTTAGAAAATGGTTAGCTTTGTCTCTTCCCAATATGAAGATGTTAAGAGGACATGAGTTCTACAGATATTTTAAGCTCTATTCAGCATGACATATATGAGGAATCATCTAAAGCTTGAGTTGAGTAGGAAGGGAGCCAATATTAGTCCTTAAATTCCAACATGCTCTCTTGTGGAAGGTTGAATTTAAGTTCTTTGAAGGTTGAATTTAAGTTATGGATTTCGGAACATGCACACACAAATTAGTCCAAATAAGGACCCATTTTTTTATGGTTTATATTTAAATTTATGTAATGGAAGAATTTAACACAAGACCTCTTGTTCAAAGATCTATACCATGTTGAGGAACCATTGACTCTTAAAGTTTAAGCTCTAGTAATGTATCATATTAAGGCATATGGTTCTTAAAACTTTGGCAGTATGATGTTTTAACCCTCTCCGGATAAATAATGGTAAAGAAGTTCTCCACCTATAATAATAGAGAAAGGGGTTGGCAACGATTGGGACTATGAACATATAGTTTATTTAATGCATGCTCTAAAGTCTAAATGATGGTTCTGGGTTTTGAAAATTACACCTTTTGACAGTTCTATCACACACTTATTCTTTTTATCCGGTTGACTTTTGATTATTTCTAATATGTTTGATGGAAGACTTTTAGATTGCTGGGTTTGGATCAGTTGCCTGGGCTTAGGCTCTTGAATGATTATTCCTTGTTTTTGTAACTAGTGTAATTTTTCACTTTCTATTCCCTTGAATGGTATGTGAGTTTTTCTTCTATTTGGTTTTGTGCTCATTACACACAGGCACTTATGTTATTGTATAGATATATTATAACAAATCTATTGCACTTTGGCGAAGTATCATTGAGAATTTGGTACTAATGATGACAGACACTACTTGGTGCAGGTCTATTTAGGGGAGCAGTTTGTAAACAATGCTACCTTGTCGGATGTTACGTTTCTAGTTGAAGGTTGCAATTTACTTTCTCAATACTATTGAGTTGTTGCTTAATTCTACAGTATCTGTTGGGAATACTTTCTAATTTATTTTTGGCATGGGTGGTTTTTTTAGCTCAAGTTCCCTATTTAATGTAAAATTGCCTCCTTTACTGCAGGAAGACGGTTCTATGCACACAGGATTTGCCTGCTTGCTTCTTCAGATGCATTCCGTGCAATGTTTGATGGTGGTTACCGGGTGATTGTCTACAGACACTGTCTTACATATTTCTTTTGTGGTTGGGATTGGGGCACTATACTCAAGTTTCAGAATTTTTTTTTTTTTTTTTTTGTGTGTGTATACGTGGAAAACCCTAATCTATCGATCCGGGGATAGACACCAGCCGAACTAGTCTGCCGTCATGTCTGGAGGGAGTTCAGATAAAACCTATGGTCTGGTCCCCTTGTTACTTCAACAAGGTGATATTCTTGGGGTTCGAACCTGGGACTTCTTAGGAGTTTAGGTCCTTACCATCGGGCTAAGCCCTGGGGGGGTTAAGTTTCAGAATGTTGAAGAAGGGAGCTGCATTGTCAAACTTTTTTGTTTTGTGACTAAGAGAACATTTCTTTTGATTATCCTGAAATTTAAGTTCAAATTTTATATGTTTCTCTGAGACATTAAGCTCATATTTGTTTTTCTGGGAAACCAAAGCTTAAGCATTCAACTGTGCATCCATCCTTTCATAAAAAACTGAAGCACTCATTATTGACTGAAAGCATTGATACATTCAAGATATGCGTATTGTAATCAATTTCTGTGGCATTGATTGCAGGAAAAGGATGCAAGGGACATTGAAATTCCAAATATTAGATGGGAGGTCTTCGAGTTGATGATGAGGTTTGTTGAATTCTCTGTCTTCAGCCTGAGCTCCTTGCAATTCCTTTCCTGTGTGCATTAATAATTTACTGGTTTATTATGCTACAGATTTATATACACTGGATCTGTGGATGTTACCTTGGACATTGCACAAGATCTCCTAAGAGCTGCTGATCAGTATCTCTTGGAGGGACTTAAGCGACTCTGTGAATATACCATTGCACAGGTGAGCTAAGACGCTTCTTTGAATTTTTGATTCTGTGCTTTTTGAAAATTGGAAATAGTTTTCTAATCAAATATGCTGTTTTCACTGTAGGATATATTGTTGGAAAATGTATCTAGCATGTATGAACTTTCAGAAGCCTTCAATGCTATATCATTGAGGCACACGTGCATCTTGTTTATCTTGGAGCAGTTTAATAAATTGAGTGCTAGGCCTGGGTATGTTCTCCCCTCATCCTGCCATGTTCTTCATCTGTTTCTTTGACTCTGTGAACTTGGAACTTCAGTTGCTTTGTTATTCTATTTAATAGAGAGGAGAAAGTTGATTGAGTATAGAGTGGGATCTAAGTCCCTAAGATTGGTGTCCTCTTCAAATTTATTGTATGCCGTAGAAAATTTCAATAAGTTGGAACATTTTTTGGATCATTTTCTTTTCAACCCATAGTGCCATTGCAGTTAATTTTTAAATTTTCACTTGAGGGTTCTTGTGCAGCCTGGTGAATGTTGAGTGACTTGAGTCTGTACACTGATGACTGATCAAATTAATATCTCAGGATTACTTCTATGTTGAACAGTAACTTCCTTCTATGCATAGAAGATACTGATGTTTCATTCTGTGGTCAATTTGTATGGCCTGTGCATCTAATATTGGTTGGTTATAATTCCTTTTGCCGATGTCATATGAACAGCAAGCATAATTTTTTTTTACTCCTTCACATAGAATTTTGTTTTGTAATTTATGGTTTTAAGTTCTGAGAAAAAGAATATCTATGATGTTGATTTAAAACCGAAAAATTATATGATTACCAAATTGACCATGTGCTCCTCTGCAAATCATATTTCTTATCTGCAAATTTTTTATTCAGTAGTTAAAGTTGAAGATGCTATCCGTTCTTCTGTCCTTATTGTATCTTTTTTGAAATTCTACAATGTTTATTTTATTGTGGAATGAAAGGAGATTTGTCTCTACATGAGCATTACTGTAAACATCTCGCTGTCATTTGCTGAAATCATCGGTTAAATGAAAATTTGCAGGCACTCCCATCTGATCCAGCGTATTATACCAGAGATCCACAATTACTTTGCAAAAGCTCTCAGCAAACCTAACCCACATAATTCACGGCTGTAGATGGCCAGTCATTGATTCTTGATCGCTAACTAGATATGTGTACAGAATGTTGTAGATCTTCTCACTATTCTCGAGCCAGGTGAAGGTCCTAATTGGTTGATTGTAGCATGGCTCATAATCAATTCCTGATGTCAGAGTTATGTTGGTGGTAGACAGTAAGTTTCTTTGTCAAGTTCACTGTTAGTAGGTAATGCTTGAAATAGAACCTTCATAAAACGTTATTGCTATCAATGGATTGTGATGGTTGTATGACAAAATGTATTTTATGACTTCACTGAAATGACATTCAGTGAGAAGTATCTTTGCTTGTGTAATAATAGGCTTCTCGGTACTGATTTTTCCCACATTGAAATAGTAGAGACAAAGTTTCAGGAAAAATAAAATCAGTATAACCTAGGCTATGAATTCTCATTTTTATTGTGGGTATTAGTAATAGTTAGTTCAACCGGTAAGATCTTCTGAAGGTGTAAGAAGTCTGAACCAGTGTAGTATACCGGAGATCAACGATTACTGTGAGAAACTCTTAACCTAACCTTGCACATAATTTGTGGCAATAAATCTTACGAGTTGTATAAGAAGTTTGGGTGCAAATTTGTTTCACATCAAGATAAAGACAGTGGTTTAGTTTATATTTATTTAACGATAAAAAATAATTTTAAAAAACAAATCTAATAAAGGCAAAGTTTTTGCTTAGCTTCTGACATTTGACTCTGTTCGGATGACAAAAATCTACGACATCCTATGTATGTTTAGTTTGGGACTATTAAAGGTTTGCTAGGCGTTCAGTTAGAAAGTATACAAAATTTTAATTACAAGGCTTATTTTCTGAATTTATATTTAATCTTAAAAGAGACTAAGAGAGAGGTTCTGTTCGTTCCTTTGCCCGTACCACAGTGAGTGATTGGGATGAATCCGTCGTCGATCCTGCCTTGAGAAACTCTGTTCCCCGGTGGTGGACCAGAGCAGAGCGAGCCCTCGGGGAACCCGGAGAGGGGTAACTTTCCCGTCTAGTTCAGGGGCTAGAAGTAGTCTACCGTACATATGATAGAACCTGTCCCTTATGCGGTAGATGCCTCTTCCTCTTCTCCTTGTTAAGAGTGCAAAAGGGAGAAAAGAGGACGATAGCATTCTAATAAGATACCGGAGTGGAATTCAAATCTTCTCAAGTGCTCAAGTCAACGGTTTCGTTTCACATGATTACAACTACGAAGCCACGATCCTTGAATTCCAAACACAATGATGGCTAGCTTGGATTTCCATTTTTTCAAAGTGTGGTTCATTGACATTGTTCTTAGAAGTTTGTTGTATGGTTTGAATTCTGTGTCATTGATGTTAAACGTTGTGAGGGGTTCAGACTTCAGAGTACTGTCATTCAGACATAATGGGAATAAACTGAATGAGACGAATAATTGAGAGGGCCTCAAACTGTCAAGGACGCTAAATCTCAACAAATTAGAGATGTATAAGCGTGTCTATGGTACCCTTAATCACCTAATCTTTGAAACAGAATTTTGGTGTTAGAGAAAAACAAAACTGATTTTATTCGTTTTAAACGAGTTTCCATAAAATGCATCCGGAAGCCTGCCTTAAGTAATGACGTTCACGACAATATCCCCGCTCTTCTTAACCTCCTGCATACTCTACTTCATAAGGGACATAACAGATGGATTCTACCGGTAAGGAGGTAGCTTACGAGCTGCCCCCGTTTCATCCAGTCGTGCTACCATTTCACTTGACATTGTGATGTATTGTATTTTAAAAATAAAATTAAAAAATAATAAATAATAATAACCTTTTTAAAAATTATATTTTAAATTAATATTTGATGTTGATGCAAGAAATCGACCTCGTCTACGACTCTCGGTATTAGTAGATTTTGTCTTCTTCTCGCCCCTGAACTTGGAACTGCAAAATACACAAAGCACCTCAGGGGTAAAGCCGGTTTCTGACAAAAACCCTCCGATGCTTAAGTTAGAGAGGGTTTTACTTAATGTGTGCAATAGATATGCATGCAAGTAAGCAATGATGCACGAAGCGTATGAATGACATGGAATGTTTTATCCCTGAGTATGATGTTTGTATGCACTGAAAAGGTTCAAAGAATGTCTCACAGTGGGTTTCTCTCGATGTTGTTGTCTCAAATTTGGTTGTTCCTTGAATCCAAATCCCTCTGATCTCCCCTTTTCTCTTGATTACTGAATGCCGTATATAGTAAGCCTAGGAGTGCGTATCGCTGAACACGTGTTGCTATATGGCTGACGTGCCCAGGATAACCTGTTGCAAGGTTAGAGGATGTGGGGAATCGTGACACTGCTCCTGGTCACGTCATCCTCGAGCCTCCGAGCGATTGTACCTCCGAGCGAAACTTCTAACTCTCATGAGGATGAAGTCTCCTTGTTCTCGAGAGACTTTGATGTTGTAGTGTGTAGCCTCAGTGTTGCCAGGAGGTGGAGGGGTGGGGACTAGCATACCCCGAGTGTCCGCAGATTTGTACTGTTGCATAGTAGGCTATTGATCCGACCCTCGACTCTGAGGGTACATGCTGTTGAAGGCTCCGACCCGAAAATAAGTTGGCAACAAATAGCTCGAAGAAGAGTTCCCAATTGGTCGTCTTGGGCAGAGTGCTCAAGGCTGTTAAGTTATCTTACTGTAGGCCTGACTAACTTCTCGGAACGACACCATATAAGAAAGCCTGCTGAATACGTGCATTTGATAGGCTTGAACAAAGACGTGAAGATGGGCCTGAATCACTGGGTTGGAACTCGTTAAAATCCCCTAACAAAAAATAATTGTGATAACAACTTTGATAATGAAAAGATTACAAAAGTTTTGGTATTTAGATTTGGTTAGAGATTGTTGTAGAAAAATTATAAGTAATTTATTGTATAATTTTTATCTAAATTTTTGCTTGATAAAAAAATTAAATATTTCTTTCATAATTTCGTGCATTTTAATAAAGATGATGTTGATTAATTTTTTAAAAATTAGTACGTACAAAATCAATTTTTTATCAAATAAATTAATTTATTTTGATATTACATTTTTGTTATATCAAAATATTTTTTTATTACTTTTTAATAAATAATGGTTAGTAAAATATTCAATTATTATTTTATTATCATATGATTTTATTTTTAACAATGATTTTTAAAAAAAATTATAATTATATTTATAATATTATTACACATATTATAATATTTAAGTATTAAAATTTATTAAATATTATATAATATATAATTATTTTTTTAACAATTAATTATTGAACATCCAACCTTTTTTTTTACCAAGTAATTATTTTTTGAGATTTTTAATGTTATATAATACGAGGCGAGTTTGGGATGAATGTAAACAAAAAGAATCTATCTCAGCATGTATGTACTACAAATATTTAGAGTAAGTAAAGAAATCCTCATATCATACGGTCATGATCTATCATGGGATTAGGAATACTACAATGGCCAAAGTGTCATCCTGTCATCTAAATTACCACTTACAAGAATAACGCTAACGCTTATGCTACATTACTACTCGCCTCGTATAATTGTCTAGTCATTTTATTTTTAGGAAATATGCGAAAATATTTAATTTTTTAAATTAATTTTTTAAAATAATTATATCAAAAAAATATTAATTAAAATATCTTGAATGATTTTATTTATATTTAAAAATTAATATTTTTTATTATATTTAAAAGTACATTTTTGAATAAGATATATTTATGTTTGAAAGGTAATATTTTTTTATTGTATTTAAAAATATATTTTTAAATATAAATAAAATTATTAAAAAAATAAATTTTTAGATATTTTTATTAATATTTTTTAACATCATTATTTTAAAAAATTGATTTAAGAAGTTGAGTTCCGTTATTTTTAGCCGAACGAAACCTCGAGCAAATATGTAAGCGAGGTAATATATGAACTCGAAAAAACAGACCTCTGTGTCATTCGTCAATTTTCTATCCAGACCCATTGTTGTATTAAACCCTTCAGAATCAACGGTTTTAACATCCTTCTTTGTAAAAAGCGAGGAAACTGACGGAGATTTTCTGCAGGTAAATTTCTCAAGCTGATTCATTTCCTTTAAAATTAGTACTTTTACTTAGTGAGTTAGGTTAGTGTCCATGTTTCTCTCTATTTAACGATCTCTGGGCTCTTCCATTGATTTGCTTGATGCAGCGAGTGAAAATCGTCTGGTATTTAGCTTAGGAGAACAATGGGAAGCGCCGCCGCACAAATTCCGACAAGTTTCGGGCATGAGCTGAGAGCTTGCCTACGTTGCAGGCTGGTCAAAACCTATGATCAGGTTCTATATAGTTGAATAATTATTCCATTTGATTCTATTTTTTTAGTCTAGGGTTTGATTTACTGGTTTGAGAGATTGATACCTATGCAGTTTAGAGAATCGGGATGCGAGAACTGTCCCTTCTTTAAGATGGATGAAGACCATGAACGAGTTGTTGACTGTACTACCCCTAATTTTAATGGGTATGTATATCTTTTTATGTTGAATCATTTATGTTATTCCCTTGATTTTTCTCTTGAGTTGATATAATCAAACTCTTTTAAGTAGAATATTCTTTACAATTTACTTAATTATTTATTTTCTACAGCATAATATCAGTCATGGATCCTACTAGAAGTTGGGCTGCTCGTTGGTTGCGGATTGGTATCTTCTTTTACTATGTTACTTTTACACTTCTTTTCTCTATGGAAGATGGTTACCCAAGTAGAAATCTGTTACTTTTACTTTTACTGTCTTGTGTAGTCTATTGCTATACTCATGAACTAATATTTTGTACCACTGTAGGAAATATGTGTTGCTAAAGATAAAATTGACTGACAAAGATCTATAAAATAAATGGGATTAATGCAGTTTGTGGTCTATTGATTATTATTTGTTTCTAGAAGTTTGATTAACAGTCAAGGTCCTGGCTTGAATGTCATTCTATGAGAAAAAGGAAAATTGACGCGATCATGTACAAGAATTTTCTGGTTCCTGCATTTCATTAAGAATGTTGACTGATTCTAGTAACATGCCATTATGTGCAGATTTGGTAATTGACACTTATGTTGTGCCTTAAAAGCAACGGACTGATCTAATATTTTGAATTGCAAGACTTCAGACTGATTTGCAGAGTAATGTTTTGATATTACTGAATCGATGAGGAGATATAGATGATTATACTCATCTATATGTTGAAGGCACTAGGCACCGAGTAAAATATCTTACTTATACTAAGAACTTCGTGTGAAATGATTATAAGCCTTAAGTTTTAATTATTATTTGCAGGGTATACTAATTGATGGTAATAGCACACTAATTACTAGAATTAAGAACGCTTTGCCTGTATTATTTCAAGGTTATTTAATTGAAGTTTTACCGTGCATTTTTCCAAAGTAATTTTTGAAAATGTAAAGCCTTTATTGAGTGCAAAGTAATATTTCTATTGTAAACATTTTTCATAATGCTTCAGGGTGTGACCTAGTTGGTGGGTATTTGCCATATCCTCCAGTAGCATTAACTTTGTAACAGAGGTTTGGTGTCTTTGAGAGTGCTTTCACTTTGCAAGTAGTATCAATAATTAAGATGATTAGATGAGAAAATATTTGATTGTCCATGTTTCAACCATTCTTTTTGTAACTCTGAAGGCATCTCTTGCTATGATTGATGATTGTTTGTGGGCTTCATGCTTTGACTCATTATACTGATTTGCACTGGAGTATCAATTCTCCATTCTAACCTGTGGTAATTTCTTATTTTTGTTTTTGGATCTAGTAGATGCGTTTCACAGTTTTGACTCATAAGTTTGTACTTTTATAATGCTTATGATATCCATTGGCAAGTAGTTTTACTTATGGGCGTTTTTTTTTTTTTTTTTTTCATATCCTTTGCAGGAAGATATGTCCCTGGTTGCTATACTCTTGCTGTCTCAGAAGCACTGCCAGAGGACTTGCAGGTTTGAATTTTCATAACATGCGATTTGTTATTTTGTTTCATAAAAAGGTAATCAATTGGTAGCTATTTAATAAAGTGAGGAGTGTCAAAGTATTACTGACATTGCATGCTAGCCATATAGTTGATTTTTTTCATAGCTATGTGATATTTTTTTGTGGTTGATTGTAGTTATTGTGGCACTCTATCCCAGAAGCAAATTGTTTATTTTTGTTGATGATGAGTCGTATGACATTATAACCAGCAAGATTGCCAGGTTGCTACTGCCTTGTGATATAGCAGTATAACAACTTGTTGTGGAATATAGAGGGCTTAGTGAAATTAATTTTGTATAAATGTGTTTAACCTTTCTGTCTGATGTGTTGTCATTGCTCTTAGTGCTAATTATGCATGATGAACAGACACACAACATATAGGTTGCCACTGGCTTGTGGTACAAGAGTCTGATAGGCTTGTCATATAAGAGTTTAAAAGCCTTTTGTGAGCTTAAAGATCTTAGTGAAATTAATTTTGTAGAAATGTGTTTAGCCATCCAATATGATGCGTCGTCATTGCTCATAGTAGCTAATTGTGCATGACAAAGATAAAGATAACATGCTAGTGCATGTTGCACGTGTTTGTGTTAGGAAAATATTCTCAGGAATTAGTAAAAGAGATTTTGAGCAATTAAATAATAAGATAAAAATAAGACACCAATATTTATGTGGTTTGGTCAATATCATCTACGTCTACAGGTAAAGACGAACAAAATATTTTTAGTATTTTCAAAATAGAAGAAAACAAAATTTGTGAGAGTGCTTTTCAATTTACAAATAAAAGAAGATACAAATATTTAACTAAAAAGAACCTGAATAACTTCATGAGCTGAAATGACTTATAGACTTAATTTTATAAAAGACTTAAAATCTAAATACTCTTAATTTCTTAACACACTTTAAAACCCATCATACCTCTCCTATTATAATTCAAAAGAGGGGGGCAATACATATAACTCATTCATGTGAGACAGATGCAAAGCACCCATCCCAACAAATCTCTACCTTGGCTTGTATTCAACACACAAGAAATAGAAAAATTTGTTTTAAAATTTGCTTCACCTTCTCCATTAGAGCCCTAATGGGTTTAAGTTACAATTAATGAATATCAATCAAGCCCAAGCTTTACTTGAACTTGTAAATCGGAATACCTTCCTTTTTCTCGAAGACTCATTTACAAACAACAATCTTCTTTTCTTTATGTGATTTTACAAGAACCCAAGTTTTATTATTAGGGAGAGATTTAATTTCTTTATTCATTGCAATTAATCATTTATGTGAATTATCATAAGAAACTGCTTTTGAGGAGGTAGAAGGTTCACCAACTCTATCTGTTTCTTATGAAATTATCAAAGTTTATGCGATCGATCAAATTTGTATATTTCGATGGTGGTCAAATTTCCCTTCTCAGTTTGTCTCTGGTTACAGAATATTGCTCCTTCTCTAGATTATCTTTTGGAAATTCAAATGTCTTTTTTGGATCTAATTGAGTTGTAGAGGAATTTGATTGAGAAGGAATAGTATTGCCAATTTCTATCTTCACATGTTTTTGCATATTATCATTCTTACTTGAATCACAAATATCATAACATTTCTTTTCTGAGGACAACATAGATAATTCATCAAATGTAACGTCTCTGCTAATTACAAATTTTAGAGATTTAAAATCTAGACATTATAATCTGTATCCTTTTACTTTAGAAGCATACTCAAGAAAAATACATTTTTTAGTTTTAAAATTTAATTTTCCTTCATTCACATGCATATATGTTGGACACCTAAAAAAATTTTTAAGTCAGAATAATTTGTAGGAGTACCTGACCAAATTTTCTCAAGAGTTTTAAAATTAATAGGCACAGAAAGAGCATAGTTGATATTATGGTAAGTTGTAAAGATTGTCTCTTTCCAAAAATCTTTTGTCAAATCTGTATTAGAGATTATACAACGATCTCTTTATAAAAGAGTTCTGTTCATTTGTTTTGTCACACCATTTTGTTAAGGCGTTATCCTGATTGTGTGGTATTGAATAATTTCTTCATTCTTGCAAAACTTATTGAATTAACTTTCACAAAATTTCAAACTATTATCTGTTCTAAGTTACTTGATTTGTCTTCCTATCTGTTTTTCAATCATAATTTTCCATTGCTTGAAGTCAAGAAAACATCATTTTTCTGTTTCAAAAAATAAATCCAAACCTTCGTTGAATAATTATCAATGAAAGTCAACATATATCTGACACTACCCTTAGATAGAATACGTGAAGGTCCTCAAAGATATGAATGAATATAACTTAAAGTACCTTTTGTCCTGTGAACTGTTGGTGAATTGAAGCTAACTCTTTTCTGTTTTCCAAAAATATAATATTCACATAAATTCATTGACCTAGTATTTTGTCCATAAAGAAGACCTTTTTTGCTTAATATGGCTATACTTTTTTCACTCATATAGCCTAATCGCATGTGCCATAATTGATGATGTTAGAACCAGACAAGGATGATGTAGAGATTACAACAGAACTTGTAATTAAAGATCCTTGGAAGATATAAAAACCTACTAGACTTGCAAGTTTTCATAATCATGAGAGTACCTTTACTAACTTTTAAAACTCCACCTTCAGCTGAATACTTGCACTCAAGTGCGTTTAGGGTGTCCAAAGAGATGATATTTTTTGTCAAATCAGGAATATGTCCAATATTAGTGAGCGTCCTCATAATACCATCATGCATTTTAACTCAGATTGTACCCTTATTCATGACACGGTAAACAACATTATTACCCATCAAAATAATTTCATCATTGTAAGATTCATAAGTGGAGAACAAATACCTATTGAGACACATATAATAAGAACATCATTTTTCTATTTCAAAAAGTAAACCTAAATCTTCCTTGAATAGTTTTTAATGAAAGTTAATATATATCTAGTACCATCCTTAGACGAAATACGTGAACATCCCCAAAGATCTGAATGAATATAATCTAAAGAATTTTTTGTTCGGTAAACTACTGGTGAATTGAAAAGTTAACTCTTTTCTGTTTTCCAAAAATACAATGTTCACATAAATTCATTGACCTAGTACTTTATTTATAAAGAAGACCTCTTTTACTTAATATGACTAAGTCTTTCTCACTTATACGACTTAACTGCATGTATCATAATTTGGTGATATTAAAACCAGATAAGGATGATGTAGAGATTATAATAAAACCTGTAATTGAAGATCCTTGTAAGATATACAAGCTACCAAATTTATAAGCTTTCATAATCATAAGAGCACTTTTATTAACTTTTAAAACTTTATCTTCAGTTGAATATTTGTACTTAAGTGCTTCTAGGGTAGAGATGAGATTCTTTGTCAAATTAGGAATATGTCTAATATTAGTAAGCGTTCTCACAATACTATTATGGATTTTAATTCGGATTGTGTCCTTGTCCATAACATTACAAACAACATTATTACTCATCAAAACAATTTTACCATTGCAAATTCATAAATAGAGAGCAAGTCCCTATTGGGACACATGTAATAAGAATAACCCGAATATAAAATCCATTTATTTTTAGATCTTGTTCTATTATCAGTTGCAAAGAAAATATTTGTACCACTTTCATCTGTTGCAACATTAGCTTCGGCGGTGCCATTATTTTTTTGAACAGTTTTCTTCTTATACTTTTCTTTATTTTTTAATTTAAAACATTCAGACTTAATATGTCTTTTTTTATAACAGCAATTACACTTTAAGTTCTTATGTCTAAATTTAGATCTAATTTTAGATTTTCTATTTTCGAAGTCTCTTTTTTTTTATCTACTCCTAACAACTAAGTCTTCTGCCTGACTTTCACTACCTTTCTCAGTTATATCCTTATTAATCTGTTCCTTAAATTTCAGAGCAGATTTAATTTTCCGATACGAAATTGTCTCTTTTTCATAAATCATAGTATCAAGAAAATACCTAAAGGACTGAGAAAGAGAATATAATAGTAATAGGACCTGATCTTCATTATCTATTTTAATATTTATATTTATCTAATCTATAACAATATAATCAAATTTATTAAGATGTGAGGGTATTGACATACCTTCTGTCATACAAGGCATATACGAGGACTATTTCAAATGAAATCGATTTTCCACTGATTTCTTTATATATAAAGCTTTTAACTTCTCTCACATATCTCACAAGGTTATCTCAATGGTGACTTCCCGCAAAATTTTATTGGAGAGATTTAAGATAATACATGATCTTACCTTTTTATCCATATTAGTAAAATCTTCATGGTCCAATTTAATTACCGTCTAGAGCTAATTTAACTCCATACTGGATTAGGATAGTCTCCATCTTGAGTTATCACAAAATCTCGAAAGAGGCTTTGATACTAATTTGTTGGACAAATATTCTCAGGAATTATTAGTAAACGAGATTTTGAGTAATTAAATAATAAGACAAAAATAAAACATCAATATTTACGTGGTTAAGTCAATCTGACCTACGTCCATGAATAAAGACGAACAAAATATTTTTACTATCTTTAAAATGAGAGAATATAAGATTTAGGGAAGTACTCTTAAACTTAAAAATAAAAGAAAACACAAATATTTAATTAAAAAAGGTCCGAATAACTTCAAGAGTTCAAATGACTTATAGGTTTAATTTTACAAAAGACTCAAAACCTAAATACTCTCAATTTCTTCACACACTTTAAAACCTATCATATCCCTTCCATTGATAATCTAAAGGAGGGAAGGCAATACATATAACTAATTCATGTGGGACGGATACAAGACACTCATCCCAACTAGACTCTAGTACTATGGTCAGAGCTGAGGTGTGATTTGGATAGAAATCCACTGGGACAGAAGTGCAGACTTTAGGGCACCGAGAGGATTGACAAAAATGAGATAGTTTACGAGTTTGATCCTAAATCAGGGAATAATTTCAAGAATATATGAACTTGGGAATGGGGGAAGGAAAAGAGAAATTGAAGGTTCTCTAGCAAGATGAAACTGGCAGTTGAAAAAGCTTTCAGAGACAAGGGGAAGCTAGGAGGAGGAGACGAAAAGGAGATACTGTGATCTACCTGTTTTGTGTTTTCTATAAGCTGATCAACAAAATGCTAGAAAGAAAGTTAAAGTCTAGTATATTTGATTCTTTGCTTGAATTGCAGCCAATACAAATCCTTGTTTGTTGTGGTCTGCCCACTTTAATTTGGATACACCCAATGTTCTTTGTGTAGAAAAATCACTTTAATTTATCATACCATACAAAGAAACTAAATTATTTGTTCAAGACAGCGATTAAAAAGAACATTGAGTATACTAGATTGTTTTGGGTGATGGAGCCCTCATCTTAATTGATGTTGTGTGATCAATTTTGGTTCTACTGTTCTTCAACAGATTCCATTATCAGTTTTCTTTTAGCTTGCTTGTATTTTTTTGCTTATTACCTGCTAATTACTTAATCAAGCAAAAGCAAAGTGAGATAGTGACAGTTTCTACTACTGGCCTATTGATCATGTGTGCTTGCAAATTTCTACATTTGTCAAAACTTTTTAAAGTTATTTTCCTTTTATTACATGATAGTTTATTGTACTTAATGCAGAACTTATGTGAAGACGAGCGAGTGCAGTATGTGCCTCCAAAACGTGTATGATTGACAGTTTTTAGCATTGCATTATTGTAAAGGCTAGAATTAGAGGATATTATTATCCTGTGGATGATTTACTCAAGTATATTATACATCTTTGGGCGCTAATGCAATCTTGAATTTCCAGTGTTCAATGTGTGTGTGGATGATTTACTCAAGGATAATATACATCATTGGGTGTTAATGCACTCTTGAATTTCCTGTGTTCAATGTTTGTGCAAAAATCTCAAGTGTATGTTTGATATCTTGTATGAAGTGCTTCTTTGATATTTATAGGAACTTTAAAAAATTCTTATGATAAAAAACGTCGGAGTGGCTAGGAATGCACCAAGTTGGGATGCTTTCCATAAAGCAGGTAAAACAGATAATCGGGATGTTTTCTTGCATCTTTGACTTGTTTCATCCTGATATCTTAAAGGCTTTCACAATTGGACAGATAATATTGTCAAATAGGTTCTGCTATTTGGAAGTGGACGTAAACAAATTGTTATGTGTATTGAGATGTAACATGATATCTACGAAACTCTTAGTCTTAATAAAAAAAAGGTGCTTTAAAAAAAAATAAAAATAAAAGTGAAAGTTATTTTCAATAAAGATGGGCTGTGTTTTGGTTCCTTCAAGAAAACAAACAAGAGAAGTAGGGTAGCGTAGCACACAGAAGTGGACTTTCCCTTGATCATGGGTCATCTAGAATCTGTGGTTATAAGGTAACCCATATAAAACAATGCATTTAGTGCGATCAGTCTCCTTTTTCCAAGAGAAGAATTTTAAAATGAAACTTCTCACAAGCACAATGAGATTCGAGCAGTCAATTTCTAGATTAAGGGAGAAAATTGACCACTAACTGGTATTTTAAGTTGGCATTTAAAATACTTTTTTTAACATGTATACATAAGGTAATTAATATTTCCAACATTAGTTCATAAATTAGATAGAAAAATATTATATTGTTTTAATATTTTAAAATATAAATTAACAAATAATTTCAGGAAAAACAAATAAATTAGATAGAAAAATATTATATTATTACGTCCTTTAGTTTTATATGGTACAATACGCGAATATTCCCTTCCAGTGAGCCCAACGACGTTAAAAATCTTGCAACTTATCAGTGAAACCACTTTTTCGAAGTTGCCCACCGTTTACAAAATGTACGATTAAAAAAATCTTATAAATAAATAATTATAAAGTAAATATAGAAAAAGATTTAATCTTTTAGCTGGAGGAGGAAAGTGGTACCAACAAGCTATTGTTCTGGTAGGTACCACCAGTGATTTGGTTTTTGCTCTCGTTTTTAACTGGATTAGATTTTTGTTTAGTGTGCATTTCCCATTCTCTTTCTCGTTTATTGGATCTGCGTAATGATATATTTCTGTTCTCCATTTGCTGAATTTTAACGGTCTCTGTTGATTTTTTGACGGTTGCTGTTTTGATTCTTTGTTTGTTTATTGAAAGATTTGATAAAAATTGAATTGTAAAAACTAAAATACGATGAATTTTAGAGGGTGGCTTTAAATTTGAGCAGGGTTACTGAATTTGGTGGTGTTTATGAGTTCCATTTGTGTTTTGCAGGTATTTGGAGGTGTAATTGCGTGAAACTTGTTTAACCGAGTGATGTCGAATATAGAGATTGAGGGAATCTTGAAGGATGTCCCAAATGATACGCGGGTGCCGAAAACCAAGATAGTGTGTACTCTTGGTCCTGCTTCACGTTCTGTGCCGATGCTTGAGAAGCTTCTAAGGGCTGGCATGAATGTTGCTCGTTTCAATTTCTCTCATGGGACTCATGAGTACCATCAGGAGACTTTGAACAATCTCAAAATTGCCATGCAGAACACTCAGATCCTTTGTGCTGTCATGTTAGATACCAAGGTGTCTCTCTTGTTAAATGTGTAATCTTTGCATTCATTTGCTATGTTCCGATGATCATCAGAACCAATCTGTGATTTAGCTGCAATGCTGCACAATGTTGTTAATTTTGTTCGTTGAATTGGAGATTCAATAACGTGGAGATAGAAGATTATCAGCTGTTGTAACATTTCTTCATTTTCATTGGGGCGGGTTGGTTGGTTAGTTATTTAGCTACCTGTTTATTTGGTAAATCATTTGGAAAAAATGGATGTTCAAATACATTAGTATAAGTCTGCTTGTGCAGATTGGTGCGTGGGGTTGTCATGGAGAACTGAAGCTGATAATGTTGATGACTCTATAACAAACTGGAAAAAACTAGTTCCATGTGGTGATTTTGTTTGCATTAGTAGGGAGATTTGTTAGAATGAGCATATCAGTGTCTGAAAACTATTGAACTCTCTGGAGGATACTGGGATCTAGACCTAAGTGTTTTGACTTTGGGATTCTCCAAGTTTTCATTTATCTATGTACTCTGCATTTTAAAGCTTATATAACTACTGCATTTTTCTCAAGAAAATTTTGGGGTTTCTTAAATTTTGACCTTTCTTCGCTAATACAAATTGACAATGTTGTGCATTTTGTTACATCACATTGCACTTGTGTTTGCCAGCTGCTTTCTAGATACAGTTTTCAGTCACTTAATATGATGAATGATATCAGATTGTTGCTGCCAGCTATTCTGCAATAAAATATAGTGCAGTTTATATACCCTCAAGCTGAAACTGAGGATTTTCAACCCGTAAGTTTGATGTAGGATGAATCTTAAATATTGATTAACAAACATCAGGCTTCTCTATTATGGGAAGTCTGAATGTTTTTGAATTTTTTCTGTGCTTCTGCAGTACAATAAAAATGTTTATGTCAATATTCATGCAGAAATTTTCTTTGATATTCCTTTTCTTTTTGTATTTGGGTGGATATCATTGACCTACCCTGCATGTATTTTTTTGATAAATAGTGGAACAAGAAGTTCTTGAGAATCTTACAAATCTTATTAGCTTTTCTTTTGAACTTTTGGTGCTGGAATTCTGATGCGCTTGACAAAAAAATTTCTATATAATGTATGAGCTCTTTTTCTTAAATAGAGTTGTCATCATTCACCATTCTGGAGTGAGTTCCCATCTCTCATTTTTGTTACAGGGACCTGAGATTCGTACTGGTTTCCTTAAGGATGGAAAGCCTATACAACTTAAAGAAGGCCAGGAAATTACTGTAACTACTGATTACAGCATCAAGGGTGATGAAGAAATGATCTCCATGAGCTACAAAAAGCTGCCTGTGGATGTGAAGCCTGGAAATGTTATATTGTGTGCCGATGGCACCATCACCCTTAATGTCTTGTCTTGTGATCCAGAAGCTGGAACTGTGAGGTGCCGTTGTGGGAACACAGCAATGCTAGGTGAGAGGAAGAATGTCAACCTTCCAGGTGTTGTGGTGGATCTACCCACTCTAACAGAAAAGGATGAGGAAGATATCCTCAAATGGGGTGTTCCTAATAAGATAGATATGATTGCTCTTTCGTTTGTACGCAAGGGTTCAGATCTTGTTAACGTTCGTAAGGTCCTTGGACCCAATGCCAAACACATAGTGTTAATGTCTAAGGTATGCTGTTTGCTCCCTATAACTAGTTGTCCAGGTGCTTATATTTTTGCTTAAATGCTCCATGCATGGATGTGTGTATGTTTGAGGTGACTAATCGTTGGTGTCCTTATGAAATATAATCAGGGTTAGGGGTTTTTCTTCCATAAGAATGGAGAACCACATATACTTCTGAGATCTTGATGCTATTATAACTTGGATAATTGCCTTGGTATAATGGTAGCTCATTTCAATGCATAGGTTCTCTTATGTTTTCCTTGAGTGTTTCTTTTTAAATGCTGATATGAAAAGCCTACTTTGCACCATCTCATCTAATTGTAACAAGCTTTATTTATTTATTTTTTCATTTCTTTCTAATGTGATTACATAGTTGGTTGCATTGGTGTCGTTTTGATTTTCTGTGGTTGAAATTGTTGTGATTTTGTACAACAGGCATTCAGCATTTGTTTCTTGGTTAACCTGTGGGTAGTTTGATTTATTATTTTCTTAGGTGGAGAACCAGGAGGGAGTTGTCAACTTCGATGAGATCTTGCGTGAAACTGATGCATTTATGGTTGCCCGAGGCGATCTTGGAATGGAAATTCCAGTTGAGAAGATTTTCCTTGCTCAAAAGATGATGATATACAAGTGCAATCTTGCTGGTAAGCCTGTTGTTACTGCCACTCAGATGCTTGAATCAATGATCAAGTCTCCTCGGCCAACCCGTGCTGAAGCTACTGATGTTGCTAATGCTGTCCTTGATGGCACTGATTGTGTGATGCTTAGTGGTGAGAGTGCTGCTGGGGCCTATCCAGAAATTGCTGTTAAGATCATGCGCCAAATTTGCATTGAAGCGGAATCCTCCCTTGATTATGGGGCTATCTTTAAAGAGATGATAAGAGCAACTCCACTTCCTATGAGCCCGTTGGAGAGCCTTGCATCATCAGCTGTTAGAACAGCTAATAAAGCTAGAGCAAAACTCATTGTTGTGCTGACGCGTGGTGGAACTACAGCTAAGTTGGTTGCGAAGTACAGACCAGCTGTTCCAATCTTGTCTGTGGTTGTCCCAGTCTTGACGACTGATTCATTTGATTGGACCTGCAGTGAAGAAACGCCGGCAAGGCATAGTCTTGTATACAGGGGCTTGGTCCCTATTCTGGCAGAAGGATCTGCTAAGGCCACTGATGCAGAATCTACTGAGTCGATACTGGAAGGTGCTCTGAAATCAGCATCAGAGCGGGGTTTGTGCAGATCCGGTGATGCCGTTGTGGCCCTTCATCGCATTGGCGCTGCTTCTGTTATCAAGATCTGCTTAGTGAAATGAAGTGCCCCATGCAAATGCCTTGATTAGCTTCTGTAGGAACTAGGGGCAAGGTGCATTTTTATTGGCTTTCGAATCTCTTAGTATTTATGCTATCTTCACTTGGAAGTGGTTGTGGATTTAGATATTTCTCATATGTCCTGAGTCAGGCTACTGTTTATTTATCCTATGTTTTTGTCAGATAATGCCGCCATGCATTTTATCGTGTGACTGCTAGTTAAATAATAACCAGAGTTTGTTGGTAGCATTTTTGGCTATGGTTTAATTATGAGATGGTTTTTACCTTTATTCGTGGTGTGAATTTAAAAAAAATGAATTGAATCCCCGAATACGCCATCCTTCGCCTTGCTCATCTTGGAACATGCGGGTCAGAATTTGGCTGCTGGTCAAACTTATTTATACATCCAGATGGATGCCTTTATACATATGGGCATCTTCCACGTGTACAGTATGCTAGGTTATAATGTTGAATAAAAAAATTTAATATAGAAAGATTTTCTGGATAGCTCTTCTATTCTATTCTTGTCTTCCAATGAAATGTGATTGATTTGATCCATTCAACGTTAGTCCTTTTCTTGGAATTTGATATCTTTGGCTAACTTTCTCTCATAATATTCATAGCATGCATGCACATAACGTTTCTGTTGTCCAACCCAGTGTAGAACTTTTGTAATCCAAGTCATTAGAAAATGAAGGATATAGTTTAGTCCACATGTTAGGTTGTGGAAATTAATTGCACCATTGAATGTTTGATAAATTTCTAATCCACATTTCCAATATGAAAACCTTCTTGGATTGTCAGTAATCTTAATTTGCTGAATTAATCATTTGAAAGATAATAAGTAAAGAAATAATGCATGGTGAAACAAACAAGTTTTCATTTGCTTAATAAATTCCTTAATCTGTTTTCATGATAAAACAATTGTGTTTTGTGGTTGGGAACTAGGGAAGTTCCAAATATTGAATTTCATTCTGTATTTTACTCTGCATTATTAGTTGTAGTAGCTTCACTTCCAGGCTGGTGTGTGATAGGAAAATAAAGCATCCTTTGGGTTTGTGATTGAGAAGATTTCATTTTCAGGTTCTAATGAAGTGTGATTGTGGTAATGACTAATGTGGTGGTCCCTTCTTTTATATATATATATATATATATATATTCTCACCGACATTACTACTAGTATAGAGTGGTATATATGGACATATTTTCCTTCTATAATAATTGCAATGATTCTTGTAAGTTCTAACCAGCCATCGGCACATCTAAGACTAAGTGGATGCAGACAGCACGGGTACTGTTAGGACCAGCTTCCCACTCACTTGAGTTTATTTTGTCCTATTCCCATTCGTAGATTCAAATGATATCAGTTGACAGAGAAGTGGAAAATTGAATCACCTACATTTTTTTGTTTCAAGTGTTGCACCTGCTTTTGTCATTCGAGACTTCTCATCACCATTCCAATGTCTACTCTAATGATAATATGTTATATGGGTTAAGGCATATTTGGTATTGTAAATTTTTTTATTTCATTTTGAAATAAAAGTTATAATGAGTGTTTAATCACACTAATAAAACTAATTTCTTTCTTTCTTTCTTTTCTGATTAATATTTAACATTTTTAAATTTTATTAAACATGCTATTAATATACTCACATATCTAGTTTGAATATTTATTTATTACACATTTGAATGTCATCAAGATTTAAAAAAAACTGAAATCCACACGTTTGAGAAAGATTATAACCTGTACCATGCAGAGGGAATCGTATTGTTCTATATTGCGAAGAGTATTCTCACTTGGTGAAGACTTCAGAATTTGGCAATAACAATCCGTCGCGCAGTCTCACAACATCAATCCTCGGCCTTTATTGTGTGATTCGGTCAACCGCAGGAAATGCGTGTTTTCTGGCTGAGACAGACAAAACAGAGCAGAGCAGCGTCCAATGGTATTAAAATCATGAACTGTTGTTAATGCACGTATGGACAGTGAAACACAACACCCATATCTCCCGTTCTCTTCCCGAAGTTAAAAGTTCGGGGAGAATAAGAAATATTCTATAATTTTTTAAAATGAAATTTATGATAAAATTTTCAAATATTATTTATTTTTTATTAAAATATTTATAATAAATATATTTTATAATTTTAGAAAAATAACGGAAATCTTTTTTACTAAAGATATACATATTTGTGATGTATATTTTTTATAATTTAGAAAAGTCAAGCTCGTTTATTAAAAATAAAAATTTATATTGATTTTTATTGTATAAAATTTTAAATTAAAATAATTATTTTAAATTTAATTTATAATTTTAATACTTTATACTAAAAAAATTATAAAAATTAAATTTAAAATATTTTATTTTATATTCATATAAATTTATGAATTTATTTTTATTTTTTATTTAAATTTATAAAAAAATTATTTTTATTTTTAAAAATAAAATAAAAATAATTTAAATATTTTATTTAAATTATTAAATGATTATATTAAAAAATTAATTTATAACTTTCTATTCATAAGTATTTTAAAAAAAATTATCAAATATAAATATAAAATTATAAATTAATTTTTTATTTTATAATACTTACCTTAAAATAGTTTATAATTTAATTTTTTAAAATTAAATTGAAAATATTTTTATTGATACAAGAGATTTTCAATCCTCGAATTTCATACACCAAGGTGTCTTCCTTAACCATCGAAACTAATTGAGCCTGAAATCAAAATAAACGATTAGGAAAAAAGTTAATTTCTTGACGAAAATCTTCCGATAGTTAAGTTAGTTTTTTTTTTCAAGTAGAGAGAAACCAAAGAAAATATAAAAAATTTGACAGGATTCGATCCTGGAAAAAAAATCCTCACGTTTACTTAGATTTCTCACCTTTTATTACCTAAGTCTATAACCATCATACACGTGTCTTAAATTTATCGATTCTTTTTGTAGACTAAGGGATTAGACATATGTTTTATGGGACACAATTGTAGCATTGATGATCCCTATTTTTCTACACATTTTAAATATTTCGTTTGAATTTTTGAAACGAATTGAAATAATTATCATAAAATGATCTTAAAGGCTCATCTCTAGCTAAAAATCGTTCATAACTTTAACTGATATCTTACTGTGACAAATGAGGTAGCAAGAAACTCTCGACCTTTCAAGGTTTCTAATAACCTTGGATTCTCATGCAGAAGCTGACGCAAAATTGGCATTATAGTCTTAGGTTTTCTAACGATGTAGTAGTGACGTAAGAAGTCTTAGATTTTTGGGGTTTTATATACTTGGCCCTTAATCAACACAGGGAATTTTGGGTTCATATATTAATCTTGAAACCCATTATAATATAGCCAACCTTTAAGACACTCCCTAAGCTTTCTAAAAATGAAATTTTGGTGGGCTTTAAGCTATTGCTTGGGGATTGGGCCTTTGTTGGGCTTTGGTCCTGTGTGATCCAATTATCTCTCTAACATTAAGCTCTACAATTTTTAATTAAAAAGTAATTTTAACAAAAAAACTTAAGTTCATCGTTCAATTAACCCTGACATCATAATCCCTCTTTAAATGCTTTGTCGTCATCATCATCATCATTAATTAATTTTTCTTCCTTACTCCTTCGTGCCTCCTTAGTAGTCTTTAAGTAGAAAACATTAATATTCTCTATAGGATTCTTAGGCCCATTAATTCATTATTAAAACAAACCATTTTTTTTTTCAAATTCTCTAACTTACATGTCGCCATCTTATTTTCCTACAGTATAAAAATATTGATTTTGCCAGAGCCTTGTTAAATTAATGATGGGCCCCTTTTTCTTTACTTTAGATGGTGAGCTTTTTGAGTTTCAAAATTATTTTTGTCTAACGTGACACATCCCTGTCTGTTAGATTTATTTATGGTTAAGGTTTCTTTGTTTGATTCTCAAGTCCCTCTATTCCTTAGTATAATACCCCATTCTTCAATTATTAAGTTTTTCTCTTTCTTTATATCTACTTCCAAGTTCCTACATATAGTAACCTTGCATTTTCTATCACTTTCTTCTTTTCAAGGACTACTTTTGCGTCCAAACCTTGTCTTCATCTTCAATTTCAGTAAGTTATTCTTTTTTTTTTCTTTATGCATTTGGTAATCTCTTCTAGATTATATAATGCTTAAGATGATGATGTTACTGCTTGAGATACAGACTTGAATATGCATATTAGAGGTTTAGATGATGTAATTGCTTTTTATGTTTAAGAATTTGTGTTTAGAATGTGAATATGAATATAGATGTAGGGAATTTAGTGAATGTGTATACTTTTTGGGTTATTGGGTTGTTGTTTTCCATTTGGTCTTTGGTTTAAATCTAACCATGGATATAGAAACTAGGACTTTGATTTGAATACACTTCCCTAAGTTGATGAACCTAAGCAACACATATTAACCCCTTTTTTCTCTAGTTTTTTAGACAAAAATATCTTTTATTTCTAGTTTTAATAGTCCCGAGATTACTTTTAGAGAAAACATCTCAGACGAAGAGCTTGTTATGGTTATGGCTCTTCTTCTAATTTTTAAAAGATGAACCCTTTACAAACATAACTAGTTCATCTCTACAATGATGGAGTCAGATTTTGAGGCTTACACTTCTTACTTTAATATTCTCGACATCATATACTTAAGAGCATCTAAGGTAGATAAGGTACCCAACTGCCTTCCTGAGGGAGAGATTACTTTTAACAAGAAGCTTTTTCACCTCGAGATTAGGTGACCCCTCCAAGTGTACTTTAGTAAAATTTTTGAATTACTTACCATATCTCCATATTAGTTGAACTTAAATAGTTGTCACATATTAGTCAGATTGTATATTATATGGAGCAAAATAACCAACTTCCCATCCATAATAGAAGAGATTGAGGTTTTATATCTCCTAAAATGTAATCCAATAAGAAACCCCAGGTAGTATTACCTTCAAACCCGACCCAGTAAGCCTAACCTTGTAAAGGATAATCTATTATACAATAAGGACTAAAAAAAATAAATGGTTCTTTGTCGAGAAAAAGTGAAACTTTAACCCTACTGTTATGGTCTTACAGGTATTTGGTGAAGCAGTGACCTGAGTAGATGAACTTAGGCTTTTGCCTAGAACCTAAAAAGAATCAAGATAGTTAGGTCTGAGTTATAGAACTAGAAAACCCTTTTTTTTGACTTCGCAATAATGACCTTGACCCTAACCAACTTCTTCTTTTTTAAGTAGTTTTTGAATCTTCAAAAGGCCAAACTTACCGATCATAAGTAAACTATTTCCTCATTTTGTACTCATTATATCAGTTTGTTTTGATAATCTCATTTATTTTTTGACAGAATACATAGCCTCAAAGAAACCCTTAGCTATTCCTTTTAATGCCTTGAAGAAGTTGATGAAGCATAAGATTATAGAGACAAAGACTCATAAAGACAATCACCCGTCCCTCTAAAGATCCAACCTTTTATTTCCCAGACGAAGGCAGTTGAGAAGGCAAAGAAAAATATGGTTGATCCATCCAAAACATGCAAAGATCCCAAGAAGAAGAAGAAGAAGAAGAAGAAGAAGAAGAAGAAGAAGAAGAAGAAGAAAGAGGCGCCTTCTGAGAAAAAAAAACTAGGAGTGGGGGCTATCCTCTGTGAGCTTACATCTCCCTGTTAACTGTCAAGGATCTCCTCGAGAAGAAAAGATCCCATTACAACCATCTTCTCAACATCTTTAACTATATCGTGATATGTTGTAACCCTCATGTCTCAGATTCCTTGTTGAGGATTCACTCCCAGTCTGCAATGAACTTTATGTATAAATGAGTTTTTTGGGTAAATTTAGCGCTTTTTCTTTCTTATAGTTATGTTCTTTTACTTTTATGCTACTAATTAATTTTTTATTATATTTTTTATGCCATTATCCTTCATTGAAATTTTACAAGGATAGAGGCTAAAGAATTGAAGCATGCCAATAAAAAGATAGAGAAGTTGTAGGGACAGAATAAATGGGCAATAGAGCAGCTAGAATCTGTTAAAATATAATTGAACATTGAAAGAACAAAAATTGAAGAAAAAAAAAGCTTAGTAAGCCAAGAAGAAAAAGAAGCTACAGGTTAGGTGCTATCTCCGAGTTAACTCACTTTGATCTGAGCGATCAGATAAAAACACAATATCTAAGCTAACTGAGATGATCAAAAGAAACAAGAGCCTGAGATAGCAAGTAGAGGATCTTCGCTCTAAGACAGATGAGGCTTAGAAAGCGGTAGAGGCCATTGTTGTAGACAAGGTTAATGATGGGATTAATCTAATGTGTTGAACTTTTCAAAGCCAATATCCCAACCTTGACTTCAGGTGGCTTTATGAAGCCCTAAAATGTGAACTTGCGAATTGTGGTGCTGCTTTTCCAATACTCTTTTCTACTTAGGATCCTCTTACAATCGACCTAACTACTTTCATTAATCTTTCATCTTCTTAGGATGCCAATCTCACTGAAAACAATCCCTCTACTGACAAGTAGGGTCCAAAAAATTTATTTATCTGTTATAAAAGTTTTAATTTTATTTTTAATATCATGTCCCGATCCTAGTCGGCCACATGACAATCGTCACGAATCCTAGAAATACATTTTATCACTTAGAATACACTCCTAAGACCTGAAAGACATTAGTACCTATTTTTAAACTCATTTTCAAAATAAAATAAAATAAGATAACATGAAAGATTTTCAATCATACAAGTATCAACATTCGTATTTTCTCAAAATACAATAAAAGTTATTCCTGGCCAAGCCAAATATATAAAATCATTTTATTATAAATAGTTTTTTGTATAGTGGATCATAATATAAAAACTTGAGTCGAGTACTTGAAAATTGTGCTAAAGTCTCGCTTCAACTATGCTATGCCGCGCTCAACTAAACTAACCTGAAATGGGAAGTGAGGGATGAGTATTTGGAAAAATACTCAGTGAGTAGACAAATACAGAAAAAATAAAAAGTAGAGGCTTATACATTAATTATAAAAAATCCTCGTAATCATAAAATTAAGCATAGTAAAATATGACATCATATACATGTCTAAAAAGTCAATATAATATTAAATATATATATCCTCTTGGTCTATAGGATCCCATCCACTCCTTCAGAGATGTATGGTTAATCCGTAACCCTGGTTAGGGATATGTGCCCATATGTAATATCCCTCAGTTTATAGGATCTCATCCACTCCTTCTGAACTGTATGACTGATTTACAACCCTGGTTGGGATACTATCATATCAGTATAAGGCTAACATATTTTAGCTTGGACATGTGGATTCTACCTATCCTACCTTGGATTGTATGACCAATCCACACTCCTGGGTTTATAGAATTTAACCCACTCCATATGAGCTGTATGATCAATCCTCATCCATATATAATCAATAATATGGCATACAAAACTGTAAATCAATATCAATGGCCCATCAGGGCAAATTAAATAACTGTTGGCTCACAAAACCAAAACAGTAAAATAAGACATGTTGGCTCACAAGGCCAAATCAACGAGTATGGCACCCCGGCCATTACTTTCAACTATACCACATTCACAAACATATATAGAATTGGCCTTTGATCTTAAAATCACAATAACAAATATACACATTAGGCCTCCGGCCTCACATTTATGATAATCTAGGTTTCACAATAAATCCGGCCACCACACAATAACATACATCCAAATCTTCCACATTTCAGTTATACGTATAAATATTCATATGCTATCATCTCTAGCATTATAGTTGTTCAAAAATAACATAAAATAAGATGAAGGGAAAGGAATATGTCCACTCACCGTTCTGGGGTGGGAAACTACCCTCTCGGTATTCTCTTTACGATGGAGATCCTCCTGTCTTAACTACTGCGTCTGGATACATATACAAATATAGATTCAACAATCTGTCATAATGTGTATGCATGATACAATGCATTCTCATACTATTCTCGCACTTTTCTTTCTCTCTCTCTATCCTTTCTCTTTCTAATATACTGCTCTCACTGATTCTGCTCTACCTATGAATGTTTCTCATCAATTTCAATACCACTAGCTATCAAAGCCCTCTAATTTGTCGATACCAATGATAAATTAGAAAAACCCCAATCCTAGGATTTTGTGAAAAATACCCGAATTATATATTTCTAGATCTACACAAAATGATAGCTCAAAATAAAGAGATAAGGCGAGGGATCAGCTTACCCGAACTGGTAAGTCAGTTTAGAGCCCTTTTTTGGCTTAAATCTCTCTTTGACTACTGTTCACTATACTTCCTCTCTTCATAAATCCTCACGATTCGAGGGGTAAAACTCTAATCAAAGGAGATTTCTAGGTTCTGGTGTTGATTCTCAGTTCATAAGAATTGAAATGGCAAAATTTGGTTAAGAAATAATGGAGATCAGTTTCAAGAGTGAGAGAGAAAGGGTTTCTATCAAAAATAGAGAGAGAGAAAGTAAAATCAGTAAATGAGAAAGATGATCCCCCTTCTCGCTATAAATAGGTTGTGATATCGCTTAAAGGTGTCGATATCTTTCAAAAAGTATCGATACCTTTGACATTATGCCTGCAACGTATCAATACCTTTCCCCAACGTATCAATACGTTTGGCTATTTACTATTTATTAAACCTACAAGGTGTTGATACATTCTCCCAACGTATCAATACCTTTGGCATCATTCCTCGCCTCATCTCTCTATTTTGAGCTATCATTTTGTGTAGATTTAAGAATATATAGCTCGGATACTAGTAAGTGATCGGCTTACTCAAACTGGTAAGTTAGTTTAGAGCCCTTTTTTGGCTTGAATCTCTCTTCGACTACTGTTTACTGTACCTTTTCTCCTTACAAATCCTCACGATCTGACGGGTAAAACTCCAATCAAAGGAGATTTTTGGATTCTGGTGTTGATTCTCAGTTCATAGGAACTGAAATGGCAAAGTTTGGTTGAGAAATAGTGGAGATCAGTTTCAAGAGTGAGAGAGAGGGTTTCTGTCAAAAATAGAGAGAGAGAAAGTGAAATCAACAAATGAGGAAGACGATCGCCCTTCTCGCTGTAAATAGATTGTGATATCACTTAAAGGTGTCGATACCTTTCAAAACGTAACGATACCTTTGACATTATGCGTGCAACATATCAATACCTTTCCCCAACGTATCGATACGTTTGGTTATTTACTATTTATTAAGCTTGCAAGGTGTTGATACATTCCCCTAACGTATTGATACCTTTGGCATCATCCCTCGCCTTATCTCTCTATTTTGAGCTATCATTTTATGTAGATCTAAGAATATATAGCTCAGGTACTGGTAAGTGATCGGCTTACCCAAATTGGTAAGTGAGTTTAGAGCCTCTTTTTGGCTTGAATCTCTCTTCAATTACTGTTTACTATACCTTCTCTCCTCACAAATCCTCATGATCCAACGGGTAGAATTCTGATCAAAGAAGATTTCTGGGTTCTGGTGTTGATTATCAATTTATAGGAACTGAAATGACGAAATTTGGTTGAGAAATAGTGGAGATCAGTTTCAAGAGAGAGAGAGAAAAGGTTTCTATCAAAAATAGAGAGAGAGAAAGTGAAATTAGCAAATGAGGAAGACGATCTCCCTTCTCACTGTAAATAGGTTGTGATATCGCTCAAAAGTGTCGATACCTTTCATACCTGTAATATATCAATACCTTTCTCTAACGTATCAATATGTTTGATTATTTACTATTTATTAAGCCTGTAAGGTGTTGATACATTCCCCTAACATGTCGATACATTTCTTCGTAAGTACGCACTCCTCCATCACGAAGGTGTTGATACCTTGGCAAGGTGTCGATATATTCCCCTAACGTGTCGATACATTTCTTTGTAAGTACGCACTCTTCCGTCACGAAGGTATCGATACCCTTGCCAAGGTATCGATACGTTTGGCACTATTATTAATCATAATGCTTGTAACGTATAATACGTTTGGTCCATTACTGTTCATCATGCTTTCAACGTATCGGTACGTTTGACACTTAACTATGAAAGATGTCGATACCCTTCTCTAAGGGTATCGATACGTTTAGCCTTACCCACAACGTATTGATACCTTTCTGCGAAGGTATTGATACCTTTGCCTCTTCTCCTTCTTCTGAGGACTGTTACTTCAAATGGCCATAACTTTTGACTCGGATATCGTCACGGAGCCCATAATATATCAATAAAAAGTTATCTCTGAGACCTACAAAAATGATGAGGAACTTTTCTTAATTGGAGATGATTTTAAGGTTAAAAATCTAGTTCTTTCTCATAGACTCATATTCTGTACTGCACATTTTCTTCCAAAATGAATTCAAGTTATTACACCCTCCGTGCATGATCTAAACACTACTATATGCACAAAAACTCATGAGAGTTTTACAATAATGTTCATAATCCTAAGGGACGGGTTTTACATTTGATATATAATTGAATGATTTGACATATTTGAAGTTTTTTTTCTCTTGAATAGTGTTGAATTTTTATTGCTTTACTTGTTTGCTCTTATGTTTGATCTAAATACCTAAAGTCCCAGTAGGCAAACTCCAAGAGGGGGTGAATTGGATATTTAAAAAATTTAATTTAAACAAAAGTATGAATTCATTGAAATGAATGCAAATGTAAACTAAGTGTGCAAAAAACGAATGGACAAGATAAGATTTTTATAGTGGTTCGACTACACGTTTACGTCCACTCTTCTCGGTTGAATCCACTTACACCGAGGATCACTAAATCCTTGTTTCACGGGTTAAGAGAAATCCAAGTACAACACCTTCTT
>JAVXUL010000012.1:1628017-1638104 GCA_035590515.1 Trichilia minutiflora | reverse complement strand
TGAAAACCCAGGCTATAGACCCTTTTAGGCAAGGTTACTTCCTTGCAGCTAAAGCGTATCAATTTTCTGAGTTCAATGGGTACATTCAGAAATTGAGGGTAATCAAACTGGAGGCTATGGACTACCTAAAATATGAAGTTGGGTTTCATAAGTGGGCTAGATCACATTTTCTATCACGGAGATATGACATGATGACCATTCATATTGTTGAAAGTATTAACTCTTTGTTAAGACATGCCCATCATCTTCCTATTACTTCGTTGGTTGAGTTCATCAGATGCGTGTTACAACATTGGTTTTATGAACGAAGAGAGGCTGCCAATATGAAAGATGGCTTTTTAACTGATGTAGCACAAGCAGTTGTTGATGAATATATTGAGAAGTCCCATGTTTATGATGTGTCTCCTATATCTAGGTATGAATTTTTAGTGAAATTGAAAGGGAAAGAGAAGTTTGTAGACCTCGAAGCGAAGTCATGTACTTGTAAAAAGTTTGATTTACAACAACTACCGTGTGCTTATGCCCTTTAGTGTACAGACACACAAGATATAATCATAATTTACTATGCTCCCACTTTTATACCAACGAATCACTGCTATTGGCGTATATAGAAGGTATTCTTCCAGTAGGTAATCAGACTGATTGGGTTATGCCAGATGAAGTTCGACAGATGGTTGTTAAGGCACCTCGAACAAGATCGTCGATAGGTTGACCAAAAAAAGTATGTATTCCCTCTCAGAGGGAGGACGTGGTCAGAAAAAAATATAGTAGGTGCCATGGTGTTGGGCATAATCGAGCCACTTGCAAAATATCGATACCCCTTCATCCTAGTTAGTGGATCAGTGTGTACATTATTATTATCTATTGCTAAATGAGTATTGCTATTTACAAAATTTTTATATAATGCAAAACGGTGTATGTTTGTAATTCAATGTATGTGGTCTGATATTAATTTGGTACACTTTGTAATTCATTTTACTTTGATATGATTACACTACTTATTGTATTACATTATTTATCTTTTAGGTCGAACGGATGAAGTTAACAGGTTTAGCATTATCGAAACTTCTTGCCAGGAATGATGTCTCACACTCAAGATTGCTACGTTACAACAATATGAAAGGAAACTTTATTGTATCAGTTGTTTAGCAAAAATATGTTATCGATTGGTTTAGATGTCATTTCAATTTACGATGTTATGTCAAATGTAAACATGCCTCAACATAATTAGGATTGTTTTTTTCAATCATTAAGTATTCAATTTGTTTCATTTACACGAGATTTCAAACATAATTACTATTATGTTATTGGTTTTACTTGAGAAATTAGTTTTACCTCTATTGTTCAAATTGGAAGAGTTTCTAACCTAATTCAATCCTTATTTCCCGTAATAAAAGGATGAAACCTGAAATATGTCACAATAATTAAAAATGAATTTCAAACCATAAACCATTGAATAACATATGTCAACATTATCTTTGTTAATGATTATAAAGTAAAGTATAAGATTTAAACATGGAATATGTTATTGTTCCTAGTTTTGGGTGAATTGAGATATGTTTAATCGAATCTTTTCTATTATTTTGGGTCGTTCCAATTCACACTCTCAATCGACGAAAGAATTTGGCATTGGATTCACTTGGGAGAAACCCTTCAGTCGATTTGATCAATTCGAACATTCTTATATCTTGAATACTAACAGAGAATGCGGGAAATGCACACGCACGAGTGTGTGGCAATCAATCGGCTGGCGTCTCCAAGTGCGTCATATATCCATATCTAAAAAAATATATTCAATTAATCTTAAAACTAAATAAAGAATGAAATAATTAAAATAAATATGGCAAATCTATAATATACCTGAAATGCAATGGTGAAACCCTGAACATTATATGTATTTGGACGGTGGACCTGAATAGCGCGGTTGAGGCTCCTGTATGTGTATCACCATACAATAATGCCCATAACAGCCAAGTGTCAATAGGATAATGCTCGGGTCTACCTAACAACTACCTTTCAACCAAATAGTAAAGGGATAACTTAATGGCATCTACATCATTTATTTCCTTGAAGTCTAATCCCGCATAAATACCATCTACTTGACGTAATATAACTCCTCGACGGCTACCAAAATACTCATTTAACAATCGATCACTACTATCTTCAAAAATCGGATATGACCCAAAATTTAGACCTGTGATAAGTCTAAACTCATGTCGAGAAAATCTCATTTGTACTTCTCCAAACGCAAACCACATCTCCTCAATAATGGTATCTGTCACAATCTGATAAAGAAACACGTGATGGATTAGTTTTCCAGAGAATCGAATATCCCTTATATCTAGAAAGTACCCAAAACAAGTACGTCTGAATAATCTTCTTTGTCTTTTGGTCAACTTGTCCCGGACCTCACCCACGACTCTGTTTCTGGACAATGTGGTCATCATGGCAATAAAGTGCTCTGATGTGAGTATCTTCAAATTTTCCCCAACTATTGTCAACCTAATGACAATATTACAAAGATATAAGCAATTAGACAAATAACATACTCAAAATAATGTACTATCGCATTATGTTCAATCGCAGTTGAACTATCTCAAAATAATGTTTAATCGAACACACTTACTCCGAACACTTTGGAACTTGAAAAATAATACGCTTTCGAACATTAATAAAATAACATACTTTCAAACATCACAAAATAAAAAACTTGCAAACGTTCATTAAATAACATACTTTCAAACACTGTGAAATAAGACACTTTTGAACGTTCGAATGCATGCATACTTTTGAACACATTTGATCCACACACTTCCGAACGTTCCAGGAATAACACACTTTCGAACATTTGCACCTATGAACACATACGACACTTTCGAACATTACAAAATAAACATACTTTCGAACATTACAAAACAAATACACTTTTGAACATTAGAAAATAAACACACTTTCGAACATTAAAAAATAAATAAACTTTCGAACATTAGAAAATAAACATACTTTTGAACATTAGAAAATAAGCACACTTTCGCACGTTCGAACAAAACAAACTTAAGAACATTCCGAAATACACACACTTTCAAACATTCAAAAATAAATACACTTTCGAATATTCAAGTAAAAACACCCTTTCAAACATTCTAACATACAAACACTTTCGAACATTCGAAAATACAAACACTTTCGAGTATACGAAAATAAATACACAAATATTATCATTTAGACAAAAAAAATCGACGATGGCACACATTCAAACCACAAAAATAATATACCACAACAGCTATGTACACAACCATCTTCATCATCTGAAAAAAATATTCGTTTTATAATTTCAAATAATAAAATCTATAAATATTCAAGAAGAATAATACAATTTACGATTTTTAAAGGAATAAATATCGAAAAAGTGATCTGAATAATTTTCTTGGTTCAACTATCAAAGATTCTAAAGAGAGAAATGGGTGGGAAAAAAATGTACCACTAATTACTTATTTGTGTACATAAATTTTTAAAATTAATAGTAAAATGATCTCAAATCACATTAAATATTTTTTTGATTAATAAATTTTAAATGAGTTCATTTTAATAAATATATTATAATATCATGTAATTTCCGTACTTTCCGCGATAAAGAACTAACATTTATAAGAAAAGTCAAAAAATAAGTTATTATGTAATTATTTTTTATAAATTTGGGTCTTGGACGTGAGGCCTAGTTCTCGCTACAGGGCGACTCCGTGCCCTAGCCAGTTGCAAAATTAATACATACAATGTATAAAGAAATAATAATCTTATTCGGCAGTTGGCGATTCCTAAAGGGCAAATTCGGTATGAAAAATTTATCCACACGGTAAAGCCTATATTACTTGGTCTTCTTGGCTCTTGTCCTTCTGTCTGCACTAATCTCTCTCTCTGACTCTGACTTTGATCTCTACTTCATACGGCAAAACTAATGATGGAGAGGAGGATTCATAGCTCACTTGGGAAGTTAATATGCTATGTATTGTTATCATCTTTAATGGTGATGGATGTTGCAGCTTCATCAAGAACCAACAACAAATTCAACTATTACAATGAACAACTCAGAAGAAATCTGCTTGCCAATGGCCTGGGCATGACTCCTCCTATGGGGTTTGCCACTTTTTTCTTAACTTATTTTTCCTTTATATACATACATATGCTTCAAAGCATCTCTCTTTTCTCTTCTGCTTCTAACTGGTTGTAGTTTGTTATGTTAGTTTGACTGTGACCGTGACTGTAAATGTTTATCATCATATCAGAATCAGATCAAATATCAGTTATTTTTTAAGTGAAATTGTTGGGTTTTAGAGCTTAAAATCACTTTTTATGGCCTATTCTGAATATCCTTCAATTATGAAAGCAATTAGCATTCTAGAGGAAGTACTATTTATGTTAGCAACTATTGTTGGTGGTGAAAAAGCTGTAGTTCATGAATTTTTACTACTATGATTTTAATCTTTGATTTATCTACTACGATTTGACTAACCGTTGTGTACGCTGATATGGTGATGACTATCCTATGCCAGTGAATATATAGTAACTCATGTCATTTGTGCTAGAAGTAGAAACAACATCGAATTTGTTTCCTATTATGTTATATTCAATTACAACCTTACAAAAATGAGATTTGAAAAGCGAATGTTTTCCATTTTTTGTAGGTGGAATAGTTGGAATCATTTTAACTGCAAAATTGATGAGAAAATCATCAGAGAAACTGGTAAGTTTATCCATTTAGTCGAATTTGTCACAGTGCAGTTACTGATTAGCTGTCACTACACAGTGACTGATTATACTTAATGTTACTGTTATATACCATTTACTTATTTTAATTGACAGCTGATTCTCTCGTTTCCACTGGTCTATACAAGCTTGGATATATATATGTTAACATAGGTACGCTGAAAATAAATATTTTTTTATTCTCTATTTATATTATGTTTTCTGTACTTGGGATTTTTGACACAAGTGGCTAACCAAAGAGTACAACATCTGGATTTCTTAGATGATTGTTGGGCTGAAATAGCTCGCAATGACCAGGTATTACTTGTTCTGTTCTCCCTAATAAAGATTTTCAAAAGTTAAAACATTATGAAAAAAATAAGTGGAACTGAACTAATAATATTAATTTCAGGGAGAATTAGTACCAAAAAACTCAACATTTCCATCTGGCATTAAAACTCTAGCAGATTATGTTCACAGTAAGGGGCTTAAGCTTGGGATATACTCAAGTGCTGGGTAAATTGACTCATAACATATGTACCCTGATACAAATTTGTACTGAATAGTCGATAAATTTTGTAGCAACTGCTCACATAGATTCTCCTCCATCGATTTTGCAGGTATTTTACTTGTGCCAAAGCTATGCCTGGTTCTCTTGGCCATGAAGAACAAGATGCTAAGACTTTTGCTTCCTGGGTAACATATTTAGTGTTAATTTTCTATTTTGAATTCTGTTATATTTATGTATTACCAGCAATTAACCTTATTATCTTGATAAAATACTGGTATACATTTCATACGAGGGACAAAATGTTAAATATAATCACTTTCTGTGCAGGGTGTAGATTATTTAAAGTATGATAACTGTAACAATGATGGCACAAAGCCAACTGTCAGGTAACAAATGCTATTCATGATCAAACTACCTATTGTTCCTCACATCTTTAGTTAAGCATTCTAGCATTTGGGCATGCAGCACTGATAATTGCCATTTCCTTGTTCTTGCAGATTCCCTGTAATGACCCGAGCTTTAATGAAGGCTGGTCGTCCAATATTCTACTCACTTTGTGAATGGTAACCATTTGTGTTCCATTTGTGTTTGTGTTGATTTTCTCTTAGTTTGACATTTTCGTCTCTGCAGTTAAGTGATCTTCCCAATTTTTCCTTTGTTTAACATGTGCTACTTATGGTATATAAAGGGGAGACATGCATCCAGCTTTGTGGGGTTTTAAGGTAGGAAATAGCTGGAGAACTACTAATGACATTGCTGATACATGGGACAGGTAAAAATTATATTCGGAATTTAACCTTGGTTATTTAAGACATTCATCGAGATGGTATAAGTTATTTGTTTTTACTTTGACAGCATGATGTCAAGAGCAGACATGAATGAAGTTTACGCTGAGCTTGCTAGGCCTGCTGGTTGGAATGGTTAGAATTGTTAAATAACAGCAATCTTCACCATGTAGAAATAATTTTCAGCAAAAGTGCTCAACTTTTGTTCAGAAATTAGTTCAAAATTTGTTATATTTGAACAGATCCTGATATGCTAGAAGTGGGAAATGGAGGAATGACCAAAAATGAATATATAGTACACTTCAGTATATGGGCCATTTCCAAGGTATAATATCTTAGGATCTGTCACTTGCCTTGCATGATTTCTAGTTTTTGTGACTTTTGTAGGCTTACAATTAAATTCTATCGCAGTCTCCCCTTCTTATAGGTTGTGATGTGAGGAATGTGACCAAAGACACCATGGAAGTCATAGCAAACAAGGAGGTGATTGCTGTTAACCAAGGTAAATTGTATTTTATTATTCGTAGATGTTGTTTTCCATCCATTTAGGTAAACAAGGTTGCATCATTAAACTTATTTAGATGCTGATGATAACAGATCCACTTGGCATTCAGGCAAAGAAGGTTAGGTCCGAAGGTGATCAGGAGGTAAAATTGTTAAAATTTTCTTTCTACACTCTAGTATGTTGTACTCTCTTCAGAGTTATTTAACCAACATTATTCGGGCTTTTCCTTCAACAGATTTGGGCAGGTCCCCTTTCAGGGTACAGGGTGGCTTTGCTCCTTGTCAACCGAGGTCCTTCCCGTTATTCCATCACAGCCAACTGGGATGACCTGGGAATCCCTCTAAACAGTGTTGTTGAAGCTAGAGATCTCTGGGAGGTAAACCGTTTACATACAAGCTTTGTGATATTTGTTTGTTGCCAATTTTTGTGATTTCTTCTACTGCATGGAAAATGGGAGACATTTTCTGGTGCCTCCTAATGTATATATGTTTTATGCAGCACAAGACATTGCCAACAAAATTTGTAGAGAACCTGACAGCCACCGTGGGGTCTCACGCTTGCAAGATGTATCTGTTGAACCCAAATTGAACAAACATCATTTTCACAGGATCATGTAAAATAAAGAGTACGGAATGGAAATTTCATGGATAATGTATCGGGCAACTCTCTATTCATATCTTGAATCTCATGCTTTTTACTAAATTTTCCACTCATCCTCACAGTTTGCTGATATATTAATCAACCAAATCCAACTTAAAGTCAATCACATAAAGAAATGGCGATAGAAATGCAAAATTTTCAAGGGGATCCACGTGTTGAGCTTTGAACTGCAGTTTTTGTTCAGGATATCGACTATCAAAACTCTCCCGTTAAAAAAAAAACATTAAACAATCCGTTTGAAAAAAAAAGGAAAACAAGGAAGCCTAAATACTTGGCTTGAGGGTGGTTGGCGGATGCAGTTATGCACAAAGAGGAGTACATAACCGGGTTTATCAGATTAAATGCAAGAAGCAAATAGAAAAAATTATAAATGAAGCATACCTTTTGTCGCCAATTGGTTTCTCGTGTAGAACAATTGTGAAGCGGAGGGAAATGTTATGTCTCTGCTTCGCCTTTGTTGGTTTAAATTCTTCTAAGAATAATATTTTTTATTTAGCTGAATTATCAAGTAGCCCTATAAACATGGGGTGGGTTTATAAATGATTGAGAATCATATTGAAAAAAGTGTTGTTTCTCCCTTTTCTATAAGTGGAATAATTGGAATCACTTCTGGTGTGGTATTCATGAGGATATTATCAAAGCTTCTGGTATGCTAATACAGAATTCTTAATCTGAATTTTTTGCTTAAGAAGATTAATCAAAACTTTTATCGAAGAATTTTATACATCTTGTTTGGTTGGTTTAACAGCTGATGCTACGGTTTCCTATGGTCTTCATAAGCTTGGATATCAATATGTTAACATAGGTACGCTGCAATTTTTTATTTTCATTCTATCTTTTATGACATTTTTCGGCCAATTCTATCAACATAAGGCTAATGATTGATTTCTTAGGCTAATCGTGATGAAAATGTATGGTTTATTTCTGTCTTTCTTCTGTTTATTTCCATTTATATTATAAATCGGAAAATGCAAAGGGAAGTGGGACTATATAGTATATTATTTCAGGGCAATTTAAGGGTTAATTGCACCACGTTTCCTTCTGGCGTTGCCGCTTGGTAGAATACGTTCACAGCAAAGGGCTTAAGCTTGGGCATATACTCTAGTGCTGAGCACCACGACTCCATTTTATCCTGACACAAACTTATATTACATCATATTTTGGCGGAATTTGAGAAATTCTTAAATTTGCTTCCATTTTGCAGATATTATACTTGCCGCCAAAAAATGCCTCGTTCACTTGGTCACGAGGAACAAGATGCTAATACTTTTACCTCATGAATGTTTAATTTTCATTTTTTTTGTGTTGGATTCTATTATCTTAATAGATATCATTCGACCAAATGATAATATAATTCGACAGTGTGTTAATTATTTAAAGTATGATAATTGTTTCAGTGATGGCTCAAAGCCAAATGCAAAGGTAATTAAACTAATGGCTATAATATGTAGTACTCGTTGTTATTCTCATATTCCGTTAATCATGTAAATATATATATGCTGCATTATTTTGTTTATGTAGATACCCACCAATGACCCGAGCTTATAAAGAACGCTTCGGTAATAATTATGCCTATGAAGCGCTCTTCTACATTTTTTATGCTTTTTTTTTTTTTTTTTTTTTAGTGTTGTTTAAAATTGTCGTCGTTAGACTTGCATCCTGCTTTATCGGGTGCTAACGTACGAAATAGCTGGAGAACTACTTTTGACATTTAAGATAATTGAGATGCGTAAACATTTAATTATAAATATGACGAGTGGTTTTATCTTTCATATTTTTATTATTATTTTATTTAATTTAAATTTTTTTTTTGATATTTTGATATTTTTGTTATTTATTTATATATAAATAATAAATATTGTTAAATTTTTAAAAAATAGATAATTTTTATCAATTAAATCAAAAAATACTAGATTTTATCCATCAAATCGAAGAATACCACTATCACAAAAATGAGAGCAAGTTGAAAGAGGGAAGATAACTATTTAGCGAATTAATTTTTAGAATTTTAAAGATATTTTTAATATTTTTAAAGATACAAAATAAAGAAGTAATCTTCTAAAAATTTATAATAGATAATTAAACTTTTTAGAATAGGCTTATAAGCTTAATTTCAAATTCCTTTAGTTTTTCAAGGTTAATGTTAGTTTGTATTTTATTCATAATTTTTATACTTATTTTCCTCCATTCATTATGATAAATTATGTTTTATGGATAGATTTTATTTAGTTTGTATTTTTGTGTTCTTAAGCAGGTCAATGATGAAGAAGAAGATAAAAGGAATGAAGTTTTGATGATTTTGGAGCTGAAGAAAAATATTTCCAGAAAGTCGGAACGTAACCAGAAGCGAAGCCCAGCAAAAACAGAAAACTGCTCCTGTTGTGACACTAGCCTTAGGTACGGCTAAGACCATGACGCGAAAAAAAAATTTGGACTTCGGGATTTCGCGTTTTTGACGAGCCAACTTAGCTTCTGACCTATTTTTGTGCTTCTAAAAAACTTCTTCTATGAGAGAAAGTTGTCTAGGAAGTTTAGGAAACCTAAAAACTAGGAGATTCCAATTTATAAAGGATACAAACTCTCTTTTTAAAAGGAGAATTCATATATAAAAAAAGGGAGACATCCAAAAATTAGAGGGCAGAATGTGGAGAAGAAGAAGACGAAGAACAACTCCAGAATTTTTCAGATTTGTGTTTTCTTTGTTTTACATTATGAACAACTAATTTACTTTTCTAGTTAAAGGATAATTGAGGATTGGTTTTAAAGGATTGTGAAATCTATGTTAATTTCCTAAACTTTTATTCAGTCTTGGTATTTGTTGCAATTCTGTTCTTCATGATTATTAATGTTGATTTGTAGATCATAATGGTTTCTATGACATGA
>JAVXUL010000012.1:1617623-1627917 GCA_035590515.1 Trichilia minutiflora | reverse complement strand
AATAATTATTTAATATAATAATTTTATTTATTTATATTTAATATTTAATTTATATTTAAATAAATAATTAATTAAATTTTATATTGATGAATTAAATAAATTAAATCGAATTAATAATTTAATTATATTATATTATATTATTTAGTTTAAAAAATAAATATTATAATTAATAAATAAATAATATAATTAATAAATGAAATTCAAATAAAGATAAAAAAATATTATAAATTTATTAAGGTAATATAGATATCATGCGTTTATCTGAATTAATATAGTTAATTATTGGATGAAAAAAAAAAAGAGAAATTATGATCTTAGGATGACCGGCAGCGATCCGTAAAGGGCAAATTCGTTCTGAAAAATTTATTAAATTAAACAAAACAAATTCTATCCAGCGAAGTCTATAAATATTACTTCTGTCCTCTTGGCTCCTGCACTTCTGTTTGCTCTTATCTGTTTCTGACTGGTCTCTACTTCATACACAAGAGCCAATGATGCAGAGAAGAAGGATTCATAGTTCACTTGTGAAATTAATGTGCTGTCTGTTATTATCATCTTTAATGGTGATCGATGTTGCAGCTTCATCAAGAACCACCAACAAATTCAACTATTACAGTGAGCAACTCAGAATAAATCTGCTTGCTAACGGCCTTGGTATGACTCTTTCTATGGGGTTTGTCACTTCTTTCATAACTTACTTTTCCTTTATATACATAAATATGCTTCAAAGCATCTCTGTTTCCTTTTCTGCTTCTGATTGGTTGCAGTTTGTTCTGTTAGTTTAACCGTGACCGTACCTGTAAATGTTTATCATCATATCAGAATCAGATAAAATTTCAGTTCTTTTTTAAGTGAAATTGTTGTTTTTAGAACTTAAAATCACTTTTTATGGCATGTTCTGAATACCTTCAATTATGAAAGCAATCGGCATTCCAGAGAAAATATCATGGATGTTACCAACTAGTTTTTCTGGTAAAAGAGCTATAGTTCAAGAATTTTTACGACTATGACTCTTATCTTTATCTACTATTTCCGTCATTTGTGTTAGAAGTAGAAATATCGTTGGCATTTTAAGAAGCCCAAATTGAATTCGTTTCCTATTATGTTATATTCAATTACAACCTTACAAAAATGAGATTTGGAAATCTGGTGTTTTCCTTTTCTGTAGGTGGAATGGATGGAATCATTTTAACAGCAAAATTGATGAGAAAATCATCAGAGAAACTGGTAATTTTATTCATTCAGTTAACTTTGTCACAGCACAGTGACTGATTATACTTAAATGTCACTATTATATATCGTTTGCTTATTTTAATTGACAGCTGATGCTCTCGTTTCCACTAGTATATATATAAAATAAAATTTTTATATTCTCTATTTATAATATGTTTTCTGTACTTTGCATTTTTGACACAAATGGCTAATCAAAGAGTACAACATCTTGATTTCTTAGATTATTGTTGGGCTGAAATAGCTTGCAATGACAAGGTATTGTTTGTTCTGTTTTCCCTGATAAAGATTTTTAGAAGTTAAAAAATTACGAAAAAAAAGTGGAACTGCACAAATAATATTAATTTCAGGGAGAGTTAGTACTGAAAAACTCAACATTTCCATCTGGCATTAAAGCTCTAATAGATAATGTTCACAGCAAGGGGCTTAAGCTTGGGATATACTCAAGTGCCGGATAAATTGAATCTTTAACATATGCATCTGATACGAATTTGTACTAAATATTGATAAATTTTGGAACAATTTATCACATAGATTCTCCTCCATCAATTTTGCAGGTATTTTACTTGTGCGAAAATTATTCTTGGTTCTCTTGGCCATGAAGAACAAGATGCTAAGATTTTTGCTTCCTGGGTATCATAATTAGTGTTAATTTTCTATTCTGGATTCCGTTATATTTATGTACTGTCAGCAATGGACCTTTGTATCTCAGTAAGATACTGCTATACATTCCATACCAGGCACAAAATGCTAAATTCAATCACTTTCTCTGCAGGGTATAAATTATTTGAAGTATGATAACTGTGACAATGATGGTAAAAAGCCAACTCTTGGGTAACAAAACGCTATCCATAATCAAACTACCTATTGTTCTTCACATCTTTATTCAAGCATGGTCACACAGCACTGGTAATTGCCATTTGCTTGTTCCTGTAGAAGTGTAGATTCCCTGTATTGACCCGAGCTTTAATGAAGGCTGGTCGTCCAATATTCTACTCATTTTGTGAATGGTAACCATTTGTGTCTGTGATGATTTTCTTTTAGTTTAACATTTTCTTACCTGCAGTTAAGTGATCTTCCCAATTTTTCCTCGGTTTAACATATGCTGCTTATGGTATATAAAGGGGAGACATGCATCCCGTGGGGTTTTAAGGTACGAAATAGCTGGAGAACTACTAATGACAATGCTGATACATGGGACAGGTAAAAGTTATATTTGGAAATCAACCTTGGTTATTTAAGACATTGGTCATAATTATTTATTTTTACTTTGGCAGAATGATGTCAAGAGCAGACTTGAATGAAGTTTTGCTGAGCTTGCTAGGCCTGGTGGTTGGAATGGTTAATTGTTAAATAATGACAATCTTCAATGTGTAGAAATAATATCAGCAAAAGTGCTTAACTTTTGTTAAGAAATTAGTTCTAAATTTTTTATATTTGAACAGATCATGATATGCTAGAAGTGGGAAATGGAGGAATGACCACAAATTAATATATAGTACACTTCTGTATGTGGGCCATTTCTAAGGTATATTAGACTCGGATCTTCCACTTGTCTTGCATGGTTTCTATTTTTTGTGACTTCTGTAGGCTTACGATTACATTCTATCAAAGGCTCCCCTTGTTATCGGTTGTGATGTGAGGAATGTGACCAAAGACTCCACGGAAATCAGAGCAAACAAGGAGGTGATTGCTGTTAACCAAGGTAAATTGTGTTTCATTATTCATAGATTCTGTTTTTCATCCATTTAGATGAACAAGTTTGCATTATTAAACTTATTTAAATGCTAATATGATAACAGATCCACTTGGCATTCAAGTACAGAAGGTTAGGTCAGAGGGTGATCGGGACATTAAATAGTTAAAATTTTCTTTCTCAAGTCTTCAGAGTTATTGAGCGAGTCATCATTTGTGTTTTTCTTTCAACAGATTTGGGCAGGTCTTCTTTCAGGGTACATGGTGGCTTTGCTCCTAGTCAACCGAGGTCCTTCCTGCAATTCCATGACAGCCAAGTGGGATGACCTTGGGATCCCTCCAAAAAGTGTTGTTGATGCTAGACATCTCTGGGAGGTAAACTGTTTACATACAAGCTTTGTGATATTTGTTTGTTTTCAATTTTTGTGATTCCTTCTACTGCATGGAAAATGAGAGACATTTTCTGGTGCCTCCTAATGTATGTATGTTTATGCAGCACAAGACATTGCCAACAAAATTTGTAGAGAACCTGACTGTCACCATGGAGTCTCATGCTTGCAAGATGTGTGTTGAAGCCTATTACTTAGCTCATCCAAATTGAACATCATTTTCACAGGATTGTTTATGATGTAATTTTCTCTCTTTCTAGACAAATCACATCATGTCATAGTGAGTTTGAAGTTTGCAATAGCATTTCTGGCATGTTACTGGTAATTAATTCTTAATAAAAATATGGAGGAAGCAAAGCTGTTTGTTTTGCAAAGGATGACCAAATGTGATATTCTTTCTCTTTCTCATTGTTGGCTACACATTTGTTGGAATGACCACTGGTGAACTTATCACTGAAATTGCAAATTTGGGCTGCCGTTGTATTCCATTTAAAAGTGTTTTATATGCAAAAATAATAAAGAGAAAGAAGGAAAAAATTTGGAGTTTGCTTCACAATACCGGGTCCAGTTATGAACATCAAGAAAATATTATGGTGCAAGTTCTAATGAGTTATTGGAAGACGTAAAAGTAAAGAATTAAGAGCAGAAAACGGAAAATTCATGGACAGTGTATCTTGCAACTCTCTTATCTATACTTTCGATCTCTTGCTTTTTACTAAATTTTCCACTCATCCTCACAGTTTCATGATATATTAATCTACCAAATTCGGCTTAAAGCCAATCACATAAACAAGCGGGTGTAGAAATGTAAAATTCTCAAGGGGATCAACATGCTGGGCTTTGAGACGCAGTCTGTATACTGCTGTCTAAAATATTTGTACAGGATATTGATTAACAAACTCTCCCATTATACAAACATTAAACAAGGAAGAGTAAATATTCGGCTGACTATAGTTGACGAGTGCAGTATAACCGGGTTTATCCGATTAAAAGCAAGAAGCAAATAGAAAAAGTTATAAAATGAAGAACAAACGAAAATAATATCTCTTTAGCTTTTTATCACCAATTGGTTTATGTAGAACTAAACTGTGAATTGCAGGGAAATGTTATGCCACTGCTTGGCAATTATTGGTTTACGTGTTTTTTATAAAAATATTTTTTATTTAGTTAGATTTTCAAGTATCCCGATAAACATGGGGTCGTTCTATAAATATAAGTAGATTACTTTAAAAATTTTTCAAATGGTGAATGAAGTTATCTTATAATCCCTCGTATTATGTGGAAAGGTATCCCATAAGTTTATGAATTCCTTATGCCTTTATAAATGGTACAGTGACTTCTTCTGTTTCAAATTTCATCTCACTTACCGTTTTAATCCTTGCGCCCATATTTGATTCTGCATTATAGTGGAAATGGGAAAGACGGCTGACAGTATACTTGTGAAAGTAATATGTTTTCTAATATCATTATTAATGGTGATTGGTGTTGCCTCATCGAAAGCAACAATTGTGGGAAAAGTAGAAGATGGCAAACTTAACCGCGAGCCAGTAAGAAGAAATCTGCTAGCAAATGGCCTTGGCCTCACTCCTGCTATGGGGTACTTATCATCTTTTGATATATGCATCTCTTTTATAAACCTGCACAAGATTTAGTATTTTATAGCAGATTGAAGATCGTATTGAAAAAACTCTGGTTTGTCTATTTTCTATAGGTGGAATAGTTGGAATCATTTCTGGTGCGGTATTGATGAGGATATTATCAAAGCTGCTGGTATGTTAATGCAATATTCTTAATTTGATTTTTTTTTCTTAAGAAGATTCAACAAAGCTTTCATGGAAGAGTCCTATACATCTTGTTTGCTTGGTTTAACAGCCAATGCTATGGTTTCCTATGGTCTTCATAAGCTTGGATATCAATATGTTAACATAGGTACACTGCAATTTTAGTTTTCATTCTTTCTTTTATGATATTTTTCGGCTAATTTTATCAACAGAAGGCTAATCATTGCTTGATTTCTTAGATGATTGTTGGGGTCAAAAAGATCGTGATGAAAATGTATGGTTTGTGTCTGTCTTTTTTCTGTTTATTTCTATTTGAATTATAAATCAAGAAATGCAAAGGGAAGTGGTACTATAAAGTATATTAATTCCAGGGCAATTTAAGGGCTAACAGCACAACGTTTCCATCTGGCATTGCCGCTCTGGCAGAATACGTTCACAGCAGAGGGCTTAAGCTTGGGATATACTCTAGCGCTGGGTAGCACGACACCAATCCATCTTGCACAAACTTATATTTCATAATATTTTAATGGTATTTGAAAAAGTCTTAAATTTGCTTCTATTTTGCAGGTATTATACTTGCAGCCAAAAAATGCCTGGTTCACTCGGTCACGAGGAACAAGATGCTAATACTTTTGCCTCGTGGGTATGAATGTCTAATTTTCATTTTCTGTGTTGGATTCTATTCTAAACAGATCTCATTCGAGCAACGATAATATAATTCACCTTTCTGTACAGGGTGTTGATTATTTGAAGTATGATAATTGCTTCAGTGATGGCTCAAAGCCAATGGAAAGGTAATTAAATCATAGCTATAATATGTAGTCCTCGTTCTTATCTCATATTCCTTTAACCATGTTCGTATAATATGCTGGATTTTTTTGTTCATGTAGATACCCACCAATGACCCGAGCTTTAAAGAACGCTCGCCGTCCTATTTACTACTCTATTTGTGAATGGTAATAGCTCTGTCTCCTTAATGATGTGTTTGATGTGCTCTTTTACAGTTTTCGTATCTTCATTATTTTTTGGTTTAAAAAATATTCTTCTTACTATGCTTTAGGGGAGACTTGCATCCTGCTTTATGGGGTGGTAATGTTGGAAACAGCTGGAGAACTACTTTTGACATTCAAGATAATTGGGATAGGTAAATATTTATATATCGGAGTCAATATTTAAATTTGCTCAGCTGATTCGAGCATCATTAAGTTATTTTGTTCCTTGGCAGCATGCTCTCAAGAGCAGACCAAAATGAAGTTTATGCTGAATATGCAAGGCCTGGTGGTTGGAATGGTCAGAATTCTTATTGGCAGCACATTCTCCAATTTACAAATAATTTTCTGAAATTTTGAGCCTTATTTTACAGATCTCTTGTTTTTTCTGTTCTGTTAACAGATCCTGACATGCTAGAGGTGGGAAATGGAGGGATGACAAAAGATGAATATGTTGTACACTTTAGTATATGGGCCATATCTAAGGTATGACAGATTATTAACTTTCTCTTCGACACGTCTTGCATGAATGAATGCTTTCTTCTGCGGTAATGCAGGCTCCCCTTATTCTTGGTTGTGACGTCAGAAATATGACAGATGATACGTTAGAGATCATTCGAAATAAAGAAGTCATTGATGTTAACCAAGGTGTGATTAGATAACATGTTAAAGAAATTTGCATCACTTCGTTATAAGATATTTGATTTCAAGTTGTTCATGTATATATCAGATTCACTTGGCATTCAAGCAAAGAAGGTTAGATTGTTTGGGGACCGAGAGGTAAAATTACTAAGAAACTTCCTTAAGATTGTAGCATATGCTGTTCTCTTGATATTATTGTTTAAATTCATCATTTGTTGTGATATTTCACAGATATGGGCAACCCCTCTGTCAGGCTACAGGGTAGCTATACTGCTAGTCAACCGAGGTCTTAGTCGCTATGCCATTACAGCCCACTGGGAGGATATTGGAATCCCCCTAAATAGTGTTGTTGAAGCCAGAGATCTTTGGGCGGTATTTATTCACTTCCTTAGCGTAATCCATTATCTATGAGTAATTTACTAGCATAAGAGTTGAGAGCATTTGTGTGCTGATGTATGTATGTTTTGATGCAGCACAAGACCTTACCTACACAATTTGTAGGAAACATTTCATCTATGGTGGGTTCTCATTCGTGCAAGATGTACGTGTTGAAGCCTATCGCTTAAGAGATCATCTAAACTACAATGTTTTCCTGGGAAAATTTATGATGTACTGGTAACTTTTATTCTAATGGCATGAATTTTTAATGAAGATTTAATAATTGTTCCGAAGATGTTACTGACAATTAATTGTTGATCATAATTTGGAAAAGCAAGGTTCTGCCTTTAATATTGATGAACTTGTACATATCAGAAATTAGTTTTATTTTGTGGAAACGAACTCTTAATCTCAATGAAGATAATAGCATTGTTGATTGGTCAAAAATCACAACTGATATCATGGCATTTTTACAAGCATTTTATGATTGTCTATGCTGTGACATTTTTCTTAAAGTACAAATGACTCATAATTTCAAGTGAGTCTTGAAAGTAATAACAATGCTAGTACTAGTTTCCTTGTGGTCTCTGTTAATAGGCTCAATTCATTCAAGGTATATTTAATAAAGTCTACAGAATGACACATCCACAGACAACATTTGAGACCATCCATAACATGCATTATTATAAACTTTTGTTAAAAAGAAATTTGATTTTTATGAAAATTAATTGATTCTTTTTTTTCAATTGTATAAACTTAATCTACTCTGAATTTTAAACTTTTAACATGCTGGAAATATGAAGTGCAAAATCCCACGGAATGGATGGATAAATTAACTTTTTAAAATGGAGTTGGTTGCTTAGCAGTTTTAACTTCATTTCCATTTGCTATCATTATCAAAAACCAGCAAAACAAGTTTTTCAGGCACAATGCAACATTATTGCTTTGAAATTTGGATAACGTATGTGTTTACGCCATTTGGGATATGATATTAACAACTTGTCACAATAACAATCATATAATTATTAATTATATATATAAGAATCCTAATATATCGAATTTGAGATAGATGTAAAACACCATTATATTTGAAGGGACAATTTAAATAAAACCTACAGATTGACTTTCTTAGGACTTCAACAAGAATTCCTAATGATTTGAACTCGAGACCGGCGTAAACACTATTCAACGAGCCTTATTACCTCTGGGGGTTATTAACATTTATATATATAATTAAAGGTATCAATTCGGACAAACATATTGTATTCGTTTCGTATCAATAAATTTATAGTATTTTTTTTTTTGTGTTCATCCGATTCTAATCCGTTTATTAATTGTCTCAAAAATCGTCAATTCAAATACGATCCATTTATTAGTCGTATCATCTATTTATTAATCATGTCATTTATTTTTTAAATAAATGATATAACACGATACAATTGGATCATTAATTTGATCTAATCTATTTAATTAATTTAATTAATCAATATAAAATTTAACTTATTTAATTAACTATTTATTTAAATATAAATTAAGTATTAAATATAAATAAATAAAATTATTATATTAAATAATTATTTATTTAGATATAATTATTTGTTTAAATACAATTACTTATTTAACTAATCGTATTTTAAACGAATAAACGAATTCATAAAATCAAATTCGAATATAACACAATTATTATTCGTATAATACGAATACGATTCGATTATTATTCGAGTCACAATTATCAAATCGAAATCTATTTAATTATATTGAATTCGTATCGAATAATAATATCGTCTTCAAATTACCACCCCTATATATAAATAACTAAACCAGTAAATATAAAATTTAAAATAAAACTACTATAATATAAAAATGATATACTATTATCAATTATCGAGTATTATTAATACAAGAGTTCTTGACTTGCTGTTATTTTTTTTTATTTATTGATATTTATTACGTTACTATATTAAGAATATTTTGTTAATACTTTATCATAATCTCGAGATTAATGAAAAACTAATATGAGTGGGTGACTTTAAATATGTGAATTTAAAAATTTTGTATTAGATTTATGTGTACACAAATTTTAATTTAACTGAGAGTCCATTAAACAGGATTGTATAATTTTTTTTTTCTCTTTTTCAGAAAAAGATTGTCCGTATTATCTGTTGAATACTTTCCTATGTTGTTTGTTTTTCATTTTTAACGCCTCTCCAATCTCAAGTTAATCATATTAATTTAACAGAAATTTTCCTAATCTTTTATTTACATTAATTATTTTGGATTATTCCGAAAATTTAGAAAAAAATCCCAGAAAAAAGGGAGATTTAAAATGAAACTGGATTAGTCTGATGCTAATTGGAGTTATCCATAATCTTAATGTAACAAAGTACGGTAAAAGAAACCGTAAAAGGTTTTCAATAAAAAAAACAATGAATGGAGACAATCAGATCTTTTTTAGATAGGTTATCAATTTCTATACTGTTGGGTAGGGATAAAAATGTACCCTCTTCTCTACGATACATAAATGAGAGAAAAATAAAACTCCGGATCAAATTCCTTGCCTTGTCCCACCTGTTTTTTTTAGATAGATTATCAAGTCCTAATTTCTTCATTTGACCGCTTAGCTTTAATCCTCTGGATTCTCACTCATGGTTACTATCTGGATTAGCATCTGATCGGGATGTTGAATTCAGTAGTAGCGTAAGTATTTCATAGAAGATTCTTCTCTTCGCTTGTCAAGTTGGCAATTAATTCTTGTTCAATTATTGGGAATGCCTTTTGTAATTATCACCCGTCATTTATTGTTTTCACCAATGGTAAAACAACCTCGCGCTCTAAAAATACGAGTAGATTAGGCTTTTTGTTATTATTGATCCACAAAAAGTTCATGCCTTAGAAACTTTGCCTTGCATGCGGCGTGAACAAAAAAGTACTATGTGGTCGACACAATATGTGGCAAAAAGAAACATAAAAGGAAAACATAAAACGGATACACTACTGCAAAAATGATTTTTGATGATAAAATACTTGTAATAGAATTTTATCATAAATTATTTTCTGTCATAAATTATGATAAAATTTTATCCTAAGTAATTATCTATCATTAATTATATCAGAATTTTTTATTATATAAATATTATATTTTTTTATCTAAATATTGTAATAGAATTTTATTATAAAAATAAAATATTTT
>JAVXUL010000012.1:1602009-1617523 GCA_035590515.1 Trichilia minutiflora | reverse complement strand
TTATTTAAATTAATTTATTATATTTTTGGAAATTTTAAAAAAAATATTAAAAGTTTTAAATCGACCGGTACATGTGGCGCCCCCGATGGGCGCCACGTGTACTTCCGATGGCTCGGTCCTGCGCCCTCTGCACCGAGCCATCGGAACATCTCCACCAAATTACACCCAATTTCTTCCGTTTTCCAGCATTTTGCAGTAAAAAAATTTCCAACACAATGCGAAAATAACAAACAAAATTAAATTTCACATACCTTGATGAGATAATGTACAAGATCTTCAAGTTTGTGGTGTGAATCTTTGGTGGGTTTTCGAATTTTACGGGAAAATGTGTGCTGTGGCCGCCGGAGGAGAGGATGGTGTGCGTTGGTAACGATGGAAATGTTTGGTTTGCGTCAGTAATTTTTAGGGTTAGGTTATTAGTAAAATTAAGAGTAATTTCGTAATTTCAGTTATAATTTCAGGGATATTTTGATCAAAAAAACAGTATCAATGACTATTTTTAATTGAAAATTAATACGGTATATATTTTTGAATTCCCTAATTACTGTTTGGCTATTTTTGGTTAAATCCCTCAAAAAAACTCGAAGAGAAAAAGTAAGAAAGAAAAGAAAATCAAAGAAAATTCTTTGAAGTCAGTGGTCGTCACCAACAACTCTCTTCTTTCCAACAACAATATCTTTTCTCTTTTCCTTCTTCCCTCAGGTCTGTCTTCAATTATCATCTTCATATTCTTCAATCCGATCCGTTGATTTCATCAACATCATGTCCTCGGCTAAGATGGCTCGGTCACGAGCGGCGCAGGTGAAGGAGAACGGCGGCGCCAAGATCGAGGAAGGATTGAACTTGTTCAAGTCAGATAAGTTCGACGCAGAGGTTTATGTAAAGTCTAAGTGTTCTCTCAATGAAAAGGTTCGTCTTTTATCAATTTTTTTTAAAAATATAAAATTTCTTTTTTTAATGAATTTCTTTTCATGTTCAATTAGGAAATTAGGCAATTATGTTCTTATCTTCTGGATTTGAAGAAATCTTCTGCTGAAGAAATGCGTAAAAGTGTTTATGCTAATTATGCGGCCTTCATTCGGTTAGTGTTAATATATTAGCTGCAGATATTATTGTTAATTCTTATAATTTATTGGCTCTTCCATGCAAATGTAGTCTTAAGAGATTATTTGTCTGTAGTAGAAGATTGGATGAATCTCTAGGAAAGTGAATTACGCATACCTTTTGGGCATTTACTCATTTACAGTTGTCTTTTGTGTAAATATTAAATGAGAATGATGATATTATTCTAATTGTAAATCTAATTAAATCTTTTCTTTTCATCATATGCATTGTTAAGGGTAAATTATTCTTTCTATGAGATCTATGAAATTCTTTGGATACCTTTTTTCAAAATATGAAAATCATCATAAAAACCTTCGTTGAGTTCATTAGAGTGCTCTTTTGAAAATTTTTTGAAAATCTTTCATTGTTGAACTTGGTGTAAGGTCAATGAAATTATTCCGATTGTTAAACTAACTACATGTTTATGGCATGTTATGCTGGTGGGTTAGTTTCATTTCTGTAATTGATTCTGTTTCTTTTATATTCTCTGAGAATAATGTACTATTGATTAATTAGTATTTTTGATTTTAAGAGATGTGTTTATCTTGCAGCACATCAAAAGAGATATCTGATTTAGAGGGGGAGCTTTCATCCATCAGGAATCTGTTATCTACTCAGGCAACTTTAATTCATGGTTTAGCTGAAGGAGTTCGTATTGATTCATTCAAAGTTTCAGAAGTTTCTGCTTTGAAAAATGATTTACTAAATTTTGAAAATAGAGAACCTTCAGACCTGGAGCTATGGTCAATTGAATTCCCTGATCTCCTTGATGTTTTATTAGCTGAGAGGAGAATTGATGAAGCTCTTGCAGCCCTTGATGAAGGCGAACGTTTGGCAGCTGAAGCAAAACAAACGAAAACTTTGGACCCTGCCATGCTTACATCCCTAGAGAATGCTATAATTGAGCACAGGCAAAAGTTAGCTGATCAGCTTGCTGAAGCTGCTTGTCAACCTTCTACCCGCAGCAGTGAACTTCGTGCTGCTATATCAGCTCTTAAAAAGTTAGGCGATGGCCCTCATGCACATAATTTGCTACTTAATGCACATTACCAAAGATATCAGTATAGCATGCAAAGCCTTCGTCCATCTAGCACCTCATATGGAGGAGCATATACTGCTGCTCTCTCACAGTTGGTGTTCTCTGTGATTGCCCAAGCCGCTAGTGATTCCTTGGCTATATTTGGTAAGGAACCTGCTTACACTTCTGAGCTTGTGATGTGGGCTACAAGGCAGACTGAGGCTTTTGCTATTCTTGTAAAAAGACATGCATTAGCTTCTTCAGCAGCTGCTGGTGGTTTAAGAGCTGCGTCAGAGTGTGTTCAGATAGCTTCAGGTCATTGTTCTCTATTAGAAGCTCGCGGTTTAGCACTCTGTCCTGTGCTATTAAAACTATTTAGGCCAAGTGTTGAACAAGCATTAGATGCTAACCTAAAACGAATTGAGGAGAGCACGGCAGCTATGGCTGCTGCTGATGATTGGGTGCTCACCTACCCTCCTACGGGTACTCGTCTAACTGGTCGGTCTTCTAGTGCATCCCACGGCAGTACAACAGCATTTCAACACAAACTCACAAGTAGTGCTCATAGATTCAATATAATGGTCCAGGTGAAAATTTTCTTTCCCACATAAATGCTGATCAAAGAGAGAATCTGTCTGAAATGTTCCTCTCTCCCTCTCTTTCAATATTTATTCTCCACATTCTGTTCATAACACGTACAGCGCATCTTTACTTTCATCAATTATCTTTGTTTGTTTGGAATACTACACAGCTCGAAAATGAGCGAGATGTGCTCTAGATTTAGATAAATAATTTATGCTGTGCTTCAGACTGAAACAAGGTTAAAATAATCTGAAGGGATTTTGTGCAATTTTGGCCTTCTCTTTTCCCTTTAATGAGTTATTATTTATTTGAATGTTCTCTTTGATTTATTGCTCTCTTAGCATGGCAGTTGAAAGGCCCTGTTCAGTTTAATCTTTGGTGAAACATACTAAAAAAGATAGTGATGCTGAAGGGATCTATATTTATTCCTTAAATGGTCCATGCATAGTGACTGCACATTGCAATATCCTTGATGGGAACTGATTTTATCCCTCTCTAATGTTTTTTTAATTGAAGTTGATGCCATTTCAAACTGTTTGAGAGCATTAATTGCTCGAAAAATTGTTTGTTATCGATTGATGTTTATTGGATTTTCTTTTGAGTTGACATTTTAAATAATGGTAGTTTAATTGTTTCTCACACTTGGTGAATGCCTGATATACTTTTGCAGGACTTCTTCGAGGATGTCGGGCCACTTTTAAGTATGCAATTGGGGGGTCAAATGTTAGAAGGTCTATTTCAAGTATTTAACTCATATGTTAACATGCTCATTAAGGCATTACCAGGATCAATGGAAGAAGAAGCAAATTTTGAAGGTTCGGAAAATAAAATTGTGCGTATGGCTGAGACTGAAGCTCAACAGATTGCATTGCTAGCGAATGCGTCATTATTATCAGATGAACTGTTACCACGTGCAGCTATGAAAGTTTCTCCTCTGAATCTGGCTAATTACAACTATGATCCTCATAGAAGAACTTCAGATAGGCAAAATCGTAACCCTGAGCAACGAGAATGGAAGAGGCGATTGGTAACCTCAGTTGATAGGTTAAAAGATTCTTTCTGTCGACAGCATGCTCTGGATCTCATTTTTACAGACGATGGTGATAGCCATCTCAGTGCAGACATGTACATAAACAAAGATGAAAATGTGGATGAGTTGGAATGGTTTCCATCTCCAATATTCCAGGTAAGGTTTTCTGTTATGATAATTTATTTTTTTAGTTGTACATTATTGTGCTTTTCGGTGCACATTAATTCTTGAAATTATGGATGAAAACTGATCTGGTGTTGTTAATATACATCTTCATTTGTTTTATATATCTGTCTAGTGGCATAAAATTTTTTATCTTTTTTATTTACCAAGTCTTTATAACTCTTTTCTTGATATTTTGGCATTTATTGTTTGCTGATTTTCAGAATTGGTAAATAAGTATGCATGAAATAGTGGTTGTTATTGGCTGCATGATATTACTGCAAACACTTTGATAGAAATCTCCTGTTCTTGATTGCTTTAAATCTTAATGCAATTCTGACATCTTAATGTGTTCTTATCAGCCAAAAAATTGCAATTCTGACAACTTTGCCATTGCTATGTAAACTCATACATACCTAGGTTAATGTAGTTATTTATAACTCTTGGAGCCTACTCATAACTGGCTTGTGGCTTGTGTATTTTGTATGTCATTCTGGGGAGGGAAAAACCTGGTTATAGCTGTTGTTTTTATGTACTCTATTTAAATAACCATTGTTGTCCCTCTTGACTGTCTTTGGAATCCTACCTCTTAAGTGTCCGAATGCTATAGGATTTGGAATTCAGCATTATTCTTTGTTTCAAGTTAATATTCTTATCCTTGTCTTTTTTGAGTCATTTTCCATAATTTCGTATTTAGTGAGTTTTTTTTTTTGGTCAACATGAACTTGATTAGAAAATCAAAATTGAGAATACTGGCTAAGTTCATTTGTTGAGATGGATTTTGTGGTGGTGAAAACTACTAAAACCTAAATTGCCAGTTGCCAGCTGAAAGGAAATTCTTCTTGAAGCTTTAGTAGTTATCATTGGTCAATTTCAAAGATATATATGATATATTTGATAGAACAATTTTTGACACTGCTTTAATTTTTAACCTAATGAAGTGCACTTACTTTTCTGGAATGCAGGAACTTTACGAAAAGTTAAACAGGATGGCTAATATAGCAGCAGATATGTTTGTTGGAAGGGATAGGTTTGCCACAATGTTATTGATGAGATTGACAGACACTGTTATCTTATGGCTTTCGGGAGACCAAAGCTTTTGGGATGATATTGAAGAAGGGCCAAGGCCCTTGGGTCCTCTTGGTCTACAGCAGGTACGTCAATTTGGCATCATTTTGTTTCCTAATTCTTTTGGTCTGTTGGTTATACTTGAGTTATTAGAATAATAACCTATTTACTTATTTGTCTCTTTGCAGTTCTATTTGGACATGAAGTTCGTCATATGCTTTGCTTCCCAAGGTCGCTACTTATCACGAAATTTGCATCGAGCTGTCAATGAGATCATATCTAGAGCCATGGCAGCTTTTACTACAACAGGCATGGATCCTAATAGGTAAGCAATTTAGTTTCTTCAGCTAAATCACCATCTTTTTTATTTTATTATAATCCCCATCCCCATCATCACAATCATTGAACTCATATTGAATTTTGCTTCTGCGGGATAAATCAAATTATTTCGATTTTGGAAAATTGCTAGTCAGCTTTTTTGAATAGGCATACTTGCAAATTTTGATTTACTTAATAATGTAGCATAGAAAGATATGGCTTTTTCGAGGCTGAGATGTTGTTTTTGCTGACTCAGCATGCTGCCTCAAGATGACTGGTTTAACGATATTTGTCAAGATGCCATAGAAAGATTAAGCGGAAAGCCAAAAGCAATCAATGGTGAACGGGAACTTAACAGCCCAACTGCCTCGGTCTCAGCTCAATCAATTTCATCGGTCTGATCCCATGGAAGTTCTTGATGCATGTATATTTCTCCTTTGTATATTAGTCGGCCAACAGTTCATCATGGATTCGCAAGCAAATTATTTTATTCATAATAAGACTTGTTATTTCTTAAATCTTCCCCCTTTTAGGGTTTACTTTTTTTTCCTCTTTTTCTCACCAATTCTGTAGGAGGATGTTTGTATGATACCAGAACTAGGAATTATTTGTTCTTCGGTTGACCTGATGGTCTATTTTTTGGGGCTTCGGTTGTAAATGATCATTGCTTTGTCAGTTTTCACCAATTTCTTTTTGGAGTTCGATATTTCATTTAAGCACAAAATTCCAATAGCAAGGAATATACATTTTGTTTTTTATGACTTAAACGAATTGTAGGCATGTAAAGAAAACGCAATTAAGATTAATTAAAGTATTTTGATATCATTAGTTTTCGCTTAATTTTAAAAGTAACATTATAGAACATATTTAATAATATTAATTTTTAATAAAATTTAATTATAGTTTAGCTAATATTTGACGATTGTGTTAATTTTATAACATCTATGGAATTGCTCCTCCTTCGGGGTGAAATTTTGACAACATAAATCCGAATAATAATGGAGATACAAAATTTGATATTTTATAAATAATAAGCAATTTCTTATCTTGATCTAAGCTTTAAAAAGAAAAATAAATAACAGCCATGGCCATATACAAATGCTTTTGCAACTAACTTACTTAACAATCTTCGTACTTCTATCACAGTTATTGTTGGCTTAGTTAAAGAATTTCCTTTGTATTCCATAAAAAATGCAAGGTTATTGCTACAACATGCAGTGCTAGTAAACACAAAAAGACAAAAGCAAAAGCATATTAGCTGTGTTTGATTGTCATTGGGAGATTAGCATCTACTAATTGCATAACAACATCTCTCATATCGGGTCTGTTGCTTGGTTCTTTCTCGGTACATCACAAAGCCACAAAAGCACATCAATTACTTGATCCCTAATACTTGAATCCAGAAACTCCTCAACAAGACTTGAATCAATAATATGATTGATTTCTTCTGTGTTGATCCATTCAGAATAAACAAACTACTCCACGAATCGACAAAACAATAAATAGCGAGGATCCGATGATGTGAACCCGTAAGCTAAGTAGCCTAAAAACCTACGAACAAGTAGATCATAATCTAGAAAGCCAATATGGTCATATTAGAAAATCTTGAACTCGATACTTAGATTAATTCTTGAATCAGAGGTATATTAAACCAAAGACCCAAAGAATAATAATAAAGTAACTAACCACAGGTATAATTTGATGGAAAAGAAGACGTCACACTTAAGAAAGAAATTCTTGAATGATAAGTCAAATTGTGAACGCCACAAGAACAAATTCTTGATAAGTTCTAAATAAGTTATCAAAAGAATAAAGAGAAAACTCTCAATTTATTATCAAAATTACTATTTACATCACTATTCATATCCTCCTAACAAAACATGCCTTTATATAGGCAACTAATATAATCCTAATTAAACAAGAAAACTAGAAACCTAATTAAATAAGAAAATAATATTCCTAATTAAATAAGAAACTATTTTTAGGAAACATTCACTTTAGGAAAGTCCTAATTAAACAAGAAAATAATAATCCTAATTAAATAAGAACTTATTTTAGGAAACTTTCTTATTTTTTCCTAATCCATTTTTTCCTCCTCGTCAATGGTCAAGAGTTTACTTGATCTTCTTGGTGTGTTGCCTGAGTTCTCATCAGGTGTGCCTTCAAGTCCAATTGCACATTTAGTGAATTCATGCTCTTGCACCTCAATTGTGACTTGGTCTTATACATATGAGTTCATGGCTATCCCAAAAGCCTTAGCCCGTACTCTTGTGATTGACCCACTAGGAAGAGTCAATGGATCCTTCTTGTTGCATCTTGCTTCGGCCTTGACACCATTAGAACCCCCTTGGTTTGCATCAAGTCTCCAAGAGTATACAAACTTCCTTTCTTAAACAGACATGAACACCATTGAGTCATCAGATCATACAATATCCTGACATGGACGCGATAACGTTCATTAAGATGAAAGGTGTCAAAGTATGTTTTACATCTTCAGCATTAGAGATACCACGTATCTATAAAAAATTCCCTCATATAAACCTCTTACTTTCTACCAAATATGTATGATTTGATATATAATAAAAAAATATTATTGTGTCTTATATCGTAAAAAAGTGGGCCATCGTACAATCTATTCCACCAACAAAATCCTCATTATACATACCCTTCTTTCTTGATCTATAAAATTTAATAAATAGTTTACGATAAGATTGAATTGTTCGTGTTTTATAGAATTTGGAAGGATTACAACTGCTTACTTAGGTTTGTATAAATATTAATTGTTACTAATAGAATTATTTACATATAATATATTCCTGTAAACTATTTGATGACACCAACAATATATTCATGTAACCCATGTAAAACTATTTACAAGAAGAGATAATTTGATTATCACGAATATTGGCCGATAACAAGTAACTTGAAGATGTTCCAGCAAAGTTAAAAGCAAATTATCATTTAAGCTATGGGCAGATTCGAATCAATATGATGTAAATTAATTCAAACTGTGATATTTTTTAAATCATTATTAATAATTTGGATTCTAAATTAGATTAAATTTAAACGGCTAAATTGAGCTAATTTGTATACATAAAATGAAATCCATATTATTGTTCAAATTATAGAAATGAGAGAAAACTAACCATCAAATAATGAAAGTATTTATAGTAAAAGGTGCACAAATTATATTCTCTTAATGGAACATTTCATGATTCATGCATTTATACATAACTACAGCAAAGTATATTGGTATGAATTCATGTTGCAACTTGCAAAAGATGAAGACTCTATTGGCAGGTGTACAAAACAAAGGTAGATTAGATTTTAAGAGTAAATGATCATCTAAAAAATACTATACCGATAGCTGAAAAAAGATAAAAGTTTCTTTTTTTTCTTTAATTGATCATTTTTAAAATAAAAATATCACATATTTGACCCTAATCTTGAGTTGTATTTTTAAATGTAAGCTAAAAATTTAAATCGTAAATCTAAACTAATTCAAGTTATTTCAAATAGTTTAAAAGATTAGTTTGTAATATGTATTGGATCAGAATAGATGGTCTAAAAATACAAACTGTGATTAGATTGATTTAAAATTTAGAGTCCCATCGATTTAAACCGCAAATATCCACCGCTAAACAAAAATAATTGGGTGAAGCGGTAGAAAGTAGTTAAATTTTTGCCTAAATAGAAGGCTTCAATATGCAGTTCAGTATCCCTTTATCTGGTTCCCCATAAATCTTCTTGTGGGAGTTTTTTACTTATTAAATGTGTCTTTCTATTTTGAGTAAAAAAAAATTATGATACTTTTTTATTAGATAAAAAATAGATTGTAATTCTTTTGAAGTTTAGTGAAATCTTTCCAATATTTGTTTGTAGACATTTCTCTCATTTTTTATGATATAAATTTGGTATTTACTACTTTTATTTATTTAATTATTTAATAGCCATAGTTTCCAGATTATTTTTATTATTTTCTAAATAGTAATTAAGCAAAAAATTTTAATTATTATCATTAGATGGAAGGTCAAATCTCATCTCCTACGTACTCGTGTTTTTTGTACCAACAATAAATATTGTTAATTGCTAATCATGAAGTTAGTTGTTTTCGTAGAAATTTCAGGATTCATTCTTTCACGAGAGTCATAGTCCATGCTCCCCCAATAGCAAATATTGTACCCAATATCTTTTCTTTGCAATTGCCTGAAGTTAAATCCTTCACAAAGTTCAAACAATATACCTTCATGATTTCATGTTCTGAAATCCTTTGTAAATTTAATTACTAGAGAAATAGAATTATATACCCTACCCCCAAAAGTTGCAGATACACTTTTTTTTGTTTTCTGCAGCTTGCTTTATACAGTGTTTAACATTAACTCTACTGCGTTTCAATTTTATTTCTTGAATGGTGTTTCATTGCAGTTTTTGAGTAGTGGAGGTGTCATGTTGGAATTTGACTGGAGAACTGACAAATGACAAATTACTATCGTAATCATTAGATTAGATAATCCTGTGTCTATAATTACTCCGTCTTTATTAATTTTCTTTCTAAAAATATATTAATTGATGATATATGTCAAGTAACGGCTACCATTAAGCACATCTGCATCTCTGCATATAGAATTGAAAGAAACTGATGATTTTCCAATAAAATCAACTAATATCGACAAAAAAACACGGATATAATAGCATATAGAAATAATATTAGTAAACAACTAAAACAAGATAAGTACCCTATGCTTGTATTATAGACGGAATTTCACCATTATATGTAAATAAGGATAATTAAGTTATTTAGATAGATTTTAGTGATGGAAAAGTAAATGTAACCAACCAGATCTTGATAATGCTCAAATTTAATTTTTTAAACATGATCTGCTGGTAAAACGAATATAGCAAAAGAAGATTGAGAATAAGAACTAACCAAAATCTAAATTTACCAATAAAAAAAATAAAATTGAACTAATATTTTAATTAATATAATCAAATCTCCCTCTAAAATTGATGATAAATGAAGTCTTATGCCTTTCCCGTGTGCTTATAAAATAATTATGGGCCAAAACTGAGAACATGTTAAAAACTATTATACTTCTACTTTACGAACACCATAATTAAAAGCTACTACCTTAACTTTACAGACACTATAATTAAAAGCATACGACAGATATTACTAAATTCAATTCCTTTTTGACGCAGTTAGTCTTCCTCATCATTTAGTATATCAATTTTTTTTTCCCAATAAACCTTTTAAGATACAAATCTCAGAATTCTCAAACTTCAAACATCGACAATAAAAGTCAAAACATGAAAAATAAAGTACTAACAACAAGAGTTTTTCAGAATCTATAAGCCAGTTTTGTAGTTTTAACTACATTCCTTCACCTCGGCTCCGTGGTTTCTGCTTGGCTCTCTCAATGAGGGGTTTCAATTGCTGCTTTTCAGCAAGAATCTTCAGAAAGTTGAACAAAAAGGGTATGTAATTGTGCTTCCTTCGGATATTTTCGGTTCTCCATTTCTTGAATTTTTCTTCCTCCATCAAAATCTTCTCAGTAGCGCCTTCAATCCCAGCATTAATTTCCGAAAGTGATTTATTTAGTGATTCAAAGTTGCTTTTGTCCACAAGCCTATCCGACTGTAGGGAAGCCAGCTGCTGCAATATGGGCTCCCTCTTCCTTTGAAGCTCCTTCAGTTCAGCAGTGTACACTTCTTTTCTGTTGTTGATGACAGCCATGAGACTGAACCTTATCTCACTTTTGGAATATCTCTCAATTCGTTCTTGGATCACTGGCTGCACCATCTGCAACCAATCCACGTCACCTGGTCCACCAGGGCACGGACCAAGACTAATGGGTCCCTTCTTCAGTCCATCAAGTTCATACAGTACCTCATCAACAGGTATATAGCTTATAAAATGGTACACATCATCGTCTTTGCCAGCAGACTTCTGCTCCTCAGGAACAAAAGGTTCAGGCCTTGCAAAACTATTTGGGCAGCACATATAGCATCACTGTTGTTGATAGCCAAACCTTTGAGTTCAGGTGGAAAATTCTTAGTAAACTCTTTTAACTTTGACAATTCTGGGCCAATATCAATATCTGGACAGTTGAGTAGGATAGACAAGATGGCTTGTGTAGCACAAGCATTGTTGATAACCTATGAGAGCATCAAAACAGTAAATTGAACAAATCTCATACAATTTGTTATACTCTCCACCTGATATGAATTCTGTTAAAAACTAACCTGGCTGGCAAAAAACAAGTTGGGATTTGGATCCGTAATCACAACACGGTCATCTTTTTCCCCTTGGACGCCATTTGAAAAGGAAAATCAACCCATAGACAGGCCTGAAAATAAAAAATAAAATTAAAGGCTGAAACTCCAAACATGTATTTACCATGAACAATACTGCAAAGTTAAACAGCCGCTAGGATCCATGAACTAACCTCAGGTTGTTAAGAGAATCAAGATCCAGTGAATACAGCTCCTCAACGTGCAAGGACATGTCAAGGCATCAAAATGGCGTACATAGTCTAATTTTGGTTAAGAAATATTGTTGAATATGTATTACACCAAACCAATTTGAGGCAAAAGTGGTGATAATTATAGTGTTTGTCTAGCATAGTTCAGTTTTGATAAGAATCAATGAAAAGATAATGAAGATAATTTTCGATATGTGAAGGGAAATGTTATGCCACTCTGCTTGGTCTTGTTGGTTTACGTTTTTTTAGAAAAATATTTTTTACTTAAATGAATTATCAAGTGTCCCTATAAACATGGATTAGATTTTAAATGAAAAGAGATTATTTTAAAAAATTTCAAATGAGATAATAAAGTTATCTTGTAATCTCTTATAGGTATCCTAAAAGTTTATGATTCCACAAGTCTTTATAAATAGCACTATGACTTCTTCACTTTCATTTCAACTCCTTATCTTTTTAATCCTTATACCCATATTTAGGTTTGCATTCTTATGGAAATGGGAAAAAGGGCTGACAGCATACTTGTGAAATTAATATGTTTTCTAATATCTTCATTAATGATAATTGGTGTTGCCTCGTCGAAAGTAGCAATGGTGGGAAAAGTGTTAGAATCAGTGAAGAGAAATCTTCCACCAAATGGTTTTGGCCTCACTCCTACTATGGGGTATGTATCAATCTTTGTATATCATAGATGCATCTCTTTTATAAACCTCCTGCACCAGGTTTTGTTTTGTTATAGCAGATTGATGATTATATTTAAAAAATGCTGGCTTCTCCTTTTTCTATAGGTGGGATAATCGGAATCAATTCCGGAGTGATGTTCATGAGGATGTCATCAAAGCTGCCGGTATGTTTGTTTGTTTATACAGAATTATCGATTTAAAATTTCTTTCCTATGTAACAAGAGTAAGAGTTTTGTACATCTTACGTGCTTGGTTGAATAACAGATGCTATGGATTCCTATTGTCTTCATTAAGTTAAAAATATAAATTAACTTTTGAGTACATATCAAATTGTTTATCAATTTTTAAGTGCATATCAATTTGTATACCGGGCATATAAGTTAAATCAATTAGTTATAATTAAACATATTAAATGATTTAATATAAATTAAATATAAGTAATCATAATTAAACATATTAAATTAATCATATTTTAATAAATTACAATATTATATAATAGATACCTTGAATACTTTAGGTTCAGTATGAATACATTTAATGTAATCAACTTTATGATCCTTAAAATAATAATCTTTGTAAACTTCTATTAAAATGTATAAATTTGATTAACAATTTATTATAAATGACATAAAAAGTTATAAAGTTATATCATATGGATATTTATATTCATAAATATTATATAATCACATGTAAATGCAATAATACAAGTGTATGTTATTATAAAATAAGTAATGATAACAATATTTTTGTAAAGAGAACTAGTTTAGAAATGGAGAAAAAGGGTTAACACCTTACTAGCAAAGGTGATATGTCTTTTAATGTTGATAGGAGTGGCACCATCAAAGCCAATAATAACGGGAAAGATGTCAAACACCAAAGCAAAGTATTACAGTGAGCGATTCAGCCGAAATCTGTTAGCAAATGGCCTTGGAAGCACTCCTCCAATGGGGTAATAAATATTTTTATACAAAAATTTTCTTGTACTTAAGATATATTTAATTTGATTGGTGTTGTTTATCTTTTTTTATAGGTGGAACAGTTGGAATCATTTCTGGTGTAATATTAATGAAAATATTATCAAGCAAGCTGGTTAGTTCATATACAAGTTTAGTTCTTTTAGCTTTATTATTTTTATGGCAGTACCTAAATCTTATTTATTTGATTTGACAGCTGATGCTTTAGTTTCTAGTGGTCTATCCAAGCTTGGATATAAATATGTTAATATTGGTATGTTTCAATTATATTTTTCCTCCCTGTTTATATTATGTTCTATGCTCTTAGCTTTATTTGACAAAAATAACTAATGGAAGATTGCAACATCTTGATTTCATAGATGATTGTTGGGGGGAACAAGTTCGCGATGCACATGTACTTTTTTGCTATATCTTTATTCTATTTTTTCATCTTTAAATTGCAAAAATGAAGTCAATACTTAACAAATGATGTCTATATTATATTTTAGGGTCATTTACAAGCTAAAAACACAACCTTCCCATCCGGTATTAAAGCTCTAGCAGACTATGTTCACAGTAAGGGGCTCAAGCTTGGGATCTACTCAAGTGCAGGGTAACATGAATAATTATTTTTTTTGTCCTTTTTGAGGAGACTGGATCGCATATATTTATTTTTATCTATTTATTTTTTCAGGTATTATACGTGTAGCAAAAAAATGCCTGGTTCACTTGGTTACGAGGAAAAAGATGCCAAGACCTTTGCCTCATGGGTACGTATTATGATATTCATACTATATTTTTCATTTTGAGTTCTATTATATTAATATCTTTAATGTAACTCATTGTCTATGTAGGGTGTTGATTATTTGAAGTATGATAATTGCTACACTGATGGCTCAAAACCATTAGACAGGTAATTGAAACAATAATATTTTAGAATTTTTCCCTTTTTTCGTTAAAGTCTGTGGATATAATTCCTTAATTCCTTATACTACCTTGTTCCGGTAGATACCCTATGATGACTAGAGCTCTGATAAAGACTGGCCGCCCGATTTATTACTCACTATGTGAATGGTAACAAAATTTCATCTATGAAAATGTTTTGCTTTACCTTTGTAAGTTAAATTATTAACGAAATCTTCATTTGGTTTAATATGTTTTTGTTATATATAGGGGAGATATGCACCCATCTTTGTGGGGTTTTCAGGTAGGAAATAGTTGGAGAACTACTGGTGACATTCAAGACACTTTTGACAGGTAATGTATTTTATTATTAGAGTTAGTAATTATTTCTCTTAGTGATTACTTAATTATTATCTCAATTGCTTTTGTTATTGTCAGTATGATTTCCATAGCAGATGCCAATGAAGTTTATGCTAAATATGCAAGGCCTGGTGGATGGAATGGTTAGAATTTTAAAATTATGTAAAAATAGTTTCTGGGAAGTTGTTTACCTTTAATTGATGATTCATTCTCCATTCTCTTACATTTTAACAGATCCTGACATGCTTGAGGTGGGAAATGGAGGGATGACAAAGGATGAATATATTATACACTTTAGTTTATGGGCTATCTCCAAGGTATTGCAACGACTTTTTATTACCAATGATTTTTCAATCAATTAATGCATTTTCTAATATCGGTATTGCATTTACAGGCTCCCCTTTTGCTTGGCTGTGACGTGAGAAATATGACTAGGGAAACGTTGGAGATTGTTGGCAATAGAGAAGTCATAGCTATTAACCAAGGTAATATTTGATGATTTTATGTACGCCTGGTTCCATTATTCATGAGCATAATTAGACTTATAAATACTGACTTTTATATTACAGATCCACTTGGTATTCAGGCTAAGAAAGTTAGAGAAGATGTTGAGGTACAAAAAGCAGGATGAAGTACTGCATTTTAATGTAGTTTTCATTTTATACTTTGTTGAGAGAGATCATTTCATTTGTTTTTTCGGCTCATACAGGTTTGGGCAGGGCCTCTCTCACGCTATAGATTTGTTGTACTTCTAGTCAACAGAAATCAATGGCCTGCTTCTCCATCTGCACACCTGACAGACATTGGACTCCCACCAAAGACTTCAGTCATAGCTAGGGATCTCTGGAAGG
>JAVXUL010000012.1:1578472-1601909 GCA_035590515.1 Trichilia minutiflora | reverse complement strand
GGTGTACTCAATCACACAGAATACAACCTGTAGGCCTGTAAGGCATTCACAAAAACCTGTTTTCTCAAACATTTTATAAACACTTCCAAATCAATCCAGCCTGACACCCGAACTCCAAAGAATAAAATAAGGCCACAAGCACTTTGAATATTTGGAAGTACACATAGATAAATAAAAACATTTAATCAAATAAAGTCTACAGGGATTAATCTAAAGAGAATCTCCCCTTTGATCTCAATTTCATCGAACAGTTCCACCTAGCTGCTTCATATGTATCTACTGTACATCGATGAACAATATACCAAGCCCTTTCTAATCGTAGGGTTTTCTTTAACTCTTCTAGAGTTAAAGGGTGATGATAGGCCGCTAACTCCATTACTTCTCCATGATACCTTCACATAAAGCTTTTCAAGGTTTTCCCAGCTCCTTGGCGTATTGACAATAAGGTGTTCAAGTTTTGACTGCGGGTTTCTGTCTCTTTGAATTCATTCTCAAAGAGGGCCACCAACTAGTTAAAACTGTTGATACTAGACGGTGGTAAGTTCTTGTACCAGTGCCTTGCCGACCCTTCTAAATTCAAGAGGAATGGTCTGCACATTTGTAGCTCGGTTGAGTCCTGAATCAGCATCATTTGTTTGAACATGTCAACGTACAGGGATGGATCCATCTTCCCTGAATAGAGGGCAACTGGGGCATCTTAAACTTCTTGGGGAGGAGTAGAGACATGATTTCTTTTGACAAGGGGGACTTGAACCCAGAAGTAGGGGCTTTCTCTGTTCCTGGGTTCCTTCTCTGGGCAGGAATGTTGTATGCTCCCATTTCACATAGCATCCACTTCACATACTCTTCCATCTCTTTCCAGCTTATAGATGCTACTACCTCCTTCTCTCAGGCATATTTCTCGTTGAGGAAGAACATCATGTCGGTGGAAGCTAGACTGGGCTCCATCCTTGATTGTCTCACTCCTCTATAATTTTCATTAATGTTGTTTCTTTTGTGTCCATGCCTTTCATAGATTTTGAAAGGGTTTTGATCTCCTGAGGCACGAAAGTGTTCTCTAACCTTTCAGTCACTTTGGCATTTCTTTTCTGCCCGACCGTCAATTTGGCCTCAGGTACCTGACCACACACCTCTCTGATCCTCGAGCTCTCTCTGCACGGTTGCTTTGGAGAGTTTTAATTTCTTGTTCTTCAAGGGCGAATGGCATTCTCCTTTCTCCTAAGCAGACGAGTTCCCTGGCCATCTACTTTTTGACCTCCAGGAGTTCCCTCTCTGGTGCTTCGGTCCTAATAACCAGGAATCTGTCTATGTATCTGCCTCCTGACCAAGGTCTCTTTCGTGTCAAGAGGGTTGTCTCTCTTTCACAGGCAGTGTTTTTGCTGGAGCTGGAATTTTCGTCTTCTTCCATCCTTCACCAAATGGTGCCTCAATGACTATTTGTTTCCACAGACGATGCCAGCTGTTAGTGTAAGAAATATCTATGGACTCTCCTCACAGCCAACTAGGAATGACTCTGTTGGAGAGGTGTGAGAGCAATGTGGCTATGACTGGTCGATGAGTCTTCCACTAAAGGATGGCTAGGTATTCGGCTATTTTTGGCGAAGCTTTACCTCTTAAGCCTGCAGAAATAATAACACCTTCGGAGTGACACCGGGTGGGGTTCCCAGCGAAAAAACTCTAATGGCTAAGTCAAAAACTAGTGAAGGAAGGTAACCCAGGTTCTGATGAATGAAGAAGAAAGAAATCAAAAATGGCAAATATTAAGAGTTAAAAGTAGAAATCACCGAAGATATGTTGTTGGAGAAGAAGGAATTTTGCTCCAAAAATGGTGTTTGCCAAATCTTTTAATTAAAAAAGATCCAAATCCCCTTTTTATTGGAAAACATGAACTTTATATAGTGCCCCCATGACAATGACTAGGCATCAGAGAATGGGAATAATAGGACGTCTATCATGTGACAAAGTGCAGCTGTATTTCATAAATACTCCCACTGACACATCTGAAAGTGGTAGGCTTGACACCATCACATCATCGAAAGATAGTCAAAAGATGGGACGAGTGCATTTATGATAGGACAGTTACCTAGGTAATAGGTCTGCTGTCAGTACTCATTCTTATTTTTGAATAGTAGAGGCACGCATCTAGTAGTTCCCGCGTAAGGTTTTATTGGAGAGCTTAATACAGAAGAAAATCCTACCTGTGATCGTGACTGGTACTTGAGGGCCGATTTTGATACCTAGGGCGGAGATACCCTGAAGCTTATAGCTACTGGACACCTGAAAACTAGGGCACGTCTTTAATGACTGAAGAAAGGGGTACCTAAAAACAGAGTTTGAGACTTGCGACGGTGAAACTTCTGAGGCGATGAACTTCTTGGGGTGAGGGCTACTTGGGACGATGAAATTCCCAAGTCGAGTGATGCTTGGGATAATAAAACTTCTGGGGCGTAGGGCAATCAGGTAAGGGAACACTTGAGACGTGAAACACCTAGGACGATGATTGCCACATACCCTGCTAGTGTGGACTCTATGTGTCAACCTTACATTTTCTCCACAACACAAATCATCATCATATTTTGACATTAATCCCCAATGCACTATTTTGCAACTAATCCCTCTTCTAGATATGTGATATCATCTTCAACAACACTTGTCATCCACTTTGAACTCCAATGATCTTCTCATAACATCTTACTTATCTACTACTTCACCACCTTTTACAAAGTCAATAGCTATTATCCCAAGATAATCTCTACTATACTCAACCCTGTCCTCGATAACTAATAAATATTATAGCAAAATTGTGTTGAATATAACAAGTTCCTCTAACTTGTTATCACATAGTGTTGTAGGTCTTCCTTTGACAATGCATTCACCCTCTCAGTTTGTTGGTAATTGACAGTAGAAAACTTCAACTCTGATCCTATTAAGTTGAAGAGCATTGTCCTAAACCTTCCCGTGAATCCTATACCACGGTCGTTGATGATGTCCCCTAATATTTTGAAATATTTTATCACATATTCATGACACAACTCTTGTTGGTATGTCTACTAAGTATGCATGTGATGCTACATGAATACCACATACTTAAGAAATTGATTTACCACTAAAAAGAGTTGACTTCAAACTTATTACCTCTGCCATTCCTGAAATAAATTCAGGAGAGATTGTGAAAGACTCAGTCATTTCTTTCTCTCTATCTTTTGTTTAGTTGGTGCACTGAACAAGTATTGACATACTCTGGCATATAGTTTTCCGTGTGGGCCAAGAATATAACGTACCCATAACACTACCATCTGCTCAACCCTCAGATGTCTAGCCCATTGAGGGTCCCCACCCTCTGTAAGTCCTTACTCATAGGAACCTGTATTCTCCTACTATGTGTATAGTTGAGGTCCTTCTCAAACCCATAACTTTGTACAAGTTCTAGCTTGATTCTCTTAAAAAGTTTTTGACAATCAGCATCCGGGTCTATTGGATTTCGAAGCTTGTTAGTGAAGTTAAAAGCTATTATACTTAGAGTGGCCATATACACTTTAACATCCTTATAGCTAAGAGCACCTACCACCTGCTTTTGCCTACTAGGCCGATCAAGGATGACCTTGACTTAGCTCTCATCCATCCAAATTCTGCCCTAATAGAATTCATATTTCTACTTTTTGACAAGCAATTTGTGCTCACAGACCTATGAGAACACTGAATTAAGGTGTCATAAGTAGTCCTCTAACAACTCCTTGTACACTATTATATCATCGAGATATACCACTACCAAGTGGTCCTCAAATCCAGCTCTGGAATAACACCGATTGAATGCACCAAAATCCAAAAGCTCGACTAGTTATTTTTGAAGTCTCACCAACTTAGAAGATGATCTCTAATAAAGAAGACTATACAGGAAGTCTTTCAGGAAGACCAGGTTTCAACTCGATGATATAATCCCTTGTACGTCCTGTGGTAAGGCTTGAGGAAATTCATAATGCATGGCATCTACAAGCTGTTTTAAAAGCTTTCTACACTCATTAGGCATGTCATCAACCTGATCCAACTCTAACTGTTACTAATGTTACCCATAAGAATTTTCCTTTCTCTTTAAGCCTTTCTCAAATTAAGTAATAAATTAAAATGATGATCTTGATCTGGTCTCACGTACCATGAACTCACATGGTACCAAACATGGCCCTCAATATCCATAACCCATACATTATGAGTGTATAGGAAAACCACACTCCGGTGTGACTTGATGCAAATACAGTACATCAAACTCTTTTTTGTTAGCTAATGACCCTATTTGGTCGGCGCTGGCCTTTACTTCCTTCTTTCTATCACTTTTGGATTATCCAGCCTTTTTGCCCTTTTTAGATTCTTTTTATTTAGTTAGAGAGATTATACTGAACTCTTAAATCAATCAATTCCACTACAATAGCTATTGCATTTGGTAGATCCTACATTGCTTGTCTTTTCAGTTCCAACTGAGCCTAAGACTGTAATCCTAACATAAAGTTGAAGAGCTTGTCTTCATTCAATATGTTTTTGATGTCCAATATCAATGAACTAAAATTTTTAATCTCTCTCTTTGGTAATCCACTCATATTGTTAAGTCCAACATTTAAATCATTGGTTGCTTGGAATCGACATTCTCCTGAAGTCTATTCTGCCATCAAAGTTTAGCGATCTCACTCTAGGTACATGCTTTGCATTGGTAACTCATTCTGCAACTGGCACGTGAGCAACCTTGCAATATTACTTCACATCTCACAAAAAATTCTCTAACTCATTGACACTCTGAGCGCCAATAGTCTTTATCCTGCCTACTGCCCTCAGTGCTTGGTCTAAAGATTTCCACAACAAAGTTGTCAAAAGTCTATTCAAATTGTCAATTTTCTTATATTGTATAGCCACCACTTTAACTAATGGAATGGCCTTTGGCTCCACAATGCCCATAACGACTTCTAAATGTCCAAGTTTTGCTTTGATTATTTTACCTAACATTCTATGTATGCAACTAGCAGACTTTAGTTCCTCTAAACCTTAACTCTGATATCAACTTGTCATGGGTCCTTTTTCTCATGTGCGACAAGGACTCATGATGGCGTTAAGTTCTCTGACTTAGCCAGCCAACTCATCATGTAATGTTGCGAGATCAAGTATGATTATGCACTGATTTTTTTCCAACACACAAAACATAACAACCAATGCGTCCTACTTGTAAATGGAGGCTATAACCAATATACTTTTTATTGCTCATAATAACAAAGCATTTACAATTGATGCCCGTGAGTCATTACCACATCGATAGTGATTATTATACATGAGAGATATGAATGTGATGTGTTACTACCCCTATATATACAACTCTGGTATATATAGGTTTGTGACACCAGTTGAAGAGTGACCAAACACCCCCACTCTTTTAAGGTATAGTGACACAGTCCGTCATGCCACCAAATCTACTTCTTTTAATGTCCCAACATCTAAGGCAAATCTACTAATGCCAATCTCGATATATTTCACTGGTTTTACTCTATCTTGGGTTAATCAAAAGGACGACTCCAGTCCTCGACTAGCTTGTATAATAAGACAAACCCTTACTTACCACCCTCACCCAACCATTCTTAACTAGAAACCCTCACTTAACACTATCTTAGTACTACCCCTCCCTTAACTTAGCGTACCTTAACACTCATCTCAAGTGTAGCGGCATAATCTATTGTACCACTGGATCTCCATACCTTAGAGATTTTAGCCCTTACCCAACACTTTGTTCAAACTACCTACAGTATTCTAGTTTTCTATGCATCCCCTGTGTTGTACTTCTTAGACAGTTTAAGGTCATTACCTGATAACACAGGCCAACGCCCGTCCACTACTGCTCGCCTTGGTCCCAATGTCTCGCACACTAGTGATACTCACATGCTTGCCACTACGAGTGCATATATATGTGTTGTGCTGCCTGTAGTTGCCTATTCTCTTGCATGCATCCTTGCAATGTTGGGCCAATGGGTGTGGCACAACTGTACGCCTCAGTGTATGTAGTCTGTCGCATGTGTCCTTATTAAATATGGTAAGGGAGGTGCGCTCTCGCATCTTTGCACTTGCTCTAATCTTTGCCTACACTTTTGTTATCATACCCCAAACAACATACAAATCTCACCTTACTTTTATATCCATAAATCCGCGCATATATCCATATCCACTTAGACTCGACACAAGACCTCAAGCCAAACCTAAATAAAGTATAACCAATTCAAGTATGTGACACCTAACATCAAGGTCGTAAGTGAATTTAATAATGCATATAATTTATTTGAGGGTAAGTAACCAACGTTTTACTAAAAATTTGGTCACAAATATAAATGCCGCTTTATCATTTTTTAATTTTTATAGCGTGATTTACCATGAGATTAATAGGGTTAATTTTATAGATTTAATATATACTAATCCAAACTAAGATTAATAGTAAATAAACTTTTTGTTTTAAGAAATATATATCCTTCTATGTAGATTAATAATTTATTATAAAATTTAATTTATGTTTATGTATACAGTAACTATTGAGTATTACAAGGCTTGAGTATTCGTAAACTAAATAATAAAGTTAATTACAAAATTTAATATATTTTAAAATTAGAAGGATATATGTCTGTGTGTCTCTGTGTGTATATATAAAATTTTTTATCAATTATTGTTGTAAATTGATTTTATACGATTGTCAATAGATTTTTTTCTCTTTTTTTGTATGTATAATGTTAGAAAAAATATCATTTTGCTCATGACTAATACGATCAATTTAATAATAAATCTTTTCTTATGCCAAAATGAATATTCCTTATTACATATAATAAAAATTCTTTACTCTTGCATACTGTTGATTTTTATAATTTTCTTTTTTATTTATATGATATTATTCTTGATTTTTTTCCCATAGAATATGTTTTAAATTGATGGAATAACGTTATTAAAGTATTAAAACAAATAAGCACATAAAACATATTTCAATTTATAATTGTTGTAGCAATATTCTAATAAATTAAATAATATTTAGTACACATAATTTCATATTTAACATGAAATTCTTATAATAACATATGAATTTAAAATTTAATATTTTCTTACCATGAAGTATACAGATTAAATTTAATAAATAAAAATATAGTAATTAAAAAAGAAATAACTTACCTGATTAATGGGCAATGGTTACCTGTTACTTGGATAACGAGTTATTTATTATTCCAAAAAGTTTAATTATCATTAATAAGAAATAAAACATAGAGTTATTCTTTTTAATTTAAAGGATCATAATTTTTCCATTATTGGTAATGGGATTCTCCTTTATGCATAATATAATTTTTTCAAATCAAGTGCTGGAAAAACATTGTTAAATTTGCTTTGGATGTATGCTGATAATTAGCAAAACACACCACATCATGGTCACGTGGCCATAGGCACCACATTTGCTATTATTAGCAAACAAGTTTTTAAGGCACAATGCATTATTATTGCACACCACATCATTTTCACGTGGCCATGGGCACATAAGTTGCTATCATTACTAGCAAACAAGTTTTTGAGGAACAATATATCATTACCATTTGCCATTATTGCTTTGAAATTTGGATATAGATTGCTTGTAGTGAAATGCAGGCAACTGTATTAACATTTTTTTTCTTTAATTTCAAAAAAAAATGGATAGTATTATCTGTTAAACACTTATCTATCTTGAGTTAATTACATAAATGTATAAAAAAAACTCTCTAATTATCATTTTTATTAATTATTTTTTTATTATTTTAAGAAATCCCAGAAAAATCTCAAAAAAGAGGGAGAATTTAAAATTAATATAGATTTGTGTGATCCGACTTATTTGTAATCCTAATGTAACAACGTAGTAAAAGCAGCATTAAAAAATATGCAAGTCTTCAAGAAAGTTTCCATATGTAACAACTTTGTCTTCGCTACTTATTCTAAACCATTTCTCTGCAAAAGTAAACCATTTGCCTTTTTCATTTTAGAAGTAGAATTACTTTAAAAATGGAGAAAAGGATACCGGTGAAAGTGATATGTCTATTAATGTTGATAGGATTTGTTTCACGGAGACCAACAATAACGGGAAAAACGTCAAACACTAAAGCTCAGTGCTACGGTGAGAGACTCAGGCGAAATCTGCTAGCAAATGGTCTTGGAAGCACTCCTCCAATGGGGTATTAAACAATTTGACACAATATTTTTTCTAATATTCAATATTGTTGAATTTGACTGATGTATTATATCTTTTTTATAGGTGGAACAGTTGGAATCATTTTGGATGTAATATTAACGAAGATATTATCAAACAAGCTGGTAAGCATATATCCATAGTTTAGTTTTTATCTTTATTATTTTTACGAAGTAATGGTACTCAAATCTTATTTACCTGATTTGACAGCTGATGGTTTGGTTTCTAGCGGTGTCTCTAAGCTTGGATATAAATATGTTAATATTGGTATGTTTCAATTAAATTTTTCACACTCTGTTTATAGTATATTCTATGCTCTTAGCTTTGTTTGACAAAAATAACTAAATGAAGATTGCAATATCATGATTTCATAGATGATTGTTGGGGGGAACAAGTTCGCGATGCACATGTATTTTTCTGCTATATCTTTGTTCTCTATTGTCCAGGATGCCTTGATGTCAACTTCCAGCTCCAGAATTATTGCAGAAACAGATGAACAAAACACAACACACAACTGCAGCAATCTCCAGCACGACTCCAGAAAGAAACCAGCAAGAAAGAAAATATAGAAACAAAGAAATGAAGAAAAACAAAACTTTCAGAATGAATAAACACACAACACTAGAAAATTAAGTCCGAGAGAATGAGAGATTTCAGAAGAATACATCACTGAGTTTTTATTCAAAATGTGCCATCTGTACAAACTGAAACTAGGCTCCTGCTTATATACTAATAGCAGCATCAAGATTCAAGAACTTTAATCTTGAATCTTGAATTCTGTTTCTTGATCTTGTAATTACACAATTGACAACCAATATCTAGCTAACTAAACCAGCTATTCATAAAATGGTTAACTCAGCACACGGTATATTAACATTCAGCTACTGATTTTATAAAGATCACAGCACAACATCTATTTTCATGTTTAAACTGCAAAATAAAGTCGGTACTTAACAAATGATGTGTATATTTTAGGGCCATTTACAAGCTAAAAACACAACCTTCCCATCTGGCATTAAAGCTCTAGCAGACTATGTTCATAGCAAGGGGCTCAAGCTTGGGATCTACTCAAGTGCAGGGTAACATTAATAACTATTATTTGGTCTTTTTTGAAGTAACAGTAGCGCACATATTCATTTTTATCAATTTATTTTTTCAGATTTTATACTTGTAGCAAACAATTGCCTGGTTCACTTGGTCACGAGGAAAAAGATGCTAAGACTTTTGCCTCATGGGTATGATGACATTCAAATTCAATTTTCATTTTGAGTTCTACTATGTGCGGATTTTTAATGTGATTTATTGCCTATGTAGGGTGTTGATTATTTGAAATATGATAATTGTTACACAGATGGCTCAAAGCCAATGGACAGGTAATTAAATCAATAATAATGCAATTTTTCCTTTGTTTGTCAAAGCCTATGGATATAATTCCTCCTATTACTTTGTCTGTGTAGATATCCTATAATGACTAGAGCTTTGATGAAGACTGGACGCCCTATTTACTACTCAATATGTGAATGGTAAATGTCATCTCTAAAAATGTTCTATTTTACCTTTGCAAGTTATCAGCAAAATCTTCGTTGGTTTAGTATCGTTTTATTATATAGGGGAGACATGCACCCATCTTTATGGGGTTTTCAGGTAGGAAATAGTTGGAGAACTACTGGTGACATTCAAGACACTTTTGACAGGTAATACATTTTATTATCGAAATTCATAATTATTTTTTTAGTGGTTAGTTAAATATTCTGTTAATTACTTTGTTATTTGGCAGTATGATTTCCGTAGCAGATGCTAATGAAGTTTATGCTGAATATGCAAGGCCTGGTGGATGGAATGGTTAGAACTATTAATTATGTAAAATAGTTTTAGGTAACCTTTAATTGATGATTCATTCTCCTTTCTATTACATTTCAACAGATCCTGACATGCTTGTGGTATCAAATGGAGGGATGACAAAGGATGAATATATTATACATTTTAGTTTATGGGCTATCTCCAAAGTACTAAAACAGTTTTTTATTACCATTAATTTGATCTATGAATTAATGCATTTTCTAATGACTTGATTGGTAACGTATTTGCAGGCCCCTCTTCTGCTTGGTTGTGATGTGAGAAATATGACTAGGGAAACTTTGGAGATTATTGGCAATAGAGAAGTCATAGCTATTAACCAAGGTAATATTTGATGATTTTATGTACTCCTGATTCCATTATTCATAAGTATTGTTAGCATAGACACTAGTTTTATTTACTATTCTTTATCTTTGTTACAACTGTATTTATCATGTTATTTATCTTTTATTGTTAAGTAGTTTAAATTCTGGTAGGAATTATCTTAGTTGTTAGCTTTAAATAGAACTCCTCATTTGAAGGAGTTAGAGACTATATTGAACTCTTCTATGGGTTTCTATATAACTCTTCTACATTCGGTAGAAGATATATCTGAAATAAAAGTGAGAATTCTCTATACTAATTCTACAATAAGCATTATTAGACTTATAAATATTGAATTTTATATTGCAGACCCACTTGGTATTCAAGCTAAAAAAGTTAGAGAAGATGTTGAGGTACTAAAAAAGGAAAAAAACAACTTTTTAATGCAGTTTTCATTTTATGCTTTGTTGAGAGAGATTATTGTTCAAGCAATCATTTGTTTTTTCGGCTCAAACAGTTTTGGGCAGGGCCTCTCTCACGCTATAGATTTGTTGTACTTCTAGTCAATAGAAATCAATGGCCTGCTTCTCCCTCAGCACACTTGACAGACATTGGACTTCCACCAAAGATTTCAGTTATAGCTAGGGATCTCTGGAAGGTATTAACTATTTATATTTTTTTATTCAATTTTATATCACTATGCATAAAACTTGATTTACTTTTTGTGGTGGTATGCTATACAGCATGAAAATTTGCCAAAACCAGTGGTAGAAAACTTATCCACCCACCTGGATCCTCATACATGCAAGATGTACCTGTTGACACCTATTTCTTAAGATAATTAACACAGCAAGCATTTGGCTAGTGATTTTTTATGATGTAATAATCTTATATAATTTGGGAAGTTTGAACCTTTTTATATTGTAATAAGTTTCTTTTGGTTAGTGTGACTATAATTAATAATTTTCTTTGTTACCGTTTAGTGGAAATTAATTTTATGATGCTTGGAAGAATCAAATGTATTGTTTTCTCTTTATCTGCTTATTTCATTTCTTCTGTGCTATTGAACAAGAACTTAATGCGCAACACGACAAACTTAAAAGAGAATCTTCTATGGTTTTAGGATTTTAGAATTTAGGGTATATATTTTAGGTTTTTATTATAGTTCACAAATTGAACAACCAGCCTTCGTTAAAGCTCTAGTCATTACAAGTTATCATGCCATTAATTTAATTACTTGTCTGTTGGCTTTGAAAATGAATCTATATGCCTTGGTTTCAAGCTTAAAAATTAAAGGTTTTATTAATTAATATTGAAGAACAAAAATAAAACAAAAAACACTATTTGATAACTATGCTGAGGAATATATTAATAATAAAGTAGAGAGTATTATGCATGATCAATATGACGATGGCATGTAGTGAAGGGATACAATGATTTTATTGTGCTCAAAGTTTACAGGGAAGGGTAACAATGATTTCATTGTGCCCAAAGTTAAATAACATAATTGTTTATTAAACAATTGTAATCAAATAGAAATAATATAACTGTTCAAATCATGTATCTATAAAAGCCAACTATATACAATATGATTATTGCAAGGAAAACTCTTAAGTCTTGAAAGAGAAATAAAACAATTGCATAAATTGTATTAAACATTTTGTCTTGAGTATTTGGACATCTCTGCATGTAACTATCAATGTCACGACAGCGCAAGTGATTTCTAATAGTGGTATCAGAGTTAAAAGTATTGCAGAGAAAGTTCCAAAGTGGCAGAATTCTTCGTATTCAATTTTTACTTGATTTGAACATTATTTTTGAGTTTCTCTTTTCTTAGACACGGTCTACTTCTCAAAACAAATCGAATGAGACCAGAATCACTAAAATTCAATATTAGAAATGGCCGGAAAAAAAAACTATTAGACATGTGCATCACATGCACCATAAGGTTGAAGACAAGTAAAGACCATGCATAAGATATGTGCATCAGTTCTCTGATGACTCTATCCGATTTATGCCAACTCTGATCTAGTCTAATCTAGCCCATTCCAAGTCAGGTTTTAGCCAATTCCAGAATCGTTCTGACCCTAACTCTACTTTATTCAGTTCAAACCTGGTTCAATATCTCAATCCAATCAAACTGATTGGTTCGACCCATTCCCAATTTGGTTAAACCAATCGAATTTTACAAGTTCAGTTCAAGGTTTAAATCAATTTTGATCGAATCGAAATTTAATACCCTAAAATTTTTTGACATGTTAGATTGAATTGTGATCTTAAAATTTGGATTTAAGCACTCATAATTCAGAAAACTTTGAAAGAGCACGAGTAAAGAGAAGAAAAACAACGATTTTGCATCACCTCGACTTGCCAACACATCAACGAAGGATTAGTTTCATAGTTCCTAACTTGAGTGTAAGAAAACTTAATGTTTCAAGACAAATTCAAGGTCCGAGATTACTTTGACTCACAAGAATACTGAAATGTTTGGAGACCGTGCATATGAGATAACTAACTATTCAAAGCAAAAAGAATTGTTTTGACTTCTGAGAAAGGAAATGTGAAGAATCCTAAGAAATCATATCTATGATCGTATCTGAACGAGTATAAGATTAGGTTATTATAACTTAATCAGCTGCGAGTTAAAATTTACATAATTTTATCTATTTATTTGTGTTACATTGTTTTATATTATGACTAGTAAAATTACTTCTGATTTAGCTAAGATATAGAGATTAAATAATATTAATTATAATATATCAAAAAATAATTTTCTATTTAATGACACATGAGAAAATATTATATGTTATTAGAAAAGAAAAACCTATAGAAAATAAAGCCTTAGAATAATAATAAGAAGATAATGAATTAGTTAAGATAATAATTCTTAGTAGCATGCAAGATGATTTAATTCCTTTATATTATTGGTGATATACCCTTAAAATCATTTGTGTTATCGATTTTGGATAATTTGTATTGAATTACTATTTGAATATGTACTATACATAATTTTTAATAAAAAAATTATTTCAATTCATATGTGGATGCTGTTTCCTCTTCTTGTTTATACCAATAATATAGTATACATATGAATTGCTCAGATAATTTAGTTATCTAAATTATTTCCTACGAAAGCCGTATCAATTGAACATTGATACAGCACACTAGGCATATTAAATGTCTCTCGTGAATATGATGAGTATACTATTAGTATGAATAACATGATAGTATTATTATTACAACATTATATAGATTAACAGTTAGAGAACTATTTTTCAAACATAACCAAAGATATGATGAATGACACGAAAGTATAATGTTAATGATTTATTATATGATTATACTGGTATGAAATTACTCTTTTAACCTGAGATATCATGTCGTCTTTTGGTATAAATGCATATGATTTATATGGTGTATAAATAAAAGGCTAATCATGTCTTATATATAAAAAGTGATTTGATCAAGTGTTATTTATATCAAAATATGAATGATAGTCAATATGGGATCCATTGACTTGATATGATAGATTTTGAGGTTCCGTTAACTCAATCCAGATATGAGTTCCCTATTGAACATTAGTAAATGCTTGAAACATAAATCTTTGGCCAAAGCGGCTAAAAGTTACATGAAAGAGTTTTATGGTGAAGAGTTCAGTGCATAAACCAAAAGTCCAAGTAGAAATTGAGTTTATGGGTTTTGAGATTTATGAACCCTAATTTAGTTGGAATTAGACAAACGGAAGGAATATATCCATACATGATGTATAATAAAGTATAAAATACTCAATGAAGACTTTCGTTATTATGTTTTAGAGACTATAATATATTACTATATATTAACCATAATCATTGAACACCTGAATGATTTAAAACGAGTTCGATAATATTGAATTTGGGTTATGATTGATACTACAATGAATCCAAGAGATCATAACCAATAACTAATGATTGTTCTTACTATTAAAAAGAGTAAATATTATCTATAAGAGAGCTGGCACTCTCATAGATAATATTAAATTGAAAAATCTGAACTATTTATGCGTTAAATAGATTAACAAATAAGGGAGCTTTGTTTAATAATCCAAATATAACTTAAAATAAGTTATAATATTCTATTAATATTTAAAAATATAAATAAAATTAAAATAAATTTGACCAAAGCAAGTTTGATTGAACTTAGCATCTATTTATTATATTTTTAAAATATAAGGGCCTAGGTAAAATTTTATATTTACTATTAAGAAGCTTGTTGAATAAGTTTTGAAGCCATTTGTCATTGACCAAATTGATAAGAGCATTTAAGTAAATGGGATAAAAATATAAAAAGAGTCATTTTTTGTAATTTTTAATTAATTATCCATAATTTCTAAAATTTAGAAACTTAAACAAGCTTTCTCTCTCTTTAAATTCGATCGAGGCAAGAATTGGACATTAAGATTTGATTTCTTAGAAATCTCATACTTTTGTGATTAATCTTCATCATTTGATCACTAACGCTTAGTGATTTTACTTTTGGTTTGCTTAAATTTTGAATTTTAAGCATAATTTTATCATTCTTGTAAGTAAACCATAGCAACTTGATTTGTTTTCTATCAACTCTTTATATATGAGGGTTATGATACTGTTAAGGAAATTATAGATATATTAGATAATAAGTATAGGTTGAAATCTGATACATATATTCAATTAAGGTTAGCAGAATTTAATAACCTTCGTATGAATGAAAATGAAAGTACAAGGGATCATATAATTAAGATGGAATTACTTGCAAAAGATCTCTCAAATTCTGGTTATGAAATTTCTGATAAGATGCAAGTACCAATCCTTCTCAATAATCTATCAAGGATATGGGATCATGTTATAACCTTAATAACATATGGGCAAACTGATTTATCCATGACTATATTGCCTGTAATATTGGTAATTGAAGAGATTAGAATGAATAGAAGGAAAGAGGAGAATCATTCCAATAACCTTCTCTTAGTAGAAAGTTCTCAAAATAGCAAAGACAAGCACAATGATAAAATTTTTAAGTGACAGAATGGACCATAAAAGCCTGAACCAAAAGATAAAAAAACACAAAAAAAATTGGTTGCTTTATATGTAGGGATATTGATCATTTCAAAGTTCAATGTCCAAAACGTAAAGACAAGAAGAAGAAAAAGAAAGAGATTGTTTTGACTATTTCAGAAACACTCATTATTGAATGTCAGAATTAATAATAGATGGATTCTAATACTATTAGATATGTGACCAACAACAAAAGTCAATTTCAAAGAAAAAGCACTAGGAAACATCGGTTATACATAGGTAATAATACCTATGTTGATATTCAGAGTGTAGGAGATTATAAAATCTCATCCACGGACACTACTATAATATATACTTAATTAGATCAATAATGAATAAAACTTCCTTTTCTGATTATGTTTATGTATTAGATTCTAATGATACTTTGCTTTGACATTTAAAATTAGGCCATATAAATATAAATAAAATACTTATAATAAGCAATAAAGGATTGTTTTCTCAAATAAATTTGGATAAATTTAACATATGTGAATCATGTGTTAAAGGTAAATTATCGAGAAAACTTTTCTCGAATCATTGAAAGTTATTAGATTTACTTGAAGTAGTACATTCAGATTTGTGTAGATCTATAAAGACAAAAATATATAGAGATATAGAATATTTCATCACTTTTATTAATGATTATTCTAGATATGAACATGTGTATTTTTAAAGCATAAATCGAAAGCTTTTGAAAAATTCAAAGAATATAAAAAAGAAGAAAAAACACATTTGGATTGCTTGATCAAATCATTAAATATTAATCGAGCTATAAAATAAGAAGTTTTAATGATTTTTGCACAATAAGTGGGATAAGAAATATTTATACAATGCCCTATAATCCACAATAAAATGGAATAGCAGAAAGAAGAAATCAAACTCTAACGGATATAACTAGATCTGTGATATCTTACTTAGAAATGTCTTTATATTTTTGAGGAAAGGCATTATCTACGACAACATATATATTAAATAAAGTTCACACAAAATCTAAATTATTAACTTTATATGAAATATGGATGGGAACCAAACCTGATTTAAGAAAATTAAAGACTTAGGGATGGAAGGCCCATATTCTTATTCTTAAGCCTTTAAAAGGTAAAATTAGTAAAAAAAACATAGGAATACAGATTCATTGGTTATGTTGAAAATTAGAGTGGTTATCAATTTTATCATCCAAACAAGAGTCTTATAAAAAGTAGAGATGTTATGTTTATGGAAACTACGAACATAGCTATTTCTAATAAGCAACATGAGTTGCTTAATGAAAATAAAATCCCTACTTCTTCATCGTAACTTATCAATGATCTAAATATACAAATTAAGGATACTGTTGATCTCATAACTTCTACACAATCTAGTAAAGACGTCCAAATTAGTGGGAGAAAAAAAAAGGAACCTTCTTAATGATTGAAAGATCATTATATCTTTACCATTGATAAAGAAAATCAACTAAGTGATGATCCCAAAACTTATAGTGATGTTATAAGACAATTTAATTTCAAGAAATGATAATTAGTCATGAAAGATGAATTAAAATTTATTGAGAAAAATAAAGTTTGAGAATTAGTTGATTTACCTAAAGAAAGAAAACCCATTGGTTGTAAATAGGTACTAGAGAAAAAGTTAAAGGCTGGTAGTGTGAGGTTTTCATTAGAAAACAAAGGAAAATATTTGCATCCAAACATAGAAAACAATATAGGATCTTGAAAACTTATGCATGATTTAATGGATTTAATTATCCCAAAAAACATTAACTAAGGTTGAGATATATACCAAATTAAAGTAATCCAGTGAGTCACTCGTCTCCAAATGACCTCTAAGCATATCCAAATGCTGGTTTGATGATCATAATTCTAGTAAAATAGTTGAAAGACATTAACCATGCTATAAGCTTCAACAAGCTCATAAACATTTTCCTACACTTAGAAAAATATATCTCTTTATATAAGGACGTTAGAAACTTACGGAAACCAATTTTCCACCCTTTTCCATGCTCTTTTTCCTTTCCTTTCTTAGGTTTTGATAAAAATATATATATATTATCCACCATGGATGGTTTTAACCAAGGAAGAAGAAGGAGTAATAGTAGCTTTCACCTTCCCTCCTTTTTATTAGACGTATATGTCTTAAAAGAAAAACAAAACCAATTTAAAACACATGGTTAATTACTCTCTTCTAAAACCATACGAGTGGAATCCAATATAAAGGCTAAAAACACTATTTTTCTCTTCATTCAACCATCAAAAAACAAACAACAAAAACCATGTCATTAGTGGAATTTAAAAACAATTATCAAAGTATTTTGATATTATCGATTTAATAAGAAAGGAAATAATAATAATAATAATTATTATTATAAATAATAATAATATGGAATTATCACATCCATTCGTCTATATGAAAAATTATGTATTGTATAAGATTTTGACATTTGGCATCATACTGTTATATCATTTGTCAAATAAGGATTTAATTTTATTAAATAACACTTATTTAATAAATAATAAATAAACAAACTTTATTTATTACTAAATGAATTTTTAATCCTTTTCAAGTCTTCCATATATTCGTAAATCATATTTACGATATTCTAAAAATTACTGAAATATCTCTTGACATACAAGTACTAGCGCGTTATTATTAAGAGAATTTATTCTTTACATTAACGAATAAAATTGTCTATCGATCAATATATCAAAGTAATTTAATTTTAATCAATATAAAATATTATTAACTAACTTAATGATATTAATTTTGCCTATCATCATCTATCAATTATTGTGTATAACCCTCTGAGTTCACCGTGAACTAAACATGAGTCGATACAAACCCTTTTACATCACTTTGGCATAACTCATTATAGTCAAAGTTTTCAATAATCATGAGTTACTTCCAGTAAGATGTTATGACCCCTAGGACACAGAGAATATAATTTTGAATAAACCCATATAATCGTACTTATATGTAGTAAAGTCCTTCTACTATTAACTCCCAATTAAGTGTAGGCCATAAAATTATCAAATCTCTAACTCAATCATAGGATCATAAACAAAATCTATGTATCTGAAAACTCATTTTCAGAAAACACATATTCTGACTAGAGATTTTGATCCCCGTGTACGACATTCTTACCTAGGATCTCAAACTCGAATATCTGAGCTCGTAAATTCCACTTGATCATTATCTATTCTCATACAATAAGAACATATAACCATCAAACTTCTTTCACCAGATGTGGCAGCCCAATGCAATATACACAAGTGAATGATATGTCTCACTATAGATAGCAATCATGATGTCTCAGGTCTAAGGACTAGTGGTATACTAATATGGTTATGTGATGAATCATTGACTAAAGATAATCCCTCATATGATTCATCATGTTTGGTCACGCTCAGTAATACGTTCTCAAACATAATATCCATATTTATACTCTTGTGATATGAGATTTGTTACCCAACTCTTAATATCGAATACAAATCATTAACAATAATAAATATACCAATCATACAATGTCATTATCCCCAATAACATTATCTCAATCGATAATATATTCAGATGTATTTAAATTATAAACTCTATTCTCATATCTATAATACTTTATAGATAGAGTCTTGATATATAATACATCTCAGGATATCGTTTTACATTATTACAATAATCAATAAAATAAGATGTAACCGAAGAAATACAAAATGATAGTATAATACCATTTATAATTAATCGTAAATATTTATGATTAATTATTAAAATATATTTATTATAGATAATATAAGGTGTCAATTCAGATAAACGTATCATATTCGTGTCGTGTTAATAAACTTACAGTAATTTTTTTTGCTCATCTGAATCCAATCTGTTTATCAATCGTATCAAGAATTCTCAATTCAAATACAATCCATTTGTTAATCGTGTCATTCATTTAATAATTATATCATCCATTTATTAATCGTGTAATTTATTTTTTAAATAAGTTATATAACACGATATGATTAGATCATTAACTCAATCTAATTTATTCAATCCATTTAATTAATTAATAAAAAATATAACCTATTTAACTAACTATTTATTTAAATATAAACTAAGTATAAAATATAAATAAATAAAATTATTATATTAAATAATTATTTATTTAGACATAATTATTTATTTAAACATAATTATTCTTTTAACTAATCATATTTTAAACGAATAAACAAATTCAAAAGGTCAAATCCGAATCTGACATGATTATTAATCGTGTGACACGAATACGATCTGATTATTATTTATGTCAAAATTTTCAAATCCGAATTCATTTAACCATATCGAATTTGTGTCAAATAATTGTGTCGTAACCCAAATTGTCACCCCAAAGATAATATCCCTGACCCTTGTGATGACACGATTGGGTCTAGGACATATCTTTAACAAACTCTTAATTACACTAGAGCCAATCATTACGGTATCTTATACTCATCTTCTCAAGATGATAACTTAATTGTTGTTATGTCACTAGCTTAGTGAGTGGGTCCGTCACATACATTATTAGCTAACGGAGTTTCTTGCACAATCAGGTATTTATTTGATATAAATACTCTTATTAAATGATACTTATACCAAATATGTTTTCAGACTTCTAGTGAGACCTAGGTTCTTTACTCTATATTATTACTCTATTATAATCTTAATACAAAACTACTAGATTATTAATAGATGGAACCTCTTTAAGTTCACTCACGAACTTACAGAACCAAGCAGTCTTTCTTATAGTTTCAAAAGTAGTGATATATTTAGCTTCTACAGTATATAGATATAGACTTTTAGTTATCCACATCTTACTAAAAAGTAGAATTAATGTAACCTTCTATTGTTAATTCACTCATTCTATATGTCAAAACTATATCTTCAGTCATTCTTAAGTACCTTAGGATTGTTTTTGAAAGTAGACTAATGTTATTCTCCAAGATTTGTCTGATAACTATTCATAACATTTACAGTATAAGATATATTAGATCTTGTATATAGTATAACGTACATAAGACTCTTTATAGCTGAGACCTAAGAAACTTTTTTCATATGCTATTGATCGATTTCAGTCTTAGCTTTCATCTACCAAAAGAGATGAACTCCATAACTGTAAGGTAAAACTCTTCTTAAAGTTTCCATACTGAACTCTTCAATATCTTTTCTTTGTACATATTCTGAGAAAGACCTGCTATTCATTTCTCTTTATCTCTATAAAGATGAATACCCTAAATATAGGTCATTTCTTCAAATCCTTAATACATAATATTAGAGATATGCCCTAGAACCAATCATGTCATATGGTTCAGGATCACTATTTCTTTGTACATACTCTTTGTAATTATTTGTAAAAAATATTTACAATTAATAAAAATAACATTTTTAATATCTTGCATTATGTTCAGTTGCTATTTATTTTATTTTTTAATTGATCCAAGATATATCTTTGTATGTATTATGTGTTGAGATTCTATCTATAATGAGTTATAGATATGAGAACAGAATCTTTAATTTAAATACATTCAAAATTGGTTCCTGATTGAGGTGGTTTCATTAGGGATAATGACATTACATGATCAGTATATTTTGTTGTTGCCAATGATTAGTATTTGATACTAATAGTTGGGTGACGAGTCTCATGTCACAAGAGCATAAACATGGGTACCACGTTTGAGAACGTGATACTGAACATGACCAAACATGATCAATCACATGGGTGAATATCCACAGTTAATGATTAATCACACAGTCGTACTAGTGTACCATTAGTCCTTAGACTTAAGACATCACGGCCATAATCTGTAGTAAGGCATATCGTTCACTTGTGTATATTGCACTGGGCTAACCATGCCCGATGAAAGAAGCTTGATGACAATGTGTTCTTATTATATGAGAACAGGTGATGGTCAAAATAGAATCTGCTGGCTCAGGTATTGAATCTTGAGATCCTAGGCAGAACTATCATTTACGGGGATTAAATCTCTGATCAGAGTACACGAATTCTAAAAAAGAGTTTTTAGATACATGGATCCTGTTTATGATTGAGGTTCTGATCCTATGATCGAGTCAGAGGTTTAACTATACCATGGACCTGTACTCGATCAAGAGTCGACAGCAGAGAGACCTTACCATATACAAGTACGACTATATGGGTTCATCTGAACTTCATTTTCTGTGTTCTAGAGGTCGTGATATCTTGTTAGAGATCACTCATGATCATTGAGAACTTAGGTTATAAGGTGTTACACCGAAGTGATACAAATGCTGTAACATCCTGATCCAATGAGGGCGAGAAATGGCGTCGGGGCGAGGGTGCCTGAGCAAGGAGCGGGTTCTGGCAGGCTTTTAGGACTGTAGGGATGAACCGAATTCCACATTAGAATGGGAGAGAAAGTTACTGGGCTATATATGTAGAGTTAAAACCAAGTTGTCAATAAGGCCTTTTGGGATGGGTGGTGGTTTAACTCTAAGAACTACGCAGTTAAGCGTGCTTGGACGAGAGCAGTACCAAGATGGATGACCTCTTGGGAAGTTCTCAGGATAACCCATTACCAAGAATAAAACCATGAAGCCCCAAGGGTTGGGTCAAAGTGGACAATATTATTGACAGACTTGGACTAGGTGTTACAATTGGTATCAGAGCCAACTCTCTTCCAGTACGATGGTGGTGGTTCGGGAATGAACCAGACGAAAGCTAGTGGGCCTGTAACCTCCCAATCCGATGAGGACGGGAAGTGGCGTTGGGGCGAGGGTGCCTGAGTAAGGAGCGACTTCTAGCAGGCTTCTAGGACGGCAGGGATGAACCGAATCCCACATCGGAATCGAAGAGAAAGTTACTGGACTATATATGTAGAGTTGGAACTAAGTTGTCAACAAGGACTTTTAGGATGGGTGGTGGTTTAACTCCAAGAACTACGCAGTTAAGCGTACTTGGACGAGAACAGTACCAAGATGGGTAACCTCTTGGGATGTTCTCAAGATAATCTATTACCAAGAACAAAACCGTGAGGCCCCAAGGGTTGGGCCAAACGGAGAAAAATGTTGACAGACTTAGACCAGGTGTTACAAATGTGTTCGTATTTACTCATGTCTAGTTCACGGTGAACCCAAGGGGTTACACACAATAACTAGTACTTGATGATAGGCAAAATAATATTATTAAACTAGTTAATGATATTTCGTATTGAATAATAATAATAATAATAATAAATTGCTCCAATATTTGATCAGAATGCAATTTTATTCTTTATAGTAAAGAATACATTTTTCCGACAATGACAAGCTAACGCCCGTTGGTTCGAAAAATATGATAGTATTAATGGAGACTGAAAAAGATATATTTTGATATATCAAGTAATAAATAAAATTGTTTATTTATCACATATTTGTTAAGTACTCATTTATTAATAACTAAAAGTATTTATTTATTAAATATTAAATAATAATAATTATTTAATTTAAATGAATACTTGGATGACACTTGGCATCATGGTAGTTTGCCAAATGTCATCATCATATGTCTATCTTGCTTTTTATCCTATGGTCAAGATAATTCCATTTATTCTTAATTAGTGTAATGTCTATCTTGCTTTTTATCCTATGGTCAAGATAATTCCATTTATTCTTAATTAGTGTAATTAATAATAAATGGTGGAAAAGAAAATTGTTTTTATAATATATATATATATATATATATATATATTATTAATTTTATTTGGATAATTACAAAAGTTTTGGCCAATTACAAGCATCCATATGGTTTCTTCTCAATTGGATTTGATATATAATGGATGCCAACTAATTCCCACCAAAATAGATTCTAATCCATTTGTTTTAAACATTTTTTTTAATATGAATGTTGTATACGTGGGAGCTTCAAATGGATGGGAGTTAAATCCATTTTTTTTTTATTATTTAATATACCTATGGACGTGGGAATGAGATGGCATTAGAGATTGGTTTTCATTTTTGGAAAACAAAA
>JAVXUL010000012.1:1561906-1578372 GCA_035590515.1 Trichilia minutiflora | reverse complement strand
ATTTATTTTAATTATAGTCATTAATATTTTTATTGTAATAATAATGATAATAATAGTTTATTTATTTATTTTGTAATTTGATAATAATAAGAATAAATATTATTGCTAATAATAATGATAATAACAAATTTAAATTTTATTTATTTATTTATTAAAATTTAAAATAATAATAAAATATGAAAATAATACATAAAATAAAAAAAATGGGCACTTCCGAGTAAAGCTTACTCGGAAGTGCCCTCCTTACTCGGAAGTATGGAGGGCACTTCCGAGTAAACTTTACTTGGAAGTGCCCATTTTTTTTTTTTTAGGTATTATTTTAATATTTTATTATTATAATTATAATTATTATTAATTAATAATCTTTTTGAATTTAATAAATTATAATAATTAATAAAAATAATGTATTATTTAAATTTACTTGTTGTTAATAAAATTCTGTAATAATGTTAAATAATTATTTATTTATTCATTTAAATTATAGACAATATTAATTGTATTGTTATAATTAATTATGTATTTAGTATTAATAATAATAATTAGTATTATTATAAATAATTTATTAATAAAATGTAGTAGTTGAGTATTTATATTTTTAATAATATTTATTAAACATTTTGAATTTTTCGATTAAATTATAGCAAATAATAATTGAATTAAAAATAATAATAATAATAATAAATTATTATTTATTTAATTAAATTATAGGTAATTTTAATTGTATTGTTATTATTAATTAAATATTTATTTATAATAATAATAATAATAATAATAATAATGATATGGTATGATTAATAAATTATTTGAATTGATTAGTATTTAATAATTATTATAATTATTTTATTATTAAATTTTAATTGTCTTTAATAAAATTCAGTAATTAAATATTTATATTTAGAATTGTAATAATTATTTTTTTATTTATTTATTTTAATTATAAATAATGATAATTGTATTGTTATTATTAATTATATATTTAATAATAATATATAATTAATAGATGCAAATGCAAGTTGTAAAGATAGCCGCTGGAGGATTGCTGTTGTAGATATTTTGGAAAGGAGAACAGATATGCAAGCAGTGAGGATGTGGGGGTTTAGTAACCAAACTCAAAACTGTGTTCATCTCCTCAATCATTTCTTCTTTTCTAATTCACTAGCCCTCTTTCCCAATAATAAAAATTACAACTCGTCACTCGTAAAGACAGCCAACAAGAAACCGCCTCAGCTTCAGCCAGTCCATGCTGCTGCAACTAATGACATTGACGGCAGTAGCATTAAACGAAATGAAGTTGTGGCAAATGGGTCTGGAACGACGGCAAGGGGAAGGAGACTGCTCAAGGTTCGGGAAGAGAAGAGGAAGCGAGAATATGATAGACTTCACAAATATCCTTCATGGGCCAAGTAATTTTTCTTTCGCTTTTATGTGTTTGAATTAATGCCTCAATGAATGGCATTTTGTCTAACTGTAGGATGGATATACTTTATTACGATGTTACAGGGTCCTTGAAGATGCCTGCAAAGATGATGAGGAGCTCCGAGCAGTTCTTGGCGACAGCATTGGCAACCCTGAACTTATGAGAAAACGAGTTATTACTTAACCAAAACCCTTTCATCTTTTAATACGTCTTTAATCTATTTAGTTTGTTAAGTCATTCAGATTTGGATGATTGGGATGATGCTGATAATGAAAGTTTTTTCAAATAAATGGGAAGAAAAGAGGCTGTGTCTACACTTCTTTTTTGTTTCTAAGAAACTCTGGTGTCCATTATATTGATCTTGTGCAGGCCAGCTTTTATTAATGTCTTTGGCAAAACGTTGCAGGTTGAAGAAAGAGTTAGAAAGAAAGGCAGAAACTTCAATAAATCGAAAACCGGCTCTATCCTTGCATTCAAAGTGTGCTTTAGAGAGTAATTCACCATTTATTTTACATAAGTTTCACGCCAAGGGTTTAATGAACTTACTGATCAGTTGGTTCAACGAACTAATGATGTTATGGCAATTTTATGTACACTTTAGGGTTCAATTATGCAATGACATTATCTAGTAATTGATTATTCAAACTAGTGACTTGTTATGATGATGAGAATAGCTCTATCAAGTTAAATTCATCAATACTATGACAATGTTGCTAGTTTTTTATTGCAGTCATTGCTTTGCCAATGGTATTTGCTTAATTTGCTTGCCTTTTGTGAAGTAAAAGTACCACAATTGATATTGGTTGCACTGCTGTTTCTGAAATCCTGATAACCATATTAGCATAGGAATTACGTTGAGTCGAATGAGGGTTGGGATTGGAGCTGTTACTTCATGAAATATAGTTGATATACATCTAAACTTAACCTTTTATAATATTAATTTTCTTCATTTGACTGCTCAGCTTTAATCCTCTGGATTCTTACATATGGTTTGAACTATATGGATCACCATCTGATCGGGATGTTGAACTCATTGGTAGTGTAAGTGTGTCATAGAAGATTCTTCTCTTCATTTGTCATGTTGGCATTTCTTGTTCTATTATTAGGAATGCCTTTTATCATTATCGGCATTTACTGCTTGTAACTTTCATATTTATTGTTTATCTATTTTTATGGTCATGAAATTACAGGTTATTCAGTCATGGTATGTTATGGGGCGATTGGGAGCCTTTAATTCTTCTAATCTGCAGGTTTATTATTAGTTCTTTCTTTCCTATTCAGTCATTGTGCTTGTTTAATGGCCTAAGATTTGAATATGGGCAAGGTCTTTGTTTTTCTTCTGTGCATTGTGGAATCATGAGCATCTACTTTATGGTTATAATTGTAGAAGGTAATTTGTTTTCGTGCTAATGTTCATTCAAACTTTAAGCAAAGCCTGTTTGGTAAACCAACGTCATGCTCTAAAAATACGAAAAGATTAGCCTTTTCCTTTTTATTGATCCTCAAAAGGTTCATGCTTTAGAGATTTGTCTTGTATGCACCAGAAGAGGGAAAAAAACTGTGGCCAACACAATATGTGATTAAGAAAAATTATAAGGAAAACATAAAAAGAATAGTCATTGATAATTCTTTTCAATTGTTGAAACTTGAAATATGTATTGTGTAACAAAACGGGAACATTTTGTGGTATTCTTGACTAGTAGGTGACTTGAATGAATATTTTTCCCCACCTTGTTATTGGCTGATTTAATTTCTTTTAGTTATTGCTATTCAAGAAACAAGAAGGTGACTTGCAGATGTTGATTGGACAACAGTTGGCAAATTCATCGATGGAGTCTTATTTGAAATGAATTTTTTCCCCCGTGTCATTGTTAGCTGATTTGATTTCTTTTAGTTATATTCAAGCAAGAGAATAATACTTGCAGATATTGTTTTAATGACAGTTGGCAAATTCATCAATGGAGTATGATCCCCTCTATGATGCAGAAAAGGGTTTCACAGTGATGCCGTCATCATTTCATGATATCAGTGATGTTGAGTTTCAGGATAACTGGGGCCGTGTTTGGTATGAGTAATCTCAGTCGCCTTCCATATCTTTAATAAAATATTAGCACATTTGTTTTGGCACGAAGTTTGAAGTATATATGCTCTAACAGGGTAGACCTTGGTACATGTGATTTTTTTGCCCTTGATGTCCTCCTCAACTGCTTAACAGTACTGAGTTCAGAGTAAGAAGCCTGACAAATATGGTGGACCATCATATTCATAGTTAGCGTTTAACGTTATTACTTCTAAGTTGATAGCTGTTTTTTCATTTTTGATTGTCTAAATGGCAGATGTTTAGGCATTCAACAAGTAGTATTTGGAGGGCGTCGCATGGGTGACTGGGAAGAGGGGATGACAAGTCCTGAGTTTGGATACAAGTATTTCAAGATCTGAGCCTAAAATAAATAATTATCGATCTGTAATTTTTTTGGTCTATCGTACATATTTTCCTCATCTATTCTATTGTAACGGTTTGTAAGATTGTTGAGTAAAATTAAAAGTTATGCTTAGAAATATACCATAATGCTTGTTGTTTTTCTGAATATTTAATCAACATACGGGCACCAATAATATCCATATTAATTTCACTTGAAAAGCTGTGATCTTTGATCTTTCTCAAAAATATCTTTTAAAGCAGAAAATCTTGTTAATGGGGCAAAATGATTTCATAATGATGAATTTACCCCATCCAAGCACGGGATTGTATTACACCATCAGCTGCCAAACTCAGTACTGAATAAGAGCTCGGCTTGGCACATTTGCATATGTATGATAAAAAAAAATAATTAAATCAATACACACCAAAGTTACATCCAATGGCTGCACAATGGGGGCTAGAGTACAATGTGAAATGAAGCAGATAAGTTCTTGGCGAAGCAGTTACAGAGGTGGATATTTGCTAAAACCGTGCAGCAAGTAACCAGCAGGCAGCAGCAGCTACTTTTATCATTTGGGTTCCAGTTAATTTGGTAGAATCAAGTGACTGCTAATCACTCCACTTAGCATTTACATGGTGGAATGGAGAACATATGACGACGTTAAGCTACTGGCTCTTGGATATGGACGGTTCATTTTTTGCACACCTCTCCATCAAAGCATTGTGAGAAATTAATCCATGCAATGTCAGCGGCAAATTACAATTCCACTCAGTATGATCTTGAAGTGCTAAATTCAATTCTTGAGCAGATTTTGCAACAGAACCCCCTCTTCTACAGGAAAAAGGGAAAACTTTGTGACCATTAAAAAATTAAGAAATTAAAAATGCAACTCTGAAAGAAATATGCAACAAGCAGCAATCATTCAAGCCAAATTAATTATTACCAACCTGGTAAGAGTAGGCAAGCAGTGTTTAACCTTTTCCAGCTCTACAAAGCACAGATTGCAACGCTCGATTCTAAGATAAAAGTAAACAAAGATATTTTCCTCTCAGTTACATTTTTCTCTCTTTGAACCATAGAAATTAAAATAGTATCTGCACAAACCTTTGTTCTGCCTCAATATCAACGCCAACAGAAGTTGTTGCTGATATTGCTGAATATATCATTGAACCAAATGTTCTCACAAGCTTGAGCAACATGTCCACGGAGATGCTTAAATGCCTAAATTGTGGTAAACAGTCAATATGCTGGCACATCGATCACAAAATGGAGGATAGAAAACAATCTGACAATGATGGTAATTTATTTTTGAAATTCACTAATGAGGTGAGATAAAAATACACCCTAAATAATGATTCCATTGAAGAATAGACGCTCCCTAGCAATTTGTTTCGTTATTTTGAGAACTTAAATATCAATATGGAACCTTTACCCATAAGCATAGGCTTTTGGATTGAAGGATTATTCAACATGGGATTATAGTCAAGAGAATCAAGTTGTCTTGTGCTTGAATATCATACTTTATTAATTATTTTATGTTGTGTGATTAGCGTTAATGTTTGTGATTGTGATTCTATTTGGTCTGGTGCCTTGCATGTGAGGGTTAGGAACTTGGGTCACAATTATAGTTGCTCAAGGCTGTCAATGAGATTAGACTCTATCTCAAAAAGGCTACAATCAATACCGTTAGAATCTATCTCAAAAGGCTACAATTCTTTTCTCTTTCATGTGAAGTTGAAAATCAGTAATGGACAAAGAATCCATTTTTGAAAGAATATTTGGATTTGAGATTCTTCTTTGTGATCTTTATTTCCTTGCCTCTATATCTTGTTCTCATAATATTTGTCTCAAAAGCATAATTGTCCTTGTCTTCACCGGGTTGGAATTGGAATTTTAACTTTTCAAGGAACTTGAATAAGAGATAAATTCAAGGAGCTTAAGCTCGTATAGTAAATAATGGAGTATAGAAAAATTGGAGGCTTAGTCCTTCAAGGAGTTTCACTTGCAAATACTTTTTCAATTGATTGATATATGATCAGCCCCTTTCAGTTTTCAGTGATACTTAACAACCAGTCTCTGTTCCCTAGGAGAGATATATATACTCCTTAAAACTAATGATGGCCATAACCTAAACAATGAATATATTGTCGCTTACTAATGTGATTGGTTTAAACAAATATAATAAAATAACCCACATTTATATCTATTTGTTAGTGATGGAAAGTGTAAAGAGAGATAAAAATGCTAGTATTGAGGACCCCTCCTAGTAATCATGATAAATGTCTAAAGGCACAATTAAGTTTTTTGATCATGTAAAATAAATAAATAAATAAACCTTGTACTCATAATTGCATTTTTTTCAATCCGCAGATTGGGTAAAGATTTAAGGCAAATTGCAATCATACTACAATATCTTTGTAGATGTAAAGGCAAACTGTACGTTAACATAGAATGGAAACAATTACCGCTTCCCTGCATTAGCATAAAACTTATATATCCAAAAGAGGGCTGACGTATATAATACAACACTAAAAACAAGAAGGTATTACAATCTTCTTACCTATCCATGTCACTTTCAAGAAGAACCGTCAAAAGAGGAAGAAGACAAGTGCATATATCCAATGTGACAATATCAACTTTTTCTGTAACAATGCTCATTACGTCAGCAAGGACCTGCAGTTTATGGCAAAAGAGGCTCTTCAAAAATGAGCAGTAGAAAACAGAACTTTGTTTTCACATCCAATATATTCAAAGATGGAAAAATATAACATTGGAACCAAGCTCTTACAGCATGATCAGCCATCTTTTGCATAGCACTAATGGCCCCCTTAACATCATTCCTTTCCCAATATCTATAGACTACCTGCATAAAGTTATGCGAATGTTAACAAATAGGAAAGAGTATCAACTTGAAGAGATAATTGGCCAAGGTTTCACCCCTACTTTTGTAACATTAAAGCAGATTCATAAATTAAATAACCGCTGGAAAAAGTTAAAAGAAGATAATGTGCTATCTTTTCATGTACCTTAATCTGTCAAACATTAAGCAAACGCCAAATAATTAATCAAGAAAGATTTTTCATATGGGCAAGGACTGTAATGATCCAGATCAGCATGAAGAAAAGAAAATATAGATTGTTTGAAGTAAAAGTGTATAGGTATGTTATAGATAGATAGATAGATAGAGAGAGAGAGAGAAAGAGAGAGAGAGAGAGAGAGAGAGAGAGAGAGTAGTATGCAACTCTATAAAAGAGTGTTTTGAACAAACTGTTACATAAAACAGGAAGCTATATTTCTTTCATCATCAAAGTCTTGTGTGAATCAAAGTGATTTGTGTAATCTAAAGCATAAATTTGTTAAAGAATACCTGCATCTTAGCTAAACGCGACTGCATGGAGCTGACAAACTGACCATGCTGTTCCATTACACTTGCAGCTGCATCCTCATCAGTAACAGAAGCCATCTCTTTCTCAGAATGAGAGTATTCCCGTTTTTTGAACTTCATACATTAAAAGACAAAATTGCACAAATTAACACATACCAATAAATTTAGAAGTTCACTTTTGTCTGGTAAGATGTTTTTTTGCATGTGAAAGGAAAATTCTTTATATTGAGTGCTTTTTATAGTACAGTTAGCAAATTTTGTCACAGATTAAACAAAGTGAGTACAGGACTTGATTATATATATATATATATATATATATATATATATATATATATGTATGTATTGAATTCATAACGCATTAAAAGGAGGCATGCTTACAGTAGAAACTGTCCCAGAGGTAATACTGGAATTAGGTCCCTCATAATTTGGAGATCTTCCTCTTTTCTCCCAATTTATAACAAGCGAACGCATTTTTCCTAAAATTTCTTAAAATGAAATTGAATCTGATTTCAACCGAATTGTTTACAACTATAAAGAATGACTTAGGAACAGCCATACCTCTTTTCTGACTTTCCATAGCACATCCTTCTCTGTCTGATTTATGCCACAGACTATCATCTGCAATGAACAATTCTAGTTTTCACAACTAACAGCTCAAAATTTCATTCAAATATAAATGCAAAAACAATTACATAAATACTGCAACACACATTCTCAAAGAAAGACTACTAATCAGCAAAGGAAATGACAAAAAACTACAGATAATGACTGCATGTATTATTTAGTAATCATGACTGCATTTAAGCAAATATTTCTCTTTTCTATCGACAGTCCATGCATGTGAAAAAATCATTTTTCGAGGTTTTCTTCAATACAATCATCACCTCGATATGTGCTTATTTACTTCCCCATATTTCTAAAACCTGAAACTGCTGGCAGAGCCAAGCCATATGCACAGCGACAACAGATAATATACTAATCCCTCAAGCAAGAATAAGTTAACATTATTTAAAATAGGTGGAATCATGTTCGTTTCCTATTTCGTTGCTTATTAGATAGGTTACAGAATTAATTCCAACTCCCAGTTCCATTGAAAATGATTACTCATGTTTTTCAATAGTATCAACTTCATTACAATCAGAATAAGAAGAAAGATGATTCAAAACAAAATTTCCAAGAATACGTTATCAAAAATGATCCATTTACATATTAGTGTAGGTCAAAAGATTTAGATCACAATCAACTTCTGTTGTTCTCTTCATTCAAGGAAAGAGTATTTTGTTCATATCTTTTGAAGTTGACTATCCAAACCGTCACAAATTTTTGCACAAGATTTTGGCACCCCTACTTGTGGTTATTATTCTCTTTTAGTGCCTTTTCTTTCTTGATCTAAACCATAATTTCCTAAATTTCAACTTTCCTTTCCCACATCCTATTTTTAATCCAATACATTTCTCGATCTATGCATTGAATTACATCTCTTTCCCTCAGATGAAAATATATTCTTTTAGGAATGCATCCTTCTTTAGATTGTGCTACCTCTATTTAGAGTAAGATATTACAATACTAAAGGGTACTAGTACATGGTCTATCCAAATCCTGTGTTTTTTAGATACAAGCCATCCACTTGTTAAGCAATCTTATTCTAATAAATGAAATAGTGTTCCTATTAAGAATTAAAAGACCTTGTAGCAGCAATGAGGCCTGGTCTTATTATATGAAATGTTCTAGCAGAAATATTTACGTTCTTTCTATCTGACTATCAAAAGTGAAACTAAGAACATGCAAAAAGACTAAAGGAATTAAATAGCGTTTTATGTGCCAAAGCTGGACCAACATGAAGCCCAAATGAACCACAAAATTGAAGGCAAAATGTATAGTTGCAATGCTTTGCATACATACATCTTTCATCCTGGCAGCTAGCAGGGGACTCCGACATTGACATTGTTCCCTTAGCAGATACAGTAAACCTGTCGTCTTTAGGGTTCCTTTCTGCAGCAGAAGCTACCTGGATTGAGCTTTTAACTGCAGCAGTATCTGCAACACTGCTCATTTCAGTAGTCTTAGAGCCTGTGGTTTCACAGAGCACAGAGACAGTTGGCCGGTCAACCTCATCTCCACTGTTTGGGAACTTTCGATAATCAGTTGTTTTTGACTGCAAAGAAAATGGCATTGTTCTTCCAATAACATCGACTTCTTTTCTACATTCAGCTGCCTGCTCTAATCTTGCATTTGTTCTAGGGACAATTACCGGGACGATATCTGATTTGCTCAAGATTGGAGCAGTGAAAGCAGAGTTAACCTTAGAAGAATTCCTCTTCAAGACAGTTGCACTAGCAACTGCTAACGAACTGGACGTACTCATTTTTGAATTGGCCATGTTTAGACTGACCCCTTGAGGAGTACCAGGCACACTTCCTGCGGCTTCAACCAGCATATAGAATCAGGAATGAGATACATTAGTCACAATGAAGACTTGTGAATAAGGTTTAAACCAAGTACTGTAATAGGGGCATAAATAAGAAAAAGAAGAAAGAACTATGGAATGAAATAATCATCCAAAATCACCACTAAACTGAAGACATTAAATGAATGCAACATACATGACAGAACTTTTGACTCCTTAGCAGGATCTGAATTTTGAGAAACTGACAATCTTCCAACAGATTTTGTTTCTTTCACCAAAGGACCTGAATTTTGTGAAACAGATAACCTTCCTAAGCTATTCTTTGTAGTGTTCTCATTCAGTTCTGATAAATTCCCACTTGCACTAGATTTAGAATCTGAATGCCCATTTAATTGGGTAACATTTCCAATGGCATAAGGCTCTATCTGCTGTACAGTAGATAAAAAATTAGAAGCAAATAATCAGCATGACGTCACAACCTATTACAATCAGTAGCAGAAAGCAAGAAAAATCACATGCAAGCAAACTAAAATGAGCATACCGAGATGTCTACAACCCACACTCCCACACAACTTTGATTATATGAGCAGCCAAGGAGCTTTCCTTCGTGAACATTAAGATCCGACAATCTAGACCATCCCACATCGACTCCATCATGGCATCTTATTGGTTCCCATGAGAAAACCTTTATTGATAAAAAGTATAAATCAAAAACCATTACCCTAATGTGAGATTTCCATAAAGTTGATCAAACTACAAAAAAGGCCATACCTTCAAACTTTCATGTAATCCACAGAGTAGGGTCCTCCCATCAGGATTAAACGTCAAACAATGCACTCCAGTGGTCTGCAGAGGAAAAAAAAATTCAGAGGCTCCCATATTTTCTTACCAATATGAAATCTATTTCAGTAACAACAATAACACCATAAGACATAAGATTACCTCAGGCCCAGCTGAACCAATTAGCTCAAAGGTTTCAAGGTCCCAAAATTTAACAGTCCTATCAGATGAACCTGAAAAAGGCAAAATCAAACCATATAAAGTGGAAGAATACAAACAAGGATAGATATTTTATTAAATTTCCACTTTGTTTAAGTTTTCTTTTAAATACTGACATTTTTAAGCCCATAGAATCAATGAGTTTAATGTAAGTGGAGACAAAAGCCTATTAAACTTCCTGTGCCTTCTCTTTTCAAGGTTTGTATGAGTTTTATATTTGATGTTTTTATTTGGTAGCAACCATGCAAGATATGCTCTCAACATGATCCTTCTATAGACAGCCAATTCAAATTATGGAGGCCATGGACTAAATAAGACACGAGCCTGAGGATTACCCACCATATGGGATGTAAATAGATTTCAAAAATAAAACATAACTAAAGCAGAATCTTACAACAAAGTAAATGGAATCCCATATCAGTTAATAGAAAAAAGTCGTAAATAATTAACTAAACTTTAATCCACACTTTGACTATCTCGCATTGTCTATATATCAAGTAATCTTTTAGAAAAACTGCCATGGCATTACCCTTACATAATTTACGGCTTATACTATTTCTGTATTAATGAGAAAACAAGCGTGATATAATAATCTAGATAACTACTACAGTAATAAAGAGATAAATAGGGATAGGATAATAGAAAGAATTAAATTTACAGCAATATATTTCCAATACAAAACAATTTTAACACAAACTACAGCTAACCTGTTGCAAGCAAAAACTCATGAGGATGAAAATCTATACACTGGACCTGGCCTTCATGACACTTGAAGTCATGCAACAGTTTTCCAGCAGTCAGATCCCAAAGCTGTCAAGAGAGTGTACTAGCTTAGAGTTAACCAACAATCATAAAAGAGTATCATCTCTACCATGTAGCTTTATATGAATATAAATGGATATATGACATATACTAAATTAATGCCATTAACATCATGAACCAATAGGAAAGCAAATCTAACCTTTACAGTGTTGTCCTCTCCGCCTGATACAACCCATCGACCATCTGGGGTAAATCTAATGGCATTGACCCCCCGAGTGTGACCTTTGTATGTGTGGATACATCCTTTCTTCCTGATATCCCATATCTTAAGGTTTGTGTCGAAAGAGCCAGATGCAAAGAACTCCCCAAAAGGATGGAAGTCCACGGATATGCAGTTGGATCTGTGACCAGTAAGTGTGCGGACAACTGCAGACAGAGTCACAAAGTCAGAGAAGGAAGTAAAATCGAGAAGGATATGGTTTGTTTTATGAAATTGAAAAGTATTTTACGAAATTGAGAAGCTTACTTTTTGCCTCTTCTAAATCCCAAAGCTTAATAGTACCACTTGCCGCTCCAGCGGCAACTACTACTTCTGAAGAATCAAAGCTCACAGAGTCTATTCCACTTGTATGTCCGGACAGACTCTGTAAAGAAAAAATAATTTGTAATAACACTGTACAAAAATGGGCAAACTAGTTAAGTATTTGATTGTCTTCTCTGGAATTAACTAAGTTTCCTGATATGCCAATTATTCTATGAGGCATAAAAAAGACACTCTTTTCATTCTTGATTTTCCTTTTTTATAAACCACATAGGAAGAAAGATAGAGAACTGACCAGAATGGCGTTGGGTTTACCAATGGCCCAGAGATTAACCTTGTGATCTTCACCTCCAGTGACTAGAACCCTCGATGACTTCCTTCCAATCTGGAGGCAATTGACGGTAGAAGAATGTGCTACAAATTCCTCTAAGTTTATTAAAAGATTATGCTAGTCAAGGTGAACAACTATATCAGCGTTCATTTAGCAAATAATAACAATGTAGTCGACAGTAAAGATTTAGAAGAAGAGATCTGGGATCTTGAAGTAATAAGTCAAAGTGTATGCAAAACCCCAGAAGGATACGTAGCTTGTAAGCTCGTTTGGTAGTCATTGGAATGGAACACCAGATAAAACCCTAGCAATTCTCTTGACCTTCAATTGATAAATCAAATCTGAAAAAGATGACAGTAGTCTTCTATAATAAAGTTGAGATCTTCCGCATATCACCTCCGGCTCCGTACTCCGTTTTGATTCATCACTGAAAATTCAAAAATTTAGAACTCCCAGATCAGAAAGAAAGAAAGAAAATATATAAAATAAATAAAATAATGAAGAAGAAGAAGAGAGTGAATGACATAGTTTACCATAGCAACAGCTTTAGTCTTGGGAGAGAGAAGCGAGGAATTGCTGGAAGTTAATGGCAATGTCTGTTGACTGTTGAGATTTTTCTTATGCTACTAAACATAAATTGTCAGAATTAATACTAATGAAGATACAGTAGTATGAGTAGTATATCGTAAGCATCCGAAAATACATACACTGATACACCCACAGCTAGCAGTCGCATTATTTATATTACGAAATGATGGATTTTCTTTCTTTAAAACTTCCTTGGAAACTATTTGCAAAAAATACCCAAATCAATGGGGGGTTTAGTTCAGAAAGAAAAACGAGGGGTCAGTGACAGAGAAGTAAGAAGAGACGCCTAAATAAGAAAACAAAATTATTTGAAGACGAGGGAAGGTGAAGGTAAATTATTGGAATTAGATTATGGATTACGAGTAACGACAGATGTTCCAGGGATGAGATGGCCCGTGAAAATTACCTACCCTATCTCTTGATCTTGAAATTTGGCGACCAAACCCACTCTACAACCCGGGCGGTCGGATCCAGCCCATGGGTCACCCTCTTCCTCCCCGTTCTCAGAAGTCAAAATTAAATGAGACTAACCATACCCCCACCACTTGTTTACCATTCTCATCTGTTTCCTTTATTTTCCTTTTAACCCGTGTCATTTTTTTTGTTGCCACTTTTTTTATTTTATTTTTTAACTTCAAATTCTACTTCTCCTTTTTTTTTAATTAATCAATGCAGCAGGCGCCACTAGATTGAATTCACAATTTACAAACTTAACAATCACAAGACACCAACTTTGCTCCTGTGTTTTTTTGTATTTAGAACATGATCATATGGGTAGCGATAATAGTTACGTGTTAATGTGATTCTTGCACTCCTAACATGAATTTAATTAGCATAAATAACATTGCAGACGTGAACATTAACCGATTAATACACATATTTTAAACATTAACCAATTAAAATGCATATTATTCGCAGTAGATTAGAATTTACGTATGATTATATATTATTTTTCTAAGGCATAAATCTTATGACTATGAATCCTAAATTTCTTGAAATATAACTTAACGGATCGTGAATTAATTAATTTGTCCTTTTGTATTTTCAATCCATTACAAAAAGTAACCAAGAACAAGAGAAACAAGGAATGTTCTCTTAATAAATTATACCCACGGACACCATTAAGATTAAGAATTTAGAAGCAAACATAAATATTATATGCTCCGCGAGTAATTCTCCAACCATTATACTGCAGTAATAATAGTAAAATCAAATTATGCATACGATTAACCTTACGGTGATTTAGCTCTTAAACAACAATTGTAAAATAAAAATATATTAGTAATTACCTGCTCAAATAAGTGTTCACCGAACACTTGAAAATCACAGCAATTACAAACATATCCTATTTCAAGTTCAAAGATGTTTCTTGACATATCAAGTAATAAAATACCGTAGATCAATTAAACAGAAAATGAGAAAAAAACAGTGTCATATTTCAATCTTAGCATGAGTATAACAAGTCGAACAACTATAGTTGTGATCTATATATATTTACAATCTTCTCGCTTAAATTTCAAATGTCATCCGAATTCTCATAAAATCATGCAAATATTGTGAAATTTTAAGATAAAATTTCAAACTTAAAATCAGTTCAAACATGATATTATTTATCCAAGTGATATGGAATTTCTTCATTTTTGCATCAAATTTTCATCACGTTTTTCACAAATCCCTTGTCTAAAAACAGGTTAAGTTGAAATAAATATACTATTCAACCAAAGTGAAATATGGCCATTGTATTTTGTCATAATCATACAATATTATAGTCTCCTTTAGATCAATCTACACACCGCATTAATGAGGGGATTGAACATGAGACTAGTGTGGAACAATTAATACTACAAGTTTACTGCATCATCTGAGGTAATTCTCTTATCACGTGCATCATGTGTGCTGCTATTAACATCAACTGCAAGAAGTATTGAGCACATTAGTAGTACAGTCTACTAGGGTTCGTCATCAATAAAGTTTAAATTGCTCTGAGAAGAGAAAACCATATAAGCAAGGTTATCACCATTCACCCGTCCTTGGTGTGGAATTATAAAGCACAACAAGAATGTCTTCATGGCGCTCCATACTCTCATCTGTGGAACTACCATATCCATAGTTAAAGGGCTACCGAGAATAAGACAGCTTCAGATTATCAACAGACCAGAATTTAACAATAGACAGATAAGAGATGCCACTTAAGATCCAATAACTACTTCTGAAGCATTTGAGAGGTTGACAAAGGAAACTAATGGAGTTAGCATCACAACATTCAACAATTGGGCAAGATGTCTCAATAAAATCTAACAAATGTAAACATAGCAAAAGCAAAACATGCAACCGCATATTTAATTAATGGCCAATGTTGTGAGATCTTAGGTCCCAAAAGCAACAGCGTTGCCAAGATTTTGGTAAAGTCCACATGGCTATAGCAGTCTTCTAAACATTGACAAAGCTTCATCAAAATCATCATCTCGTTACTATGCAATTACCCATCTTATTGCCAGAGTATGCTCATGTCCATGTGCTGAAAAAGAAAAAGTGAAACAATAAATTACATGGTTCATCAACTCCATACTATCAGATCTGAATTCTATTTTTCAAAAACAAATGTAAATAACACATATTCCCAGATTCATACAAATGAATCATGCATAAGAAAGAATGATATTGTCCACAGTTAGAGCCAATCAGGTATCAGGTAATGACAAGCCATTACTGGTTTTGCTTATCAATCGTTGTCATCCCAGGATGCAGAACACTCGTGATGATAGTTACTACAAAAGGAAGGTAGACACAAGGAATACGTGGTTCTTACTCTGCTCCAAGAAATAATTTAGTTGCTATGCAACTAAAAAGCTCCATTGGCAATATAATGATTTTCAAATATCCTACAAGCATGCATTGTGTTCAAATTTATCTTAACTGAAGCAATGATATATTGAGCAATCATACACTCCAACAGTGAAGTAAAGGACCTGAAGAACAGCATTGCCTCATCAAACACATTAATTTCATGTTAACTATATCGAATTCATGATGCCCTTTTTTAGTATATGTTATAGAAATCATTCATGATATCGATTTCAAGGCTTGTGAATATTGTAATATTTTATAATAAAAAAAAGATTTCTTTATTCACATATACATTGCTTGCTTTATTGATTCATGCTATATAATAAAGTGTGTATATGAATTGTCCAGATAATTTATTTAATTATTAAATAAAATTATCAAATTTATTCCCTATGAAAGTAGTGTAGACTGTGCATCAATTGAAGGTTCTATGGCCTATTTCATGCATAAATGTAAGTTTTTCACATTAAAACCCTAGGGTAGAAAGCATGAAAACCAAGAGGAATCAAAGACGTTAACCTTAAGGCTTTTGGTAGACTAATGGAGTGCTTTCAATTTTGATATAGATGAGAGCTTGAAACCTAGCTCCTCTACACTTTACACCATCTTCTTGTCTTCCCCCATGGCTGGCCGAAATTTGAGAGAGAAGAATGAAAAATATGTATTTTCCTTGCCAAAAAATTCAAAATTGAAAAATATTTATATTTATATTTTATTTTCTATTTATTTTAATTAGTATTTATCTAATAAATATAATAAATAAATA
>JAVXUL010000012.1:1534037-1549467 GCA_035590515.1 Trichilia minutiflora | reverse complement strand
GTTGAGCCTCCTCTTAGTGCCTTGGTTGGATACTTAGATTTAAAATCCCAGGCACTAGTTGAGCCTTTCTCCTAGTGTCCTAGTTAGTTGCTTAGCCTTAAAATCCCCGGACACTAGTCGAGCCTTCTCCTAATGTCATGATTGGCTATGGCTTTAAAATCTTTTGACACTAGTTGAGCTATCACTTCGGCCTGCCCTTGACCCCAGGAGATCTAGTCCCTGCAAGAGGCCTATGAAGATTATAATTTTAGTAAAAATAAATTTTTTACTGAAAACTAGGGGACTTGATGTTGGTGATGATTTGAAGCCTTTACAGTACACTTTCTGTCAAGTCAATTGTGTGACCCCCACCCCTTTTTATGACAGCCACCCTATGGCTCCTTGGGGCTGCCACCCTAGCCTGCAATGTCTCCTATCTCCCCTATAAAAGCATAATCTCTTTTCCCCTAAGAGAACTACGTGTGACTTGATACCCTTCCCCGGAGGAAAGAAGAAGAAGAACCAAAAGAGAGAGATAGTTAGAAAGAAGGAGAAAAGAGAGAAGAAAGTGGGTACGTAGGTAGCTTGGGAATCACCCAAGTCCAGCCACAAACACAAATACTAAATGTCACTCCTCAACCGTGGGCTATTCCTCGTTTGTTGCATGAAATTCACCGGAGATGTTCGTTAATGGGTGCATGAAAGTCGTCGGATACTTTTTACACAAACAAACATAATGCGTTCGAATATTCAATTTTCTCGATGTAATGGTATTGAATTAGGTAGATTGCATGATTGTGGCCAACACCCTAGAACATTCCTAATGTCCTTTCCTTATATTAGAATTCATTGTTTTATGGGTTAATATAAAGGAACCCATACTCAAGGCATTTTACTCACCATATCTCTCACTCCTGTTAGCATAGCCCAATCTACCTCATTGTAAATAGGAAGAATGTTCGAAATATGTTATCAATTATTATGCTCACATCTAATATGACAACACGCGACTAAATCATGTGCAAATGATAATTATTGTAAGTCAAATCGTCGATAGGTGCATATTTTTCCTCTTAAATCAACATATTCCTTCTGTTTTTGAACCTTAATATGAAACTCAAACCGAGACATTGAACAGATGTAACATGAATGAGACAATATAATTTGCTCATTTATTATAGCATGTGCTGCATCAGTCAGTTTAGCCTTTCTTGCAACTTTTGCCTCTTGGTTTGTAGAAGCAGTTTTGTAACACCGATCCTATGCACTCAATCAAACCCATTATAGAGAGATAGTGTACATGTCTGAACAAAGCATTTAGACTCTTTGCGATGTTCGTGGTTATTATGTCATATTTTCGAGAAAATGTGATCTAACCTATTTATAAAATCCTACCTCATGTTTGAAGTAGTGTGTAGCTTCTAGATATGTTATCCTCAATTTACCCATGTATTCATTGAATTCACGGAGAAGATGCGCTTTAGTTGCTAGGAAATACTCCATCTCGAAATAATCTATCACTCTTATGGACATCTTGAATTTTGCTTTAACATTTTTGGATACATGATAACCACAATATCCATGAATAGTCTTAGAAAAAATTGTATGAATTCTCTTTTCAATGTAAAACATCATACTAATAGCATCTCGTAACTTCAACAAAAATCATTCCCACGATATATCATTTTCTAAATTCACAACTCTAAATGTCATTGGGTATATTTGATTATTACTATCAACAACAGTAGCTACCAGTCGACAAGAGTCATACCGATCTCTTATCAACTTATAAGTCTTAAATTCATGATGACTCTTCATTACTATTAAGCTCAGCTTGTATTTCAATTCTTACTTTAAACTAAATATTTGGCTAACATAACCATAACCATAATTAGAGGTTGATAGGGCATCCATCGTAGACATGCTAATTATCGGTAGAATAGGTGATAAACACTGAATAAATTGATCTAAAGTAGATGGACCTATCATTAATCTACTTCAATAGCAAGTTCTATCGCAAATATCCTTAATTGGATTAGTTTTTTCTTCATCATAGTAATTCATTTCACTTACAAACCTATTAGAAGATCAGGATCATTAAATTATGACTGAATATAATCAACTTTAGAGTCAAGTACATTATATGCAGGATTCTTAATGTATCGTTCATAAGAATAACACTCATCAATCATAAGTTCATTGTGCATACTCTAAGGCACAAAACCATATACAGGATCATTTATATCAGTATATGGATTATTTTATGGTATAGCAGAAAATGTATAATTTACTTGATTGTTATCATTTGAAGAATAAAACAGATGTATAGAAGATCCAACCATATTTGGGTTCGCATGTTCTATTTGTGCAACCTATTACTGGCTTAATAGTAATATACATCGTGCAAACTTTGGTTGCCCTATTCGTGATTTGATTTATGGCAAGAAAAAATTTAAAGTTGATTGATTTATAATGTTAGTTAGTATAGTCGTTGCAAAATCTGATTGTGAACAATCTTTATACAACGCCTTTGCTCTAATGGTAATTATGCAGGATTTATCATAAATGAGCTGTACAACATCTATATAAACTATATAAATATTATTGTATAATCCACACAAGAACGTCTTAAAACCCTCTAACATAAGACTCACTAACATTCGGTCTTATTGACCATGAACCTCTATGTCCTCTATGTCATACAAGTAATGGAATTTCATCGACCATGTCTGCATTAAGAAGAGAAAAGAGAGAGAGAGACATTAAATCCTCAACTCAAAATCAGTTAAATTAGTACTCTCAAAATCAAGTATAATCTCAAAAATAATTTCATTCTCACACTTGAAAGACGTTATTTCCTACCCTCGTAGTCAACTATATTACCACTCTTGATATTAATTTAATCTCATTCTTGAATTTAACGTCACTCTCAAAATCAATTTAAACTAACTGTCAAAATTAGTTCAATGGACACCTTCGAAATTAGTCACTCTACTCTTGAAATTCATTTAATCGTCACACTCAAAATCATCTTAATTCTCCCCCTCTCAAATTCTCACCTCTTAAATCAATTTTTTCTCTACATTTTGGCGCATAACTTTCAAAATTAGAACTCAACTAATTTCGATAGTGTCCATTCATCTTCGACGAAATATTTCAACAACCGTTTTCAATCAAAAATTTATACATAAAAAATCTTTAAATCATATTCTCATTTTTTCAATGTTTACGCCATACCAAAACACCCATTTACATATTTATTTATTTCAAAATTTAAATTTTTGATCAATATCAAACGAAATTGAAAAAGGAAATAAAAACTCACAGGTTGTATCATCGTTTCATTTCTTCTGTCGTCAGAAATGAATTGGAGAAAGAAATATCTAAATAAAAGAACGATTTGTTCTGTTTGATCGTCAAAGGGAGAGTGACATACAGATTGCTTGATTTTATTATAATTCATTTTACTCATATAAAGTTTTCAATTAAATTTGATTTTTTTTTAATTAGATCAATTTTGGGATTATATGTCTAAATACGGTCATTTTTGTCAATTTTTGTCAATTTTCCTTTAATTTACAGATGAACCAAATCTTAGAAACTACAAAAACACCTATTTACATGTTTCTTAACATATCAACTCATAAAAAACCGTAGATCAATTCAACAGGGCATGAGAAAAAACAATTTCATAGTTCAAAACTTAGCATAAGGATAATAAGTCAAACAACTACACTTGTTTTCTAAGCATATCTACGATCTTGCATAAATTTCAACTTTCTAAGGTAAAAAGGTCATTGAAACTATTCACAGACTAAATTCCCATAAAATCATGCAAATATTGTGAAATTTTAAGATAAAATTTCAAGCTTAAAATCAGTTTAAAAATAATATTCCTTATCTCCAAGTGATACTTTCTTAAACTTTTCACCGATAAGTTTTTATGACGTTTTTCATAAATCTCTATCTAAAAACAAGTTTGGTTGAAGTAAATATACTATTCAATATAAGTAGAATATCTTTAACATAAAAGGCCATCCTATTTTGTTATAATCATATCATATTATTATCTTCTTTAGAATTGCTCTGAAAAAGAAAACCATATAAACAAGGTGATCATTATTTACCAATCCCTCATGTGAAGCTATAAAGTACGAGAAGAATATCTTCATAGAATTAACCTTAAAGATCAGTTGTCTTAGTAGATTAATAATATCATATCAAACCCGTTTAAAGGTCTCAATGTCGAGAAGTAACTGATTTCATGTTGAATTGTGAAAATGGATTATAAGGTTTGGATACGATAGTTGATTTGACATATAGATCACTTAAACCATTTTTTTTTTTTTTGAATATTTTGTGACCCAGTAGTTACTTTGTATGATAGGGGTGAACGATATTCTCTAACAAATCTGCAACCATCAAAAATATGGCAACGACTGGATGTTGAATAACGTAAAAAGGTAGAAGGAAAGGAAAGAAAGGATTTTCACCGAATATCCGACTTTTCCTCTTATACTTGTTGTGATTTCAGGTTCCCTGCAAAATTTTCAAATAGAGAAGAACAAATTCTTTGGTGCTTGGAATTCAAAAAGAAATGCCATGCATCAATATATTCAATTACCCATCTTATTGCCAAAGCATTTTCATATCCATATGCTTAAAAAGCAATAGTAAAACAATAACTGTTTAGTAAAACAATAAATTAAACAGTTCATCATCTCCATACTATGCTATTCGAGTTCTGTTTCCCAAAAACAATTGTAAATAACACATATGCCTAGATTCATACAAATGAATCATGATAAGAAAGAATGACATTGTCCACAATAAGTACCAATCAGGTATCAGGTACTAACAAACCATTACTAGATTGTCCACAATGAGAACCAATCAGGTATCAGGTAATAACAAGCCATTACTAGTTTTACTTATCAATCATTGTCATCCCAGGATGCAGAACACTTGCAATGATAGCAGCTACTAAAGTAGATACAGGAATACCTGGTTCTTACTCTGCTACAAGACATAATTCAGTTGCTACTTAACTAAAACGTTCCATTGGCAACATAATGATTTTCAAATATCCAACAGGCATGCATGGTATTCAGATGTATCTTAACTGAAGCAATTATACAAGTCAACAGTGAACTGAAGGGCCTGAAGGATTGCATCGCCTCATCAAACACATTTATATACATTGCAGCAGTTTGATTACTTCCCTTTCATGTGACCATAAGGAATTCATGGTGCTACCAACAAAAAAGAACCCTCAGACTCATAGTGTGTGTAATTCATGAACAATGAGAAACTATGAATGACGACACTATCCTCTAAAAAATGAACAGAATGCATCTTACAACTCATAAACTATTCAACTGAAAGATGTTAATTCAACCAAAGTTTTTCAGAAAAGAGAAAAAAAAGATGCTCTCTAATTAAGGATTTTTCTCCATACTTTGGAATATACCTTTCCTTTTCGCATGTTGTTAAAATATTCAACTGAACTTGGACTCAGCACAGCTTTCCCTAAACAGGTATTACAGAGCCTTTGTTTTACATGTATGCGACTTTTATGATCATATTGTCAGATATAGGTACCATTGATAGTGGCTTAAATGCATCCATTGATTGATCCCATATAGCAATGATTTACCATCCTTACCCAGACTGTTAAAAGGCATGTTCTCTGCTTGGCTTTAATGGCTTCATTACTACACATTGATTGCAAAATAAGCAGTTGATACTGATCACTGATGAAATCTATGATTCTGTGCTTTTTAATACCTGCTCTGCATTACACTATAGCAGTGTAAAGAATGTGAAGACCATCTAATACCAAGAAAAGCAAATCCACAAGAGCATCTTGGTATTACAGCAGTACTGCAACTTATTTGGCGTCTACGTGGCATCATTTGTCCTGATTCCATATTCTTACCTTGTATTTTAAGACTCGCTATTGAGAAAGAAGACAAGGCTGCATAATAGATGATGTATTTCTCTCTTTGAAAACCTTCTTTCTTGATGCTTAGTTTATAATTAATTTACTTGTAAGCTAAATAAAATATGCCTGTTACCACCGGCAGAACTTCTGTGCACGATCTACACAATGAGAACTTTGATCTCACTTGTTTCATTCCATCAGCTGAGGATTCACCAACAATCAAAAACAAGACAAATGTATGACAAAGATCTCTCTGAGTCCCTTAAAATGCAGAAAAAATCAGCTTCCACAATTTAACTGAACTTGGCCATTCTAAAGAACAATAAAACAATCTTTCCGCTGGTATCTCAGAGACAACGCATAAAACTTTGAGATTTGTCATTTACATTAAATTTGTTGCATTTCTATCAGACATAACAAATATCACACAACTAGTAGGTGTTAAGCTGCAAGAAAGAAAGTGTGCGCCATTTTATCTGCCAAAATCTCGTATAGATATCCAACAAGAAACACAGTTCAAAGAGGAAAAAAGCTTTATTGGGAAATGAAAAGAAGAACATCTTAGATGTATCAGCTCAATCAGGAGCCAAGATTCAATTCGAAGCCTTGACCTGAGGTCAGTCCAAGCCCTTGCTTCATTCATGGAAAAGGGCCAGACGATTAATCTTGACTTTTCGAAGTATTTTCAATGAAGTGTGTTCCCGCAATATTTTACTCGCATTACAATCACCAAAAATACAAATACACAAAATACTTAGGTATAGATAGAGAAACAAATTCATTATATAACAGAAAAGTGAACAAGAGAAAGTAACAATAGAACTAACAAGCGTAATTCATGTGAAGTACATACACAGACTAATATTATTTGTAGAAGATAGGAAATGTATTGTGCTGGATACGAATATGTTACTATTAATCAAGGTAATCAAACTCATCTTCCTTGAGATGGGCAAAGAACTTGACAAGTCCTCGACCTTCAATTTCAGTATTGAACTCCACCTTATAAGGCAAATTGGCTGAGATTCTCTTACCTTTAAAATCGACAACGTACTGTTTGACCACACCTTCCATGCCAGTGAGATCAACCTCTGGAATCCTAGGAATATGGTAAACCTTCAAAGGCACTTTTACTCTAACCGTTGCACCTATCTTAGCCTCTTCAGAGACATCATCGGATGCGGTCGACGATGACGACACTAATACAGATGGATTGTTGTCTAATTCTACGGAAGCAGTCGAATTGTTTGATTTCAGTGACACTTCACAGGAGATCATCCATCCTTTACATCTTTTGTTAAAATTAACATTACAATTAGTAGCTGAGAAGGAAGAAACTGCTGCGGAAGAGGAGAAACAAGCATTCGCGCGTGGCCGATTTATTAGAGAAGCAGTTGCCGAAGATAAAGGCAGCGTAGTACTACTCATGATTTCTGTCTCTTTTCAATCTTCTCTTCTAACTCACAACTCACAACACAAAACACCAGCTTTCTTTTAAGATTTTCTATCCAATTCAATCTGCAAGGCTCAGGCTCAGTTATGCTAACATGTCGCAGGGGACTTTCCTTTCTTTAGTTTAGGCATAGATGTACTACAAATATACCATGCGCACATTATCTATACACGTGTCAAATAAGATAAGGCCAAAAGGGAAGACATGACAAAGGACATTGTCCAAGTGATGACACTAGAGATATCCAACGTAGACACAATAAGTAACGATAAATATCAGTCGAGCAAAGATTTTCTTTTCTTTTCTAGGAAGGAAAGAGAATGAAATATCCATATTTTGTGGATGAGAAGCGAGTGGTTCTCCACTCCAATCTTAATGGATATTAGCGGATAACGAACAATTTGACCGGAGAGTCAGTGAGGCAACAAATAAAATAAACTACAAACTAAATTTTTTTTCGCCCTTTTCTCAACCGCGGATTTTTAAACTACCTACAGACTAGTTAGACTTTTGTTTTTGATTGATTTTGATTTGATTCAAATGGTCAACTCTGCATCATCCGTTTTCCAGTGTCAACCCTGCATCATCCATTCTCGGGCATCTAAAGAAATTGATATATACAACGAAACAGATTCCCTTGTTTCAAGTTACAAATGTAGCAACAGAATACATTATACCTAATGCGGAATAATCGTTGTGAAAATTATGACAACATCAGAAGCCAAGTGCTCTACATTACATACAACCCCAGATCAATTCCATGATAATTACAGCAAAACTACAGATAAAAAATGAATCAGAAACGAAATTTCCATACATTGAATAGCTCACACCGGACCCCTAAAGATTGAAGCTGCATAGACAACAGAAGAAAGGAATAAAAGGAAGAAAACGAATGAACAGCAGGTAGCAGACACATAACCGAACAAAAAGTTACAGGGACCTCAACTATGTGATGGCACAATGTTGAGGGGTTCAAGAAGAGGGAAACAGACAATAAAAAAGAATCTAGTCTTTTCAGTATAAGGATGCTCTGCATATTCAATGGTGAGGACATAAATGTCCACAGAAATCATCCAAGAATTCAAATGAAGGGTTCATATGGTTACACGTGATGGTTATGGGAGCGACCAATGAGTCTGCACTGCTCCGGAAGCAGAGAAGAGAGGACTTGTCCATTGAGTGGGAAAAACTCCCCGTCGATGCCACAACCATTATGGGTGTGCTTTCCAGCTTTAATCTTCACTGATTTTACCTGCATCAAGAATAAGCTTTTAGTTGAAAGAAGCAAAGATAGCCCGATGCAATTTTAAATCTCAACTTCTCAGTCTCCCTGCAGACCTAGGTTAGTTATTAATTCAGTTATAGTCCGTGTGGGCAAGAGTATGTACATAAGATGTCATTTGTAGGATCAGTAGTAGCAGATTTCACCATTGGAGATAGTGTCTCCCTGGCTGGTACTCTATTAAGAATGTCAATTGTTAAATTGACAGGAATTGGTAGCTTGCTTTTCCACAAACCATCAGATATAACAGAAGGAATTGTTAACTTGCTTTTCCACAAAACATCAGATATTACATCTATCTATTATTTTATAGAGGACATCCCCTCTTTACCAGCAAATTATAACGACAACAATAATGGCTTGTATCCCCTTTTCCCATTATAAAATACATACGTAGTAATTCAATCCTGTATGCATACAGAAAGCTCATAACTCAAAAAAGTGAGGCATCATCAAAGGAAAGCTCATACCTTCACATATTCAACATATGGCAGTGATAGATGTCGACCCATCTGCAGCAGCAAGAAAAATCTCAACAACCGCAGACGCCCACTCCCATGAACCAAGAGCATATCCATAGTGTTGTCATCATGCTCGGCTCTTGGTGCTACCACCTGAGAACTCTGCACAGTTCTGCATGCATGGTTGCAAACCATAATGCCAAGAAATTGCCCCTTTTTAACAACCCATTTGTCTTCATACCTAGGCATAGCTTCCTTCTTTGTTACTGCTTCAACATCATCTGATGGCCCGGGTAACTCAATTCGGTTTTCCACATCCCAATTAGGTTCTGTATCCCACTTTGGCTCAGCATCCCAGATTGGACCTGGATCAGACAATGTCGAAGATATATCTTCTTTATCATTGGTTCCTGTATTTCCCCAAGAACATCTAGAGGGATCATGTGTGACAGTCAATCCAGTCCATTTATCTGTCCTTGACTTTGACCTGGTCCTTGGCCAATTTGGTGTTGTGGAGAGTGGTAACTGAGGATGAATAACTTCTGGTTCTGCGATTACATTGCTCCTCCCAGAAGACAGGCGTTTTGATTTTGGATCTAGGCCACGCACATACTCTGATGGTTCAGCGCTTGCATGAGTACTACTACAGGTATCTGGATCTCCTCCAGACATTCGACTAGGGGTCATTATAGAATCAATACTTGATAAGCTAGAGGCTCTTGGAATGCCCTCAGTTTTTGATTTCCTCATGATGTCTGTGTAAAGGTCAGACATGTCAACTATTTCTTGTTCTGCCGATTGTTTTCCTTCCAGATCCTCTTTTGATGCTGGAAGATATTCCACTTCGTAGCTGTACTTTGACAAGCACAAAAACTTGAGCAATCCAGCAACTAAATAGCGCAGAGGGCCAAAGCGTTTTTGATATTTTTCAGAAAGTTCCAACACTACAACAAAATAAGGTACAAACAAATGAAATATATATAAAATTCACACAAGAAAATTACTCTGTATGCATATATCATTGTCACGTAAATTACAGTATTGCACCCAAAACAATAAATCGAAAAGCATTCAATTTTAGTCAAAAAGTTTCCAAAGGCCTGCAACCCAGACTACAAAGAATGATGAAATAGGAACATTGAATTTTACTACATAATAGGAACAGTGACTTTCAAAAAATTAATTAAAGATTTTTGACTTACCTTCGCTAACAAAAGCATAATACGATACTGTCATCCCAAAGTGGATGATACCAGTCTGAATCCACTCAACAGCAAAGACATCTGTAGCAGTAAGACCCCCCTGAAACCAACAAAATATCTCATTGCAAGCAGCATAAAGTCTAATATTCACAAGACATACAGGTTCTCACCCAATCACATCGATCATACAGTAAAACATACTTAAATAAGCACAAATAATGCACAAAGCCAAAAGGTCTTAACTATGAGACTTATTTTCAACAAAAAGCACTCAGTGAATGAAAGAGTTGCACACGCAAGACAAGTTGATGAAAGACTTAAATCTGTTCCAGTATAAGCTAAAGTTTTAGAATAGGAGCCATATAATATAGTTCACTTCCAAAACCTAAGCAGATGACAACAATGACAGTAAGATCACCATATAGTCATCACTTAACTTCCAACTAGGGAACTAAGAAATAAATATAGAGTGACATACATATTAACAACCTATAAAAAAATCCAGTTGCTCAAACGGCTACTTAAATTTACTAAAAATGTACATATCAAAACGGTGATAAGGAATTTCAGAAAGAGGGAAAAATCACTAATTTTAACAGAATCACCAGCAAGTTTCAAGCAAAAATGATAGCAAATTGAGAGGGTGTCACCTTCACAATAGCTAATGCCGCAGAAACTGGATCTCTAACTCCCAGAACGGTCCAAACTAATGAATTATCAGAACCAGCAGGAATGATTCCCATTGGAATAGAAACACCTTCCTTCTGGTTGTCCCTACAAAGTAGACCATTTAGAACCTGCACAGTAAGCGGGGTCTTATTCAATGCAGAATAAGAATTCCAGTATAATATCCAATAAAATTTACGAATAGATAGGAGAAGTCAAAGATTTTATTACAATGTTCTTAACAAGTCACAGCCAAGGAACACAAGATCCTTGGACCAACTGTTAATAATTTTGCTACAACTAACATTTGAATATTTTCGCAGTATGCATGCCTTCAGATGTTCACAAAACTAGGGCCTAGAGTCACAAAGCAAATGTATAAGAGGTTAATCTTGGAAACATGCATCATCTTTCCAGCAACCCAATCCATCTACCTTTGCTTTCAGCTACTGTCATCATTGTTAATCCTTAGCCACCATGTCATTGTTGGCAGTTCCAATGCCATACCGTAATTCACCAAAAATTATAAAATTTTATATTAACAGAAAGTCAGAAAATTACAAGAAAATAAATGATATATAATGAAAATGTTTTTTATGGGACACAAAACATTGAAATGGAAACAAAGAAAGTTCCATGCACAGTTATTTCTTTATTTTTGATAAACAGTATTAATAAGCTACAGAACAAGGAGTAGCCATCCCTCTACCCATCCTTTTGCCCCATAATGATTTCAAAACTCTCATTTTGCAAGAGGAAATATGGCACTGCAACAAGAGGTCATATAACATCATAACATCTCAGAAAGACTAAAGTAAATGATAAAATATAGGATAATAAAGTATTTTATCACATTTTAGGTAGACCCTCAAATGAGGATAAGAGAGAAGCCTAGGATGTGGCCTAGACCTTGTGGCCACTGAAAATAAAGTTATCCTTTAGCTAATCATTCAACTAAAATTGCTTCTCTATTCTTTCATTGCAAAAATACCTTGAGTTTTTGTGTACTGCTGCCTTACAAATTTTCCTTAAATATCAAAAAACCTTCTGGTCATTCCGGTTAATTGAACAAATATTCTTTATTTTTAAACATACATGCTCTATCAACACACCTATCATCATTTCTTTTGACTTGTTCTCTTTGACTTTCAAATGCCAACAACATTTACAGCATTACCTTCAACCTTCTTCCTACCAACTGATATTAGAGAACCAAGTTTAAAGCCAATTCAACACCCAAAATAAACCCTTAAGCTAACACCAACCAAACCCATCTTTTATTAATACTAACTTAAGATCGAACCTTTCTTCTTCCAGCTCAGACGGGCAAGAGAGATTTAGAGACAAATGTCAATGCAGTTTAAGAAATTACTTGGTCTTCAATAGTAGTGATTTGGAGAAGCATCAGCATATGAGGCTCCTAACCATAAGGCATAGCATGAACTACAGATGATACAAGTGATAAAAGTTCAAAATTAATCTGTAATGTATTAGCTTTCTGAAAAAGGATGAAATTTATTCCATCAAGCTAGTTTCTTCAAAGTTAGAACAATAGAGAATATATATACACTAATTTATATACTGTAACCCCTCTCATGTATATATACAGATTTATGTATGGATAAACATATTAAATTCTTTATGTAATACTTCAATAACCTCTTTGGATTAATACAAACTCTTGATTCCCACTCGCACCTTTTTAAGTAGGGACTTGGCTATGTTACATACAACCTAACATTATGCATGAAACTCGAAACCTCTTATATAAAAGTTGAAAACTCTAACACAAACGTCCAGATTTGACTTAAAACAAAAGGTTGAAAATTCTAACACAAAACTTGAAATCTTGGATGTATAGCAGAAAATACTCGTAAAAAGAAATAAACCTCTCTAGCATGATCAGTAATCATTTGACACTGGTCCCAAAATATTTTGAAAAAAACATTTTCTCACTGTGTGTAGTACAAATACAAATAAGCATAAACATACAAACTATATTTGGTGAACTCAGGAAAAGAAATTTGAGATTGTTTTCTAGACAAGCTGTTGCAAAGTGATTATCCCAACTTTGTAATTCATTCTTTGAAGATTGAAAAGAAAGTTATGTCAAGAGCAAACTGTTGGAGCCAAAAATTTCAAGAGATCATGTTAAACTATTAGTTTCAACATTTTGACTGGTATCACCTGTGAAATTTTTTGCTCATCATCTTCATCTAAGTCTTTGCCAAATATTCAAGTCTAAAGGTGTTCAGTGACAATATCATCTTGCATCCAGACAAATGCAACTTCTTCCACTGGTAATGTTATCCAAAGTAATCCTAATATGTGCTCATCTCCTTCTTAGTGAGTTATGTGCAAAAGAAATGGGGAAATGTTTGGCATTATAACATTGTTATTGGAATATTGCATAAGATTACACAAGCAGCAAAATTTTGTGGATGATCAGCCTTTCACAGATTTTTGCTTTTAGAGGATATCTATGGTTTTGGTAGAGGTGAAAAAGCTAAAGAATTGTGGAATCATGTAATTTTGCCTATTTTTTTTGGGTGCTCTGGCAAGAGAGAAATAGAAACATCTTTGTAAGATTACTTTGTGGAAGACTTAATAATTTTTTGAGTGACAAAGCATGAACACTAGCTTTCACTCTTGACCCTTATACTAGGAAATCTCAAGATTCTTTGTGAATATTAGGAAGGTACCTTGATTTTTATTTTGTGAATATTGGGTGTGCTTTTTATTTCTTTTGAGACGATATAGTTTCTTTTGATCCTATGGAATTAATTTTGACAGCTAATCAGTACCCAAATTTTATTGATAACTTATCTCGTGTGATTTTTTAGGGAGCCAAAGTGTTAGTGGGCATCTTGTTCACTACTTTGTATACCTTTTTCAGAGATAGTTTCTTCACTTCCTATCAAAATAATAACAGAAACAATGAATAAAAATATCTAACATATAACATTTTTACAATAAAATGATCTAGAGTTTACGAATGCCATTTTCAATCCCACATAATTATAAAAAAGGTACATTCTACTTCAAGGGTACAAATCAAAGGTTGATTCTGTTAATGATTGTTTTCACAGCTGTAGTTACATGTATATGTTGTTTCCAAATCTCTACCAATTAAAGCTTGAAATAGATTAACCTTTGAACCACATTGATGAATAAAACATGAGGGAAAACTTCATTGAATGAGTTGTTACTTCTTAAAAGAGTATTCGCAATCTTAGCCTCAACGAAGAATTACTCCTCCCTACATCCAGTGGAGACATCAGTCCAAATTGGAGCATTGCATAAGTTACTTGAAGATAATAGTCCCCTACACTTGAATGTTGGTATGTTTCATACCCTGCCTTTTTCTAGTAGATGAAAGCCATTAGATCTTGACTACCCAAGGACCAAAAATAGTTGGAATGGAGTATCCAGATGTGCCTAAGATATGGGCCTGACTATGTCCATAGATGGGAAATCGAGCAAGATGGCACTCTCATATCATTATAATAAGATCAGGTGGAAGATTATAGCACAATGTTTTTAGTATAAATAGAACCTAGAAGTATGAGGTCAAATACTACCAAATCTAAAACAAAAATACTACAAAATTAAAATTTAAGATCAACTTGACGGTACTGAGTCTTACCCAAAATTTAGTTAGAAATTATTAACTCTCCTCTCAAAATTATTAACTTGTTTTCCAGTAAGTCAAGAAACATAAACAGTTCAACTCACCCACATGATGTCTGGAAGAAGCTTATGACTCACTTTCTAAACACAAGAATCAAGCAATTTTAACTGTTCAGGCTAATAACTTGAGATATTTATGATAAAAGTAAACACATAAATTCTAGAGTAGAAGCAGAAAACAAACATGATTGAACTAGAGTTGAAAATTACTCACCTCATTGATAATTCCATCACCTCCAACACATATAATTCCTGAACAAATGTACAACAGTCAATCAATAGAAGCAATAAAGATTAAAAGTTTGCCATGAGAAAACCAAAACATATTACTCAATAGTGTTGAAATTTGTAGGATTAAGAGAAAAGAAAAACAATAGTAAAAAAACATGAGATATAGAAGAATTGTTATTCTGTTTATTTCAAAATAAAACCAGCTAATTTATAGGTTAATAGTAATAATTAAAAATTGAAATATCTTAGCTAAAATTTAAAATTACAGTTAATTATTATCTAGCTTATTTGACTAATTAAAAGCAAAAGACAAGGAGTAAATCCTGTAACTATAGCAGCAAACAAAGACTAAGTCTAAATTGATAGATAAGTTGAAGTTTTTTTGAATTAATCTCCAACAAATAGTGCATTGCATGGACATACCATCTGGGCACGAACTGATGTCAACAGTGGACGCCAATTTTTTAGCATGACCAGCTGATGTTGTTTTGACTACCTCCAGTTTAAAGCCTGCAAGCT
>JAVXUL010000012.1:1516980-1533937 GCA_035590515.1 Trichilia minutiflora | reverse complement strand
TTGACTTGATGCCTCCAACGTACAAACACACTTTGGCGTCTCCCTAAGCTCTTCCCCAAGCTTGATCATCAAAACGTTTTGAAGTTCTTGTGAAACAAATGCTTGTGCATAAATCTGAAATTGTGCCTTGAACTTGTTGGAGCGTGACCTTGTAATTGGACCCATTGGCATCTTTAAGTCTCCATTGCCTTGAGTTGCATCAGAAACATGAATCATCTTTCCAGCAATCCAATCAATCTACCTTTGCTTTCAGCTACCTTAATCATTGTTAAATAGCTAGCCACCAAGTTGCTGTTGGCAGTTCCGACGCCATAGTCATAATTCGCAAAAATTACATAACTTTTATATAAACAGAAAAGTCAGAAAATTACAAGAAAATAAATCATTTATGGTAAAAATGGTTTCCACAGAACATAAAACATTTAAATGGAAACAAACAAAGTTCCATTCACAGTTATTCCTTTATTTTTGATAAACAGTGTTAATGAGCTGCAGAACAAGGAGCAGACATCCCTCTACCCATACTTTAGCTCCATGTCAATCCCATAACTCTCATTTTGCAAGAAGAAATATGCTGCCAAGATGTCATTAACTTATGCAAGTTATATGACCAGAAAGACTAAAGAAAATGATATGATATAGGATAATAAAGTATTGTATCGCATTTTAGGAAGTCCAGGAGGCTAGATCCTCAAGTAAAGATAAGTGGTTCCTTATGGCCTCTGAAAATAAAGTTATCCTTTAGCTGATCATTCAACTAACTCTGGATCACAATTGCTTGTCTATTCTATCATTTCAAAAATACCTTGAGTTTTTGCAAACTACTGCCTTATAAAATTTCCTCAAATATCAAGAAACCTTTTGGTCATTCCGGTTAATTGAACAAATATCCTATATTTTTAACCTTAGGTGTTCCTATCAACACATCTATCATCATTCCTTTTGATTTGTGCTCTTGAAGTTACAAACACCAACAACATTTTCTAACTTAAACGCTTAAATGCTTTTGAAAACCAAAAGCCAAGGCCAACCAAACCCATCTTTCATTAATACTAACTTATGATCAAAACTTTCTTCTTCCAGCTCAGACTGATATAAGAGATTTAGAGACAAATGTCAAAATAGTTTAAGAAACTAAACCCAAAATTACTTGGGTCTAAAATTACCAAGTCTTCAATACTACTGACTTAAAGAGGCATCAACGTACAAGGCTCCTAAAATATAAGGCATGATATTAACTTCAGATGATACAAGTGATAAATTTCAAAATCAATCTGTACTGTATTAGCTTTTCTGAAAAAGGATGAGATTTGTTCCATCCAGCTAGTTCCTTCAAAGTTAGAACAATAGAGAATATACATACAGTAATTTATATACGGTAATATGTACAGATAAACATATTAAACTTTAAGTAATAATTTCAAAAGTAATAATCTCTTTGGATTAATATAAACTCCCAGTTCCTCCTCGTCCCTATTTAAATAGGGACTTGGCTATGTTACATACAATCTAACATTATGCATAAAACTTGAAACATCTGATCATTAATCATTTGCCACTGATCCCAAAATTTTTTGAATACAACATTTTCTCTGTGTGTGCGTGCGTGTGTGTAGTACAAATGAACATAAACATACAAACTACGTTTGGTGAACACAAGAAAAGAAATTTGAGATTGTTATCTAGACAAGCTGTTGCACATCGATTATCCTAGCTTTGTAATTCATTCTTTGAAGATTGTAAAGAAAGTCGAAAAGTTAAGAGCAAACTGCTGGAGCCAAAAAATTTCAAGAGATCATGTTAAACTATAACTTTCAACATTTTGTGTAGCATCACCTCTGAATTTTTTTGCTCATCGTCCTCATATATGTCTACACCAAGGATTCAAAAGTCTAAAGCTGTTCAGTGACAATATCACTTTGCATCCAGACAAATGCAACTTCTTCCACTGGTGATGTTATCCAAAGAAGTAATCCTACTATGTCCCACTTGGTGAGGTATGTGCAAAAGTAATGGGGAAATTTTTGGCATCGCAGCATTGTTGTTGGAATATTGTATAGATTACACAGGCCACAAACATTTTATGGATAATTCCAGCCTTTTGCAGATTTTTGCTCTTAGGGGATCTTTGTGGTTTTGGTAGAGGTGAAAAAAGCTAAAGAGTTGTGGAAATGTGCAGATGTGCCTAATTTATAGGTGCTATGGCAAGAGGGAAATAGGAGCATCTTTCAAGATTATTTTGTGGAAGAAAATTATTATTATTTTTTTTGTGTGTGTGTGTGTTACAAAACATGAATACTAAATTTCACTCTCGACCCTTACACTAGGAAATCTCAAGATTCTTTGTACATGAAATTGGGAAAGTACCTTGATTTTGTTTTGAGAATATTGGGTGTGCTGTAAAAACAAATATTGGGAAGGCATCTTGTTCACAACTTTGTATACCCTTTTTTAGAGATAGTTCCTTCACTTGCTATCAAAATAATAACAGAAACAATAAATAAAAATATATAACATACAAAATTTTTACACTAAAATGATTTAATGTTAACCAATGCCATTTTCAATCCCACCTAGTTATAATTAAGTTACCTTGTAGTTCGAGGGTATAAATCAATGGTTGATTCTGTTAATGATTTTTTTACAGCTGTAGTTACATGAATATGTTGTTTCCAAATCTCTGCCAATTACAGCTTGCAAATGAATAACCTTTGTACCACGTTGATGAATAAACCATGAGGCAAGATTTTATTGGATGAGTTGTTACGTCTTGAAAGTATATTGGCAATCATAGTCTCAATTAACAATCACTCCTCTCTACATTCAGAGGAGAAAGGTTTACATCAGTCCAAACCTCTGCTAACAATCACACAACTAACTAGACACCGGATGACAATTATGAAAAGAATAACTAGTGTCCTGTTCGACAAACAATATAAGGTACATTATAAATTAAAACATACAAGGCAACAAACCATTGCAGCTGAAGTTCTGATTAGAATGAATACAATGTGATCCTCATGTTCTCATACTCTTTAAGGTTTCACAAAGTTTGATCCAATTAACTATCCACAAATATGTAAAAAAATAACTATAACACAAACTTCAAAAACTGTCAAATTATCTACAAGGAAACGCGTATGGCATCAATTCTACAAAATTAGCTTCATCAACAAGCATATTGTCCCTTGCTCCAAATTTGTACATTCCTTCTCTCTAGATATACAACTAATTATATCCTTTTTCTACAACAATGAGGGAAAAAGAGTGGGCATTGACCATGTAAACCAGTATACCAATGCGAACAAATAAGACAGAATCATTGATCAAGTCCCTCCAATAACAATTATTTACTAATGTCTAAACACCTAGTGCACATACCTCAACCAAGGATCCTAACTAGTCTTTCATAGATCAAGGAGAACAACCATAGCATAAGGTTAACTCAGGACTGAATTTGACACTCAATATTTGTGAAGATTCTGACAACATCAATTAATCTTTTCTGTCATATTCAAATCAACTAATTTTGAGGTAAGTGATCATTTGTAATAAGACATTTGAATTTATCACAAAACTATGTTCGTCCTGTTAGGCATTCAGTTGAAGTTATTTGGAGCATTGCTGAGTTACTTCAGGATAATAGCCCCAGCACACTTGAATGCTGGCATGTTTCATACCCTAACCTTTTCTAGCCGAGGAAGGCCATTAGGTCTTGACTATCCAAGGACCAAAACCAGTTGGCATGGAATATCCAGATGTGCCTAAGATACAGGCCTGACTGTTTACATAGATGGGAAATCAAGCAAGATGACACTCTCATATCATTATAATAAGATCAGGTGGAAAGATTAGAGAACAAATTTTTATTATAAATGGAACCCAGAAGTACATGGCCAAATACTTCAAAATCTAAAACAAAAATACTACAAAATTAAAATTTAACATCAACATGACAGTATTAAATCTTACCCAAAATTTAATTAGAAATTATCAACTGTCTCAAAATTATTAGCTTGTTTTCCAATAACTCAAGAAAAGTAAACAGTTCAACTCACCAACATGATATCTGGAAGAAATTTCTGAAAATCACAAGCTAATTTTAGCTGTTCAAGCTAATAACTTCAGATGGTTGTGATAGATGAAAAGGTAACTCATAAATTCTATAGTAGTAGAAAACAAACACGATTCAACTAAAGTTCAAAATGACTCACCTCATTGATAATTCCATCACCTCCAACACATATAATTCCTGAACAAATTTACAACAGTATCAATTAATAGAAGCGATAAAGACACAAGGTTTGCCATGAGAAAAACCAAAACATATTACTCAATAGTGCATCCTGTAGAAATACCATCTGGGCACGAACTGATGTCAACAGTGGATGCCAATTTTTTAGCATGACCAGCTGATGTTGTTTTGACTACCTCCAGTTTAAAGCCTGCAAGCTGTCACAGTCTGTATACTGAATACAAATGCTAGTATGACTAAAATTTAAGAAATTTCATCAGCTTTGTGAGGAAATTCAGGCAAAACATTCAGTTTTTTGATTAGCATATTGAAGTCTAAAACAAACCACTAACAAACCTTAAATATTGGTTCCACAATGCCATGAAAAACCTTACTAGAACGACCACGGCCAGATCTAGGGTTTAATATCACAAGCATTTTCGGTTGACTCTTACACCGGAAAATCAACTCAGGAGGAATGTCAGTTGGAAATAATTCTGAGGAAGCCTGCTTCTTTGAAGAAACCAAAGGGTGAGGCATACAATTAATAAAACATTGCTGATCTGCAAAGCCACCAACCCACTGAATTGCTTCTTCAGTGCTAGAAGCCAAGAAGCGGTAATCCTTGCGAACTCTACGAGGTTTTATAAAACAGGATAGGCCGCAAGAACCCTTTTTCATAGGGCAAGAATGAACAGTGAAATGTCTGAGTCCATTATTGTAAGATACCTGTCAATTCACATTCCAATTAATGGATGAATTACAAATAAGAACTAATTAGTTGTTGGGAATGGAAAAAAATAAAAGATTAGAATATATTATATACCGAGATGACATCATCAAGAGGCAGCACATGAGAACCCCAAACTAAAGCCTTGATGGTGAGCTTAGCACTGACAGCTTCTTGATTTGTAGTTTGAGTTGAAGATTGCTGTTGTACATCAGTAGAACTTTTATCATAGGCTGTCTTTCTCTTATCCAAAACGAGCTTGCCAGAGTAAACAACATACCCCAATAAGTCAGACTTTTCATCTCCTCCTCCGCCGCCAACGGCAATATCAATTCTGTGTTCATCTAACTTAGTTTTATCAAATTGAGGACCATCAATTTCGGGCCTGGAAGAACCCTTAACCTTCTTACTGCGTTTCTCCGGGAATACAACTGGGGAAGAGTGTTGAGTTAATTGTGAACACAATCCCAATCGCCTAACAGACTGCTGAGGCTGTGTCATTATCAATGAATTATTACCGTGATTATCACTCGTGTTATTTCCAGACACAGACCCAGTCTTGTGCGTATCACCTCTTTTGCTTGTACCAATATTTTTACAAATAGATCGAATTGGAATTGGAGAAGAATGCATACACAATTTCTCCTATATTTGAATCTGAATCATTTCACCTCACTATCAGCTGCTGCAGAAGAAGTTTAAGGTAAACAGCTATTACTAAGAGATCCAATCAATTTGGTTTTCTAGTTTCAATAACTTCGATACATGCGCATACAAATGTGAAAATTCAGCAATTTTGAGATCGAGGAGAAGAAACACTATACCTTTACCAAGAATTAGAAGATGCAAAAGATCCTTGGTGAGGTTGACCGACAACGTACGACGGACGGACCCGATTCATCCATACCTAATTCTCCCCTTTTCATTTCATTCCAATACAGTGGAAATGAAAATGAGCCCAACTTTTTTCTTAATTATCATTATTTTTTTCAATTATGCGATGCTCTTGTTACAAATGTTATTTTATTTTCATTATTATTATTATTATTATTATAAGATCAGTTTTTGCCGGTCACTTTCTTTTGCTATCAGTCTCATTTTGCACATTTATTATTATTCTCCCATAGTCTCATTATATTATATTGCATTATTTATTTGTTTTTCGCAACGCCATAATTTAAAATAATTATCTCAAAAAAAAATGGAAAATAAAAAATGAAACAGACTGGCAGAGTAGAAATCAAGTCAACTACGATAGAAGTGCCAATACGGATAGCAAATTCACCCGTCAAGATAAATATTTGTTTAGCATCCTTAGAAAATGGGTTTGATAATATTTTAGTAGGTTTAAGGTTTTTTTTAATTAAAAGTATATTGGATATTAAAAAGATATCTACAATAAATTTCAGTCGAATTTGAATATAACAAAATATTTATTTAAAATAATAATAAATATTTTAAAAAACATTACCGATATTTTTATATTATTTATTGTAATTAAAATATTTTATTGTTCTAGAATAATTCAAATTTTCACTTTTAAGTTTAAGAAAAATATTGATGAACTTAATACTTAATATGTGATATAATTTGTGATTTTACTATATAATATAATATTTATTATTTAATATAATATATGTTACTAGTTTGATGTATGTAAAACATGTATTTTAAATAAAAATTTTTTACATTTTTTTATTAGCTTTACCTTAGATAAAAATATAATTATACAACTTGTATAATAAAAGTAAAATATTGATTACAAATCTATAGATATTTAAATAAGTTTAATAATTAATAAATATACAGATTTTAATAATGAAATATCAAACTAGTTACGAATTTGGTATAAATTTAGCATTATTCATATATAGGGGATACAAATTTAATTTTGTGATATTTGTAACATATCTAACTCAATATAATTCGTAATTACCAAATTATAACACCAAGTCTCTACCAAAGACGAATGACCTGTGCAAACTAATTGGATATACGAGTATTATATTCTACATTACCATTCAATCAACGATGAGTAATATCACAAAAGTTTTTTACAAGTTTAGATTATACAAGTATTATTCTAAATTTTATAAGATTCAATGCTGCTATGATTTCTTGAAACGCCGGTTTTATTCGCTGTGCACATATTTTTTCTCTAATTTATTGGGCTACATTACATCAAAAATTATCTTCGCCAAACACAAATAAATCAGTCATCAATGTCACAAGTATCGACTAGACCACATAAAACGACGTAAAACACGCATCACGACAGTTTGGCAAAATCTTGCAAAAGCAACAACCTTCAAGTAGCACTGTAGCAAAGCTGGGCAACAGGGCAAGATCCTTCCCACAAACGGAAGCGGGAGAGAGAAAAGACATTAAAAAAAATTATATTTTATAATATAAGAATATTAAAAATTTATTCAAAAGAAAAATAACACCAATTTTATACCAAACTTTAGAAAATATTCATAAAAATCTCTTAAAAAGAAATATACTCACCATGTCTACCAACATATATTGCTATATCAATCTTGACCTTTCTCTTTATTCTTTAAAAGGAAATTGAAGATTAAAATATTTTATTTTATATCATTAATTGAGAATCCCTTACTAACAAGTCTTCATTTTCATTAGTTCTCTCACTGCTATTGTCTGAATAGTTCACCACAATCCACTTCAGTACTAAAATGAAAACCAGAATTGTGTGATTGGATCCTATGTATTTTCTAAGTTCCAATAAATACCTAAAACTAAGTTAATACTCAAAAGGCAAGAAGTTTATTTACTTCTTCCCTTTCCATCAATGATTTCTTCAATTCTCTAGTTTAATAAAGGGACTGAACCATTCATCTTATAGTCTAAAAAGGGGAAGGGAAAAATAAAAGCAATGCACCAAATTGATTTCATGGTAACGAGTTTAGTATACAGTGATCAAAAGTTCGAGGGAAAATTGAGTTCAAGATTTTTGACATTTATGAACCTTAATTCAGTTGAAATTAAATGAATAGAAGAAATATATCCACATGGAATATACAATTAAACATAATAGATTTGATAAAAATTTTCTTCATTGCGGTTTAGGCGCTATAACATATTGTTAGATATCAACTATAATTTTTGAGTATCTGAATGGTTCAGAATAATATTAATGAGATCAATTCTGACTCATGGTTAATATTACAATTAACTTGAAATGTCACAATATAAATTTATGATCATTCTCATTATCAGAAATAATAAATATTATCCATAGGAGAACCAACACTCTTGGAGATAATATTAAATCGAAAAATATAAATGGTTTACTCGTTAAATGATTTAACAAATACAAGAGCTATGTTTAATAACTTGAATATAACTTAAAGTCATTTATAACATTTTATCAATATTTAAAAATATAAACAGAATTAAAATAAATTTGATCAAAATAAGTTTGATCAAACGTAAACCTTATTTATCATATTTTTAAAATATGTTACCTAAATGAAATTTTATATTTACTATTGTTGGGTTAAACATGCGAGAGTGATTCGTGGAACTTCATCAGTAAAGAACGTAGCATTTTCATCCCAAGCATTTCACTCCTCCCAGATGTACCCGACTCTAGGAACCAGGGAGCTCTCCCCTCAGGGAATCCCATCTCAGATCCCCAGTCTTAACCCTCGAAGAATCTCGTCTCAAGTCCCTAAAAGATAGCCTCTACAGGAACCCCGCCTCAGGACCCATAAACTCACCTTCTCAAGCAAATTCGGCTCAAAACCCGGGAACTCACCTTCTCAAGCGAATCCGCCTCAGGTCCTAGGGACCCGACTTCTCAAGAACACGAGACAACCCTTAGAATCGGTCTCCCAGATTCAAGGCTCTCTCAGAGCGTTTCCTTTTCACCAACACGAATGCAACCTTCAATTAGAGAATCCCCAATAACACGCCCTTATAATAAAAAATAGGAATGACTGTTAATATGGCAGGTCTTATGATACCTTGCCTTAGGGGCAGCCTGTCCTATCCATCACCCATCTTCAGACTAGGTGGCAGTAATAGACTTAGAAGGGACATGAATGTCAGTTACAATATTAATGGGAGATGGCTGCACCCTGCCCAAAGGCACTCAATTCCCATTATTCTTATTCTCCGATATCTAGTCACATCACTAAGTACTATATAAAGGGGGGCTCTTCATCAAGAACGGGGTTAGTTGAAACTTTCTCTTCAGACTCATAGCCTTCAAATCTCGATCCTAGAGTTCAAATATTCTAGCTTACAACGCAACCCCTTTGTCGTTCTCTTCTCTTTGATTGTGGGTAAAAATCTCCTTCTCCCTATATTTCACTTTGACTGGCTTTACCAGAACTTATCATATATTTTCTTATCGTATCTGACATAGACATCGAAGTTTTTCTATCGAGAATTTCCACCCGACATCACTCCGAAGGTGTTACTATTTTATAAGCTTAGGAGGTGAAGTACTACTAGAAATAGCTTGTCTTCTGGCTATTCTCTAGTGAGAGACTCACCTATCATTTGCAGCCACATCGTCCTTATACCTCACCAGCTGAATCATTCCTAGTTGGCTATGAGAAGGGTCCACAGACAACTATTGCACCAACAGCTGGCAGTATCTATGGGAATCTTAACAAAAAGTCATTGAAGTATCACTGGTAAGGAAAAATAAAAGGTTAACCAAGTCGGATGGCAGAACAAATGCAACGAATGAAAACTTTGCGCATGCAAGAAGAATTCCAACCTGAGAGGGAACACCCAGATAGGCTCCTGGCTAACAGGGCTAAAGCATTGGAAAAGAAACTCCTAAAGATCAGACGACAACTGGCCAGAGAACTAGTAACCCCAATAGAGAAAGATATGCCATTTTCACCCAAAGAGCAGAGAATCCGAACCCCCCAAAGTGGTCATGAGAAAAAAATCCAGAGCTTTAAGAAAACACATAACCACATGACTATGCTCAGGCTGACAGCCTCATAAAAAGGGAAGGCCAAGGCAATAGGAGTGTCAGTAGACAAATCCAAAGCACTCCAGGGGGTAGACACTCCTTTCAAGGTTTATAAAAGGCAGGAGCAAAGAAGAGGTAGCGTTAGAGGACATCATCAAGAGACAAGCGAGTAGAAGGGGGTACACAACTTGGTCCCTACGGATATGAGGTTGCACCTCAATTGGAAGCATGCCCTGAGAGAGGAAAGTCACAACAACTGTCGACAGGAAGGAGATAGAGGACTACGTTAGAAAGGTACTGTGAGAAATGAGGACGCAGAGCATTCTCGCTCAAAGGGAGGCCCTGGGAGCTAAGGAAATTCCTACTTCCTCCTTCATGTCTCCCCTCTCAAAGAAAATACAAGCGTCACACCTCCCAAGAAAATTTAGGATACCTCAGTTAACTGCCTACACTGGGAGGATCGATCCCCCTTGCACCTAAGTATGTTTAGGGAGGTATTGCTAATACAAAGCTTGACGGATCTCCAAATATGTCGACTATTCTACTTAACTTGAGTAGGACTGGCCAGTCATTGGTACAAGAAGCTACCATCCACCAGCATCAATAGCTTCAACCAACTGGCCACCATCTTCCAACATGAGTTTAAAGGGGCAACGACTATCAGTCAAAACTTGAGCGTGCCAGATGAAGGAAATTAGATGATTCCCGACAGGAGAAGGCCTCCACGGAATAATCGACAAAAGGATAAGAGAAGCCACCACCAGGATCCCAACGGAGGTCAACAGACGATAGGAAAATCATCTCCCCAAGTCACGTAGGGATAAAAGACCCCGAGTCCTTTCGTAAAAAATCCTCCCAGGAGAATAGGAATGAGCAACTGACCAGAAATCCACGCCTCCCGAAGGCTCCTTTGTTAGAAATTTAGGAGCATGCTACGACTGAGGAACTCATCGATATCACACCCTTAAAATATGAGAGGCTCGGTGCCCAAGAAAAAGATAAGGGCTCAACCCGCTAAATCTACAAAAGGGCGACCACACCATATAAGGACCCACAAGATTAGATCAAGGGACCAGTCAGACTCGGAACACACAAATTGACCCAACTTAATAGTAATATCCCGGGTATCAAAATCAGGGATGCGAAAAAAATATAACCCTTGAGAGAGTTTCTCCTCAAGTGAGCATACGGCAATGTCCCGAGCGTCGAAATTAGGGATGCAGAAAAAAGTGTGGTCCCTAAGAGAGTCTCTCCTCAGGATGGGATACTGGCTCTCTGAGCATTAATCGAGAAGGTCCTCACTAAGTGGTCAAAGCAATCATACCCAGAGTATACGAACTGGTCCATTTTGACGGTAATATCCCAAATAAAGAAGGAGAAAAGGGGGGATGTAGAAAAGATACGGCCCTTGAGAGAGTCTCTCCTCAGGCTGGCGAAGGGATGTAGGAGAAGTGCGGCCTTTGAGAGAGCCTCTCCTCAGGTTGGCACACTTGTAAACACTTATGTACATCTTCTTTTATAAATAAAATAGAACGCTTGAAATCATTCCCAGGATCTCTTCAAACCTTTAGCACTTCAATGATCTCCCCTAGTGTTGAGGTTGGCCACGAGCTATAAAATCCCTTGAAGCTAGTAGAATTAAAAATCCTGTCCAATCCGGGTTCGTATAAGCCTTTGGACAAGGGAGTTGATAAAGGTGTTGATCTGACAAGTCGCCTCTTCCTCCAAGAATATCTGAAGTTAGACCTGCACTGGCTATTCGACCAGTTGGGTCACGACCTTCTAGGAACCTCTGGGAGTCGTTCTCAAAAAGATCTTCTTGTGGCTCAAGCGAGCGAGGTGGATGTTGATGACAGAGGGCTAAGGGATGAAGCTCCTTCTGATGAGACAAAAGGTCTTCCCGAGATAGCCACTGGGGGCACTAAACCACCGCCCCCCCAGGATCAGTCGGCACTCAAATGGGATGCTCCTCTTCCCCAAGTAACACAGAATTAAGAGACCCCTTCTATAAGAGAAAAGGAAGAAGACTCACCTGGCCGTCAAAGAATGGAGGAAGAAGCCCCCCTGCCCCCCGAGTTGAGGATGATGTACTGGTGAAGATATTAATCTGAGGGTGAACAAGACCTCCCACAAAGTACTTTAGGACTTATGATATTTTTTGCATTCTTTTTGTACGATATATACTTGTATCAATCCTTCATGAATGAAGAGAATTGTGTTTCCTCCTATGTGTCTCTTGGGCCAAATTCTTTCTTTCTTAGGGTTTAAGGTTTAGGGTTTAGTATTTAGGGTTTAGTGTTTAGTGTTTAGGGTTTTAAGGTTTAGGGTTTTAGGGTTTAGGATTTTAGGGTTTTAGGGTTTAGGGTTTTAGGGTTTTTAGGGTTTTTAGGGTTTTAGGTTTTTAGGATTTAGGGTTTAGGATTTTTAGGGTTTAGGATTTTTAGGGTTTAGGGTTTTTAGGGTTTAGGGTTTAGAGTTGAGGGTTTTAGGGTTTAGGGTTTTAGGGTTTAGGATTTAGGGTGTAGGGTTTAGGGTTTAGGGTTTAGGGTTCAGGGTTTAGGGTGGGGGTCATTTGTCAACTTCTAGAGAGAGATTTGAGTTTGGAAGAGAGAAAATCCTCTCACAAATCACTATTCACGGGTGTATTTTTCGGCCATTTTTCGGTAACTTTTTTTCGACACCACCAAGCAGATCTGAAAGCCCTTATGCTTGTAGAGTAGTTGGTGCAATTTGAAGACAAACGAAAGTAGGCACGAAAGGGGTGAGAAGATTGAAGTTTTTGGGTTTTTTGGGTCTTGCGGGCAACGAAATTCCGGCCAAGATCCCGGTGTTTTCAGCCGTGATTTTGGTCAGTTTTCAGTTCATGGTTGTTCCTTGACATGAGCTCTTGAAACCCCAAAAATCGTTTCTCCATTTCCGTCGACTTTTTCCGGTGAAAAAAGTGGCCGAAATAACCTCAGTGAGCAGAAATTCCGGGAACTTTGACTGCATTTTCCGGCCATCACAGACATCGTCGACCAATTCCATGACCATATTCAGACTGTTCGTCACTCAGGCTTCGTATACATACCTTCCCCTCTGATTTTGGAGATCGTTTTCCGGTGGGTCTTGTGTTCAAGGGTGCTACTTTCGAGGCTCCGTCCGGCGAAACCGTACATCTTCCTGGGTAAATTTCACCTTCATTGTTTAGTTTTGATGCAATATTATGGATCTGGAGCTTTTCAATGCAGGAAAATTATCTGATATGTGTTAAAAATTGGTGGAAAGTTGGGTAGTTGATTACGTGGTTTCTGGGTTGGTTTTTTGGCTGAGATTGGAGCAGTTTTGTGTGAATTGTGTTTGGAGGTGGATTACACCACCCATATATTTTGAAAGATTGCATTCTTGGCTATTCGGAACAGTGGAGTGTGAGGTTTTCCGGTGAAGGGTTGTTGAGATTGATTTGTGCAAACTTTGCTCCCCAACACTGTTTTTTTCTGTGGGTTTTGTGGTTGTGCTACCCGGGCTCGTTTTTGACCATCCAATCCATCCCCATTAATCCTTTAAGATACAATGCCCACCATAAATCCATCTCATACACAAAACACTAACCAAAAACAGTCCCCATCAATAACAAACCCCCCAAAAAAATAGTCCAAGCCCCCCCACAAACATAAAAAGTTGAATGACTCAAACTGGGCCGATAGGATTCGGGTTTCCAGTGCCACCCTTAGTCATCTTTTAGATGACATTGAGTATGATGTTGGGGATGATCGAACAGAATTTGAGGTCCCTTCAGATTGTGTGGGAGATGTTAAGAAGTGGGAACGATGCCTTGTGGGCTTCTTTCCTGGAGCTAAAATGCCTTTCCATGCAGTTAAGTCTGTAGCCACCCGAATTTGGAGTAGCTACGGTCTAGAGGAGGTTGTGGCCTTTGATAGTTCTTTTATTTTCCGATTCCGCACTGTAGAGGACATGTTGAGGGTCGATGAGGATGGGCCTTGGTTGTTTGGTACCAAATCCATTATTCTAGAGCCTTGGCATGTAGGTTATGATTTTCAGAATACTCAGGCGATTTCTGTCCCAGTCTGGGTTAGATTATATGGTTTACCCCTTCCTTTATGGTCTCAAAAGGGGTTGAGCTTTGCAGCTAGTCGCGTGGGCGATCTGCTTTTTTGTGATAGGATGACTATTGACTGTAGTAGATTTACATATGCGAGAGTGTGTGTGCTCCTCCATGCAGCCAAACCTCCTATCCACGATTTTATCCTAAAAACTACATTATCCTCTTCTCCTATTCATGTTAAGGTTAAATATGAATGGAAACCTAGTAGGTGTCCATCATGTGAGGTCTTTAGACATGTGTGCAAGAAGAGGTTGGACTCAGAGGTTGGACATGTTTCTTCGACACAGGTTCATCAGTCTTCAGATAGGAGTCAGGCCGCTATGGATCAGCAGAGGTTGACGCCTTTGAGTGCTCTGCCAGATAGGGTTCATGGTACTACTGATTCTGCTTCTGCTCCTGTACCTGTTCATCAGTCTTTAGATAGGGGCAAGGCCCCTATGGTTCAGCAGCGGGTGGTGCCTCCTAGCACCGTTGGTAGTGGGATTGAGGATTTTTCACCTTTAACTTCAGGTTCACATAGAGCGAGCTCCAGTGGTGCTGTTCAGGTGAGTTCTGTTGGATATGATGGGATTGGGGTTTCCTCTTTCTTTTCTCCTCTAGATCCTGATTTGAGAGAGTGCACTCTTAATACTGAGGCTGCATTGACACCAGCGATAGAGCAGCCTACTTTGAGTTTGAGATCTGGGTTTTCGACACCGTCTCCATCATTGCAGGTTGACATCAGTACATCACCAGTTGGTCCTCAGTCAAAGAAAAAGAAGAAGAAGAAGAAATGACCTGTAGCGGCAGCTTGAGGTTGTAGTCTCTTTATTTTCTTTGCACTTTGTATTTTGGTGCTTCAGCTTATGTACTTGTGTGCTTTCTGGGCACTTTATGTCATTTTGCTATGTCATGCTTTACGTAGCCTGCGTGCTACTTTCTTCACGTTGTGTTGCTTTCGAGCCTGCGTGTCCTTTTTTGGCGTTTGTGCCTTTTTTCGCCTGCGGGCATCTTTTAGGGGTTTGCCCCTAGTGTTTAGTACAAATTTTTGTACCACTTTTTTGGATATATATAAACTTAACTTTTCCAAAAAAAAGTTTAGGGTTTAGGGTTTAGGGTTTAGGGTTTTAGGGGTTTAGGGTTTAGGGTTTTAGGGTTTAGGGTTTAGGGTTTAGGGGTTTAGGGTTTAGGATTTAGGGTTTAGGGTTTAGGGTTTTAGGGTTTAGGGTTTAAGGGTTTTAGAGAGAGGTTAGTGAGAGAAAATACTCTCAAGTACTGTTCACCGGCATTGTTCACCGAGAAATTCCGGCGCCGTTTTTCGACACCACCCAGGAGATCTGAAAGGTCATGCTTCGTTAGAGTGTCTGGTGAAATTTCACGGCAAACGGCGGTCGGCACGAAGGGGGTGAGAAGTTTAAAATTTTCTGGGTTTCATGGGTTTTGTTGGCAGCCGACTTCCGGCCTAGATCCCGGTGATTTCAGCCGTTGTTTTGGTCGGTTATCACTGCCATGTTGTTCCTTGACACGAGTTCTTGAAATCCCTTCCTTAGCTTCTCCATTTCCGACATCATTTTCCGGTGAAAAAAGTGGCCGAAATAGCCTCGGTGGGAAGCCGATTTCAGTAACTTTGACCATCTTTTCCGGCCAACTCAGACCTCTCCGTTCAACTACACAACAAGTTTTGGATTTCTCGTCACTGGAGCTTCATATCCATACCTATCTCACTGGATTTGGTGATCATTTTCCGGTGGGTGTCGTTTTGAAGGGGGCTTCTTCCGACGAACTTTCCGGCGAATCCAGACATCACCTTGAGGTAAATCCACTTCCATTGATTAGATTGTGTTGCATATTTGTGATCTGGAGCTTGAGGTGTCCTGGGATAAAGATTTTGTCCGTCCAACGGTGCCGGAAAGTGGACTGGTTGTTTATGTGAAAATCTGGGCTGATTTTTGGGCTGTGTTTGGAGCCTCTTTGTGGTTTGTACGGAGGGAGGTGGATTACACCACCCATTTGGTTTGAAAGAGGGCATCGTTTTCTTGTTGTAACAGAGGTGCTTGAGGTTTTTCGGCCAAGTAGTGTGATGTGAGACAGGTGCAAACTACCCTTCAGGAACACTGTTTTTTTGTAGTGGATTTGTTGTAGTGTGCTTTCCGGGCTAATTTCCGTCCACCAAATCCGTTTCCCTTCAATCTCTTAGGATACCATGACCATCAAAAACACATTCCTTCAACAAAGTACCAACCAAAATCAACCTAAGCCTACCCAAAACCGTGCCGGACACCCACCCCGACCACTCACTACCATCCATTCCCTTAAGAGTCCTCAACCATTCACCACCAAAACCCAAAATCAGCCCCTAGCAGCAGCCAAATCTACCAAAAAACAGTTCGACCCCCCCCAAAGACATAAAAAGTCAAATGATCCAAACTGGACCGATAGAATTCGGGTTTCCAGTTCCACCCTTAGTCATCTTTTAGATGACATTGAGTATGATGTTGGGGATAATCGAACAGAATTTGAGGTCCCTTCGGATTGTGTGGGAGATGTTAAGAAGTGGGAACGATGCCTTGTGGGCTTCTTTCCTGGTGCTAAAATGCCTTTCCATGCAGTAAAGTCTGTGGCCACCCGGATTTGGAGTAGCTACGGTCTAGAGGAGGTTGTGGCCTTTGATGGTTCTTTTATCTTTCGATTTCGCACTGTAGAGGACATGTTGAGGGTTGATAAGGATGGGCCTTGGTTGTTTGGTACCAAAGCCATTATTCTAGAGCCTTGGCATGCAGGTTTTGATTTTCAGGATACTGATATGTTTTCTATCCCAGTCTGGGTTAGATTATATGGTTTACCCCTTCCTTTATGGACTCAAAAGGGGTTGAGTTTTGCAGCTAGTCGCGTGGGCGACCCGCTTTTTTGTGATAGGATGACTATTGACTGTAGTAGATTTTCATATGCGAG
>JAVXUL010000012.1:1498207-1516880 GCA_035590515.1 Trichilia minutiflora | reverse complement strand
ATTTTATATCAAAAACTAGAAATATGCATAAATGGAGAGAGTTAATCATACTTTAAGCGTAAAATGATAAATTTAACCCTTAATACACATACACTTTTATGTACTCATCAGGTGTTCAAAACTCGACTTATCATTCAAGAATCTTTTTCTTAAGTGTAGCATTTTCTTTTCCATTAAGTTATACATGTGGTTCTTTATTTGATTATTATTTTTTGGGTCTTTTGTTTAACATACCTTTAGCTCAATAATTAATCTAAGTATCGATTCAAAGTCCCATATTTTCACCTTTAGTTTATTATTTGTTTATATCTTTGGGTCTAAGTTTTAACATACCTTAGGTTTTTAGATTAAATTAAATGATTGGATCAAGGTTTTATCACCATAACCTAATTTTGGCTTTTCTGGAGATTTAATTATCATCAACTTAACGTAAGTTCATTGCTCATTAGTGGGGTTCACATTAGATTTGGTATCAAAGCTCAGTTTTCAAAATCAAGTTTTAACCATATGATGTAGAGATAAAAGTTGAACAGAAGAGGGAAGGATGAATTATTCACTTGTACTGCATGCGAAGTAGCAATAGTTTAAGAAGATGAATGAATTGGTTTTTCGTACTAACCATGAGTCATCAAAGAATTTAGGTGAGCAAGTTACGACTATATTATCTTAAAGATTTTCAAGAATTGAGCAACACACTATTTTAGTAAACAAAGATTTAAAAGGCTTGTTTTCAAGCCTGGAGAGGCATCAAAGTGCAGCCATAAAAGAATGATTCCTTTCAAGTGATTGATCGAGACCTCAACAATGTTCACAAGTTCCAAATCATTGGTGTCGATTTGAGGGCAAATAGTTTTAAAAAGAGGGGGAATGATGAGAATGAAAGAGTTGTATACCCTAAAAGTCAATCATAATGTGATTAGTGATTGTAAATTTGTAAAACTCTTGTAAATCTTATGATTAATAAAATTAATATATTCTTATATCTATATTTTTCTTTTATCATTCACATATTTATGTTTGATTTACATATAATGATAAAGCCCATAGACTGTATGGAATATATATTATTATGATGAGTTTATATTTATGAGACAGTATGTTAATAGTATTATTCTTAAATGGTCCTAGTCGTGGGACTATAAAATGGGGCCTTTATAGTATCGAAAAGCCTAGTATACACTATTCTTACTCTATGCGATAGGGGATGATCTTTCTCATAGATTACTTGTGTGGAGACACTAAAAAAAGTGTATAAGTGCTTATTAGTTGAGTATAAGTTCACTAAATAGACTCGAATGAATTATCCAAATATTAATTATACTTAATCGTCAATTAGACATTCGTTGTTTCAGTGATGTAAATAATTTTTAGACTTTACAATATCTTACTTACCTTGTGAGTGAATTACTATACTTTGATACTGCTCAGGGCAAATATGTCCTTGGGCTTGTGATAAGTAGTTATTGGGTGTGGTGAGACATTTATGGAGGTATATAAATGTTCAAGAAAGGATCAATCAGCCTTAGTATTTGAGGTAGAATGAATGCTCTATATGAATAATTCATATCAGACTTACAAAATCCTCAGTCAGGGTTGTATATTGTGTGTGATTGAGAAATGTGTTTTTAATAGATATACACAATGGAGTCGGTATCTGTTATTTATTATACATAGCATTGGATCTAAAAGGGTTTGATAATTTTAGAATACCCCGATCCAATCAGACCATTCTGTGACAGAAGAATTGAATTACACGGTAACTAATAATGAAAAGGTTCATAATTGAAACCTCACACTTCATTGTAATCTGGAGGCCGTATTGCATGGTTAGGTGTCAATATTGGTTGAAGGACATATTTAATTAATCTTGTTAAAGATTAATTAAATAAAAGAATTAAAAAGTTTGATACGAGATAGAAAAGGAATTAAAGAAGTTTAATTCGATCATATTGTCCACTGTCGGCTTTACAGTGAACCTATTAAGCCTTGCCCATGATTGGCTCAGTTTTTTCCTAATTATTTTGTACATTACTCAAATATATTAAGCTAAGACAATATGATTGGTTAACTTATACTTGGTGAAAGAATGAGTGATGTATGTTAACATTTTATCCTAGCAAATGAAATATTGACAAATGGATTAATCTTGGCCTTATACTTAGTTTACAAATGGATCGTAGATATACATATGATGTGTATCTATTTTTTCCACACAGTTGGCACCATATTTTTCATATATTTCTCTTTAATTAATTGGAAAAATATATAAAGGAAAATAAGAAAAATTAATGTCATTATCATTTTGATAAAAAGGAAGAAAACAAGTAAAAGAAAGCTTTCTTCTTTGAAGTTCCACGAAATTTTTTTCGCTTCTAAGGTGACCAATTTTTTGATCATTTTGATCAAAAGAGAAGTGATTTAAGATCCTTAGGATGTGATCTTGCTAAGTGTAAGTTCAATTTCAATTGTTGAAATCAACAATCCAAGAGTTGGAAATATTTTGTTAGAAAACTTAGGTTGAATCAAAGTGTTTTGATTAAATCCAACAAAGCCAAAAGAGGAAAAAGTAAGCCAAGGGCATCACAAGATAGAGGAGGAACTATATTGGTCCTCTTAAGCTTCAAAATTGTATAAAGGGCAGCAAAGGTTAACAGCCATATAGGGTAAGCTTTTCACATCCATAGCAAATTCATTTCCTAGATCCTAAAGCATAGAAACTCATTTTCATGTTTTAGAAAACATGGAATGCTAGTTTGTTACATTGGTCTCAGAGCTTAGGGGATGGAAATTGAGTTTGATATAGATATGTGATGATGATTGAGCTTGAATCTGGGCAAAGATCGCATGGTTTCGGTTATGGTAGGCCAAGTTTGTGTGGAATGATTTGGGAGTGTATGCTGCCATATTTTCCTTGTTCTTGTGATCATTTCATTGTGCATTCAAAGTATTTAAAATCTGAAAAATTTGGGATTTTATTGATGCTTGGTGTAGCTGAAAATGTATATGCAAAAACAGTCCTTAATTTGCTCAAAACTGGACAATTTTTGATTGCTTGCGATAACTTACTGCCGAAATTTTTTCAAATGGTCCAGAATTGTTTCGATGGCTGTTTTGAGTCAATAAGGGTTTGTTTTAGATATATATTGGCTGTTCAAGTGTTGGATACCGGATATAGGTCACTTTTTTGACAACCGAAGCGAGTAGCACAATTGTTCAATTGTTGAGTAGTTTTGTGAGAAATTATTCTGTGTGTGTTATTGTCACACCCCAACCCGTGAGTCCTACACGTGACAACCATCATAGACTTTCAGGATGTATCCAATAACACAAAATATACCCTGTCAGCCTGTAAGACATTTACAAAACCTGTTTCAAAAACCATTTTTATACCACACTTCCAAAAGAAATCCATCCAACCACCCAAACTTCAAATCATTTTAAACAATCCATAACACTTCAAAATACATACCAATCCATCATATAAAATATTTCTCAAATCAGAAAAATCATAGGGTTAACCCATTCATGATAAAACCAAAATATGTTTACAATTCATAAAGGAATAAATAATTTAATATATCTTTTTAAAAAAATACAAATCTAGTGGACTAATACAAATCTAAACGAGTCGATTATGATTTTATACCTGCTGACCCCAAAGTCTGGGAGAGTCACCACTACCACCAAATACCTGTCGACTACCTAACCTGCAACTGGAGAGTGAGGGGGGTTGAGTATACGGGAATATACTCAGTAAGTGAACTGAAAACACATATATGTATATATCACATGCTGTTTAACGAAGCCTCATTCGATCGAACGAATCCCCAATTCAGTCGAACGAATATAAAGTCACAAATTTTTTAGGGAGTCCTAAAAATGTCAGTCGAACGAATCACCCTATTCGATCGATCGAGCCTGCCAAAATTAAAAATCTCACTTGAATACTCTCCAAATTTGAAAAATATCATTGGAGTCCCGCTCAAAATAAAACAAACTTTTAATTACGTTGAGGTCCCTACGTTTACGACCCCAAAACTCTACCTTAACAAACTCAAATCCCCAAGATAAATATAAAACTGTAATGACGTGTTAACGGTGTATAAGGTAGGGATAAATGCATGTGCAGTAAAAAGATAAATTAATGTTATGCCCTTAGATTATAGACACGAAGCTCACATATATTCCTAGCTTGTTGACTATGAATCTCAATAACTTCTCTGACCTCACACTAAATGTGATCTTCTCATAATTAAGTTGTATCCAACACTTTCTTACAAGGAAAAAGGTCTTTTCAAGGTGTTGTATATGGTTAGCGACTCTTAAGGACTTAGTTATCATGTCATTCATGTATACTTTTATTATCTCCTTAATTAAGGGCTTAAGTACTTTATCACCAGTCTTTGGAATGTGGCTACCGTATTCTTCACTCCAAAAAGCATCATATTATAAGAGTAAAGTCCTTAGTCAGTCACAAAGGTTATCTTTTTCTGGTTAGGGTTGAAGGTTTCTATAGCTTTAATCATGCAAAATTTAAGTTTTATACATAAAAGCCCTAAGCCAAAAATCATAGAAAAGATAATGAAGTAGTCAAATCCTCCTCTAGTTCTAGTGCTAAACGGTTTACATATATTCGTATATATGAATTCTAATAGCTCATTAGCTCTCTCACCTTTACCCTTAAAGAGAGATTTGATCATTTTTTTTCTTAAAGACATGATTCACAAGTTGATAAGGGTTCCAAATCCAGTGAACTTAAAAGTTCACTTGTACCAAGTTAAACTAATCTTCTGTCTCCTATATGACCTAATCTATGATACTATAGATATTTAGGATTTGATTTACTACAAATTCTTTTATTTATAATGGATTTTACTGAAAAACTGTTATTCAATTCTAGAACATATAATCCATTCGTATTTACAGCTTTACCTACTAATATATTTTTAAAATGTATTAAACATTCATTTTCAATAAACTGTACACTATAATCATCTTTACATAATACAAAAATTGAAATGATGTTTCTAGTGGCATGAGTAAAATACAACATTGAATTCAATCTCATAATGTGTTTACTAGACAATCTAAGGCTACAAGATCCTTTGGCTTGATGAGCAATTGTTGTCCCATTAGCTATTCTTAATACGATCTCACCTTTAGATAATATTGAACAATTCTATAATATTTGTAGAGAGACACAAACATGAGATGTAGCCATTGAATATAATATTCAGGAATAATAAACTGAAATAACACTTAATTTATAATTGATCATCATACAGCCATTAATACCTTCTTCTGACTTCTCAAATCCTTTAAGGTACTTAGGACAATTCTTTTGGATATGTTCCATTCTCCCACAAAGAAAACAATTTTCTTTATCAAATTTTTGAAACTTGTCCCTATCTAACTATCGAAAGTCCAAATATTTAATCGAGAACACTGTTAACAAAGTTTGTATGTGTTTCAGTTTATCACACCTTTCTTTGAGACACTAAAAAAAATAGAAAAAGATTATTAGTGATCTTGTAGAATGTATGAATCAACAAAAGTGATTTATACAAATTCAAATAATTTTGAATTATAATAATTAAATAATTTTAAAAGTTATTAATAAGTGTTAATCATATTAGCTCCCACTATTTAATTTGAATCCCATACTCCACATACAGAACTCAAAAGTTTCGTTAGAATTTTATTATAAGTAATGACAAATCAACATTTTATCATAATTAACTAACCTCATATAATAAAAATCTTGATCAGTTAACCCTAATAAGTAAAAAACTCATTTTCTTTTATATCTTTATGTAAAATTTGATTTTTTGTTTAACCCTAACTTTGGATGCCTCACATAATAGAAAATCTTGGCACCTTAGGCTAGTTAAACTTGAACTATTATACTTTCGTAAGATATTATTTTACTTCTCCCTCACATAATAGAAATCTTGATCAAAGTGAAAATATTTATTTAATTTTTTAAATAAATATTTTTAAAAATTATTTATTTAATCGGAGTTGATAGTTCTTATTAATTTTTTTAAAAAATATTTATTTAATCAACAAATAAAATATTAATAATAAAATAATTGAATACTTCAAAAATTTTGAAATGATATACTAAACACATCCACCAAAAGAAAAGAAATTTATATCAAGTTTGGAAATAAATGTGAAAGGAAAACATGTATTAAGAAGCGAATTTTAATAATATAAGATAATAATGTGATATTATTTTTTAAAAAAATTAGGTTTTATTATTTTTATGATTTTGTAAAATAAAATATTATAGTAGAAAAACTGGCCTTTGGGTTCAATAATGGGAAGGACAAGGGGAAGGAGAAAAATTAAACAAAGCCAAAAATGAGACGTAGAAGAAGAAAGAATAAAGCAAAAGTATGAAATGAAATTTAAATTATTGAAAACAAAATGGGGTGTATTTTAATTCTTTTTGAGAATGAAAAAATATATCTTAAATAATTTTAAATATTGATATAGAATTTTATATTTATTATGCCCCTTAGGGTAGTAATTGTGATTCTAAATGATCTTTTTTTCCATTGATGCTTAATAATGAATAAGAATAATTAAGTTTGAGTACTATGCATGTACTTATAATGGATGTTATATAAATATTCGATTGGTTATTATTATGATATCAAGTGTGAGTGTATGAAGTAAAAGAGTTTCACATTAGAAAAATAAAAAGCATATGAGTCATATATAAGTGGAATAAACCTATAAACTCATTTCCCATATTTAGCCTTCTAAAATCAAGTGTATAAGATGTATTCCTCGAGATAGTATGAATAGAGGCAACAACCACAAGAACACACGCATCTATTTCATACTCGCGCCATCCTTCTTATATCATTTTTTTTAAGACTCCAAAACTCTTCATTATTCCTCGTGACAGTAACAACCACGGGAATACACATATCTGTGTCTATACTCGCATCCCTTTTGAACAATTAGCTCTGATATTACTTGTTAAGATCAGAGAAGTCCTTCTAAAATTCAAAAAAAAAATGTCAAATGAGTGAAGACATTCATAAATTTAGATAAAATTTTTAATCAAAAATCTTAAGACATTATGTTTATAAATCCATTCCACTTATATATTACTTATTTACTTTTTATCTTTTTAACACGAGAATCTTGAGTATTTAAGATTCTAATAAATATATATGTTGAGAATCACTCCCTGGATTTGTTTGAGATGATTTGGATGCAAAGAGCGTGATCGAAGAAGAGCAGTGAAGAATTGTTGCCGTAAGGCTAATCATGTCGTTCCAAATGATTTCTTTAGCTTCATGAGCCATACATGGCAAAAGAGTTGCAGTACTAAATCTATAAGGTGTTATACTTTATAATTTTGCTTGACTTTATTTTCTCTAAACATTCCTATTTTATTGAAAATTTTACTATAAATTCTCTTTTCATTAAAATTATTAAAAGATCAAAATTTTTTCTTCTTAAGAGTAATCATTTTTTAATTATTATTGTATTATTATAAATATTGCACTGTAAAACATAAAAGACAAATTTTGTAGATATGGTATGATATGATAGGTAATGTGTTCCTTACTTTATAAACAAGGCCACAAGATCAAGGGACGCCATCCACCAACGTCTCATCTATTCTATTCCACAAAATTACCAATTCACACTTATATGGTTAATAAGAGAGATTAATTCGTGATTAATGTTGATAACTAATTTTAGTAATTTATGCTTGTCATCATGGCAGAGACTTAAAACTCTTTTTAAATAAGAACAGAGGTGAACACTGAGCGTTACATTACTAGTAGGAGCTTAATTATGTTAAAATATTTGATAAGAGGACTTGTATGAAAGGGAATTAAAACTATACTTATAAAAATGATTCTATTAAAATTAACGAACCCAATGTTATTGACCCACTCTAAAAGTTAAATAACCAATTAAAACTGGAGACGTGTATCAGCCCACTATGTACGAAAAAGTTCTGAAACTTTGTTGCTTACGTGGTAGCATCCAACTAGTCGTTCATAAATTTATATTTTAAAGATGCAAAAGGGAGCTGACTCTAGACGTGGTCGAGGGAGAGGAAACTCTCTTAGTTTCCCAGCTCAAGCTATGGCTATGACTTCACCTTCACCTTCACTGTCTCTATCCAGAAGGTCAATGAACATGGCAGCTGATTTCTCTACAGTTGAACTCTACATCGTTCCGACTATCAATTCGTTGATTATCTTTCCATTTCCAGTTAAACGACGCCGTTTTATACCGTCTTCTCTATGCAACTCCTCCTCGTCTTGCTCTTCTTCATCTTCGTGTACTTCCAATTTTAGCTCGGGAAGGAAGCGTTGGATAAAATCCTTTAGTCTTAGCTCGAAACAAACTAAAGCTGTTCATAATGCAAAAAACGACGTCACTTCCGTCTCTTCGGATGGAGCTCAAAATCAGAAGAGGCAAGCCCTAAGTTTCAAGTCTCTGTTTGCGAGGCGATCGCTGTGGCGTAGGATATTATTTGCTTCCAAGAAAGCTAGGAGCGTCATTCTGCTCAATGTCATCACTATTGTTTATGGTAAGCTTGTTGGTTCTGTCTGGTTGCTGAGAAAATTGAGGACATAAATTGTAGTTAAGTTTAGCAAGTATTTTTGTTTCTTTTAATCTTGTTATATTTTCTTTACATTTTTTAGAATCCTATAATTTTTATTGTCCATTTTCAGTTTGATTTGCGTGGCTGTGATTTTTCAGTAATTTAGGAGGATAAAAATATAATTTGTCAACATAATTAACAAAATGTATTACCATGCATTTGCACTTCAACCGTAGAATAAGAGAATGAGGTAATTGGTTGCTAAGTTTGGGGTTTGCTTTCATTTCATCGCTTGACAAATTTGAGTGGGAATTTTAATGAATTTGGCCGATTGGTCATATTTTAAAAATGATAATAAATAACCATATTATATGTTCAAAATTTATTTCTATCGTGATTTATCTTATTCTGTTTCGTCAAATTTTCTGTCATGTACTCATTTTTCAATTTTAATTTTTGAAATTAGCAGTACTATATTTTGGTTGTTTTATGTCACTGAAGTGAAATAAAATAATGACATTGAATATGTAGTCCTGTTGTTTGTTAGTGATTAGTGGGATTCAATTTAATAATGATGTCGAAAGGGAAAGGTTCATCATTAGTATTTCAAGTTAATGCTAACAACATTCATTGTAAGTCTATCAAAAATGCTGTCTTTGCTCTGTAACATCCATAGCAAATGGATTTCTAGGCTGCATATTTGCGTTATAACTCATAGATCATTCCAAGGATCACTACTTAAATTTTGCTTCATTTTCATGTTGTAGCTAGTAATATTGCGGTTGTTAAAGAGGTTGAAGCAATAGTAGACCCATCAGCCTTCACTGTTGTGAGATTTGCTGTCTCTGCCATTCCGTTCATTCCATTTGTACTACAAGCACGAGGTGATGTTCATACGCGAAATGCAGGGATTGAGTTGGGTTTCTGGGTCAGTCTTGGGTACCTGATGCAGGCACTTGGATTACTAACTTCTGATGCTGGACGTGCCTCATTTATATCCATGCTCACTGTAGGTTTCTTGATTAATCTCTTAAATATATCAAAGAAAGCACCCTGCTCTCTGAAATATCAAAAGGTACAATTATGGTATATTTTATGTGACTTTATCAGGTCATAGTGGTTCCCTTGCTTGATGGTATGTTGGGAGCAGTAGTACCTGCCCATACCTGGTTTGGCGCTATTATGTCAGTCTTAGGAGTTGGATTACTAGAATCCAGTGGATCTTCTCCATGTGTAAGCATTCTTCTTCTATGAGCTTCACCGTTCATACAGTATAAGATCATTTGGTGATGAACAAAGCATATGCATTAGTATGCTTTTAAATGGTTAATATCAACTCTGATTAATTTTTTGAAGGCAATAACTTTCATCTCTATCATAATAACTTGTCCTATTATAATTTCAGGTTGGAGATTTGTTAAACTTCCTAAGTGCAGTGTTTTTCGGAGTTCATATACTAAGAACTGAACACGTTTCTAGGAGTACAAATAAAAAGAATTTCTTACCTCTCCTTGGATATGAGGTTAGAATATTATGCAAATTTTTAAGCTGAAACCATGCTGCATGTTCATATTCATGCAAGGGCGATTTGTTTCTTTCATTCAGGTATGTGTTATTGCTCTATTTTCAGTGATATGGTATTTTGTTGGAGGCTGGTTTGGTGGCATCCACTATTCCAATCTGTCATCTTGGACATGGACATTGTTTTGGGATTGGATGATTTCATTTCCATGGATTCCTGCTCTTTATACAGGCGTATTCTCAACAGGGTTGTGCTTATGGATAGAGGTACTGAATAGCCATAAGGAAACAATGTTTTTGCTTAGATTCTACATAATTCTCAGTTCTAGTAAGTTACAAAAGTTATGGGGTCCTTGTAAACCTTAGATCCCTAGCACTTCTTGAACTGATTGGTTCCCCAATCCTTGTGTCCTCCAGATTACTGCATCTTAATTTTGGGTTAATTTTGATTTTGATTTGGAGCGCTGATTCAGCTGTTATGAGGATTTCCATATCCAGACGTAGAATTTATGCAGTTTCTGCACGTTAAGGACTATACATTGCATTAAACTATTAGATTTTTTATTTGGCGTTTAGTTGATTTAATCTTTAGGGATTAATATTCCTTAATCTCTTGGTTCTAGGAATCCTAGTCTTGCTAGAATAATGAAAATAAGTACATAAGAATTTATGTACTTGCAGACTTTCTTAGGTTTTGATTGATGGTAATTATCATTTTTTTTTCTCTTGATGACATTTTTGGCCCTCTTTTATTCTTTTTTAATTGTTCTTTATTTCTTCTCACAACTCTCTGAATCTCTGCACATTGCTAGCTTTCTGAATCAGCTCTGCACCATTGATTTTTCTTGTGAACTGCAATTTTGCTACTCTTTATTCACAATCTAATTGAACAACTTTTCGACAACCCATAGAACTACATAACATGGCTATTCTAATCAATGTTGGCATAATAGGTTCATTTTTGTCTCTCTTCTTCTCTCTCTAATACTTTCAATATTTTTCTCCGTTCTTTTTGAATTCTGTAATTCTCATTTGGTTATGGTCTTATTTCGATTAGTAGATTCTCAATTGGTTATGGTATTGTTTCAATTAGTATAAAATTCACTTCTTTTCTCTTCATTTCTTCCAGTCTCTAATTCTATCAATTGTCAAATAACCATCTCATAACACTACAATCATTTCATTTTGCTTTTACAAGAGACACCCAAGTTACTGAGTATTTAATATCAAGTCCATACACTTTTAGGCATACTTTGTGATGGTCTGATGAGTAAATTTAAATTTTAACGATCTTTCCTTGCATTTTGCTACTTTTTCCTCTTGTTCTTTTCTACTGTGACATTGTTTTGTTTTGGCAACTTGATTTGGCTTCCTCACCATATCCTTTGATTTCACGGAACCGCTCTTTTGTAGATTGGCCCGGCTATATGAAATCCAAGGCAATGTATTTGGTAATTGATTGGCATTGTGTCTTTTTCTACTACCTCAACTCGTTTGACCTCACTCCAGCAAAAGCTTTAAAATCCAGAGACTTTTAGTTTTGTTTGTGGTCTTGTTCTCCCATGTTTGAAAGTTTTCAAATCAGTAACTTGATTAGTCTTTGGATTGAAGAAAGAAAATATATTGAAGGAACCTATGGAATATCATATATTATGTATTCTCTAACAATTTTTCTCAATAAATAAATATACTGTACAGATGGCTGCAATGCGTGATGTTTCAGCTACAGAAACTGCAATAATATATGCGTTGGAGCCAGTTTGGGGTGCTGGGTTTGCGTGGTTTCTCCTTGGTGAAAGGTGGGGTGCTACTGGTTGGCTTGGTGCTGCTCTTGTGCTAGGTAAAATCGATGTTATCTTTTTCATATTTGTAAAGAGAAATTTTGGACTGCAAAATTAGACCATATAATGTTTTATTATTTGCTTTGGAAGTGACAACATCGGTTGAACTGGAAACTAATGCCATAAGCATGTAAAGTAATTAATTAGTTTCTCAGAAATGTCTATGGGCATGCGTGTTGTTCTGTTCTTTCCTTCATTTTCATTTTTGTGTTTCCAGATTTCTTAATTAATGTTTGTTCTCTATCTAGGTGGAAGCCTAACAGTGCAGTTATTTGGGACATCATCTCCCAGTGATGGTATTGAAGACAAAAGGGGAATTAAGAAAGGTGATCATCAACTCGATTTGGATGGCCAAAATGGTTTCTCCACCTCATCAGTTGCTGTCACTTCCAGAAAGGATGCTCCCAATCTACTGAAAAAGTAAGCCCACATCACTTGTAACTCCTTTACGGCTTTCCCTCGTGTTTCCAATTTTATTTGCCAGTAGCCTTTCAGCTGTACATATGTGTGTGTATAGACAGAATTATACATCAAAGAATAGAAAACTTAATAAAGAAGTAAATTATATCCGTGGTCATCTCTATTTGTTAAGCAGCGTCCAATTTTGTGTATAGTATCCCCAGCTATGCTATAGCATTTTGTTCCCCTATCATTTTAAATGTTAGCTCGGGCCTGGATTGAGCTACAGTTTAATCTACAGTTTTAAATTAAAATTACTAGATGTGAAGTAAAAATAGGTGTCTTTGTCGATGTTATGTTCTTCTCAAGTAAAAAATTATAAAATGGTATTTATCAAACAATTTAATTGTTGTGCTTTTAAAATTAAGCTGAAAAAAAAAATTGCAAATAGGCTTCAAATTTACCTATTCTAAGAAGATTTATTGCAATCTTTTGCAAGTGGTTTGTTAGCATGTGAAATAGAGATCATCAAGTTGTCTTTCGTGTTTGTTCTTTAGCTGAAGATAAATACGTAACTTATTTGTTTCAAGCCTTTTTATTAAATAATTCTATATTGCCCATGTGTTAATGTGTGATTGGTAGTTCATAAATAAAAATATAATAAAAAATTAATCTTAATCTTATATAAATAAGAATATACACAGTATTAAAAGATCAGCTAAAAGATTAGAGAAACTTTAGTTCACCATTAAATCCTAATTCTTTCAAAAAATTTCATTAACAAATATTCTGATTACTTTATCTTGTCATGATATCAATCATTTTATAATTACTACCATTATTATTATATATCACCATCATTTTCACATATAATTTGCAAATCTTATACAGTGATCATTTCATATTTTAAATTTTCATGTTTATAGATCTGTACTCTTATTGTTCTTATCTAAACAACTTACAAAATCATTTATTTCATGTTCATTAGGGTGGAGCTATGATTTCATTTAGTTAGCTATATTTAGGGTTGGGCATATATAGTTTTGATTCAATTAAGATAAAATTTCAAATCAATTCATACATTATAATTTAAAATTGATCAAGTCCAGAATTTAAATTATAAATAATAATTTAAAAAATATCAATTTATAAATTAATTTTAAAAAAAATTTAAATCAATCTAAACATTAATTTTAACTGTTTAGATCGATTTGAATTGAATTGATTTAAAAATAGCTATCCTTAGCTATATTTATGTCTTTACAATGTTCAATTTAAGAAATGTAATAAAAAATGAACATAACTCATGATGATCGTGAATCATTGCTCTCGTCATTATCCTTATCATTGTCGTTTGGAAATTTATACGTGAATTATATATCTATAAATAATAAATTTCATTATCATAACTGATTTTGGTTTTTTACTTTTAATATTTTATAAAAACCGTTGTAATAGCATAACCTTTTAGAGGAGTTGGTGTTGACGTCTAATAAGCAACATGACCACACGATGCGTTTGCCTTTCGTAGTTACTAGAATAATAGATATAAAATAATTATCGACTTGCAATTTTCATGAAACACAAACTACAGTCTAATTAGATTTAGAAAATCTTGGGAAATTGACTTTTTTTTTTTTGTCTATCTAATTTTGATGCTCTTTTTCCTATCGGGATCGGATACTTTAAATCAGATTTTAAAAATAACTCTCTTATTATTTTTTAAAATCTATTGTAAAATAAGGTGATTTTATCAAAAACAATTTTAAAAGAGATTTACAAACACTTAAAATAACATTTAGTTCTTCAAAATTACCTTGGTTTAATTCTTCCAATAACAATTTCAAATGGGTCAATTACATAATCTATGTATTAATGCATAAATAAGTATTCAAAGTGAATTAACTAATGATTTATAAATAATATAAGATGAGGATGCAAATTTTTGAACAGCTTAAATGACTTGGAGCATCTGTCACACATCCTCTCCTAATAGATTGGCGTCTTCTTTTCCTTACAAATAAAAGTGAGGTTAGAGGGCGCTAGAATTTGTTTCGGTGGAAATCCTTCATCGGTTAAGTTAGTCAACCGAAATTTATAATTTTTGAGAGAAAAGTTTCAAAGAGAGACGCAAGATTTTCCTTTTTTGATCCATTTTTTTTTTACCATTCATTAAATAATCATTTCATCTAAAATCAAATCGAATTCACAAATTTCGAAATGGTTCTTGTGTTCAGTTGAGAGTTGACGGATCTTATCACATTACTACCCTACAATCTCTAGGTAAATTATCTTAACAGGCGCACATAAAATTACCCCTTTTATTTTATTAAAAATAATATTTTATAATGTAAAAAATATTTTAAAAATATAAATAATTCAATTCAATATATACAGAACAATATATGCAATCTAGTGGAATGCACCAAAGCGAACACAGCAGAACACAGCAGAACGTAGGCAACAAATAGCAAAAACTAATGTTTACAGTGTGTATAGCACTCACCTGTACATACTACCTTTATTTATTTATTTATTTTTCCTTTAATTAAAGTTCCACATCTCGTCCCAAAATTTAAACTCGAACTGTCAAACTAAATTTAAAATAGCTATCAAACAACTTAATTACGGTCTTGAGAGTTTTATATGTACTCTACTTAATTACACTATCAAAATAAGAGTAAAGTTCACAGTAACTTTTTGCATAACAATTATTATTAACTATCTTATTAGTTCAAACCACGTTAAGAATAGGTTACTGTTCATGCTATTATGCATTCAATTATACAATATATTTATAAATTTTTTAATTTTCAGTTGTAAATTTAATTTTTATTATAATTTTTAATTTATTAGAATATATCAAATTAATAATTATAATAAAAAATTAAAATTATATTCGAAGAATTGTAAAAACTGTAAGAATTAAGACGGCCATAGACACCCTAGCGGCAGATTTTATGTTTCTGTGGTTGAGTTTGCTCCAGCAAATACACTTTCGAAACCAATCAAGAACGGCCGACAACAGTAGCAATCTAGAACACTGACACATTGAAGATTTTGTCCAAAAGCATAATTAACTAATATCAAATATTGAACTAATAATTCAGAAATTAGAAGATAAGATATGATCGGGAAACATATGAAAATGCCTCAATCAATCACTGATGAACTCATGAACATTGATGTAATGAACGAAAAATATTTTGAGATTAACCATAACTTGAATTTCATTAAATTATTTTTATTTAGTTGTTATTATTTTTATATAAATTTAGGTATGTTTTTATGTTTCTATAAATTTTAAATATGTGTAAGTTATAAGAGAAAAATTTATAAAATAGATATGATTTTAAGCATAAAATAATTTTCAGTCAATTTTATGATGTACTGAATTTTGGGGGCTAATTTTTTGATGTAACAAATTATAGAAGTCATTTTTTTTTGTGCATCAAGATTTTCTCGATATAATAAAAATAGGTATTTAATGTAGTAAACTATTTTTTGATATAGCGAGAGTTAGAATTCAATTTTAAAAGAAATTCTGCATGATTCTTGATATAATGAGACAACTCTCGATGTATTAGTGCTAAGTACCCAATGCAATAAAAAAAAATTCGATGCATTGCAAAAAAGTGGAATTTTTTTGTACATATTAAAATTTAATTATTTTATTATAAATATGACACTTAAAATTTCGTGCAAGGGAGGACAACCGCCAACCTTCTTGAAAAAAAGAGAAACACATTTATAGCAAGAAATAAAAAAAAAATACAAGAAACGGGGAAGAGAAGGGAAATAGAAAAATCAGTCTTAAAAAGGACAGCACCTCCGTCTTTAGTTTACTGTTTTTCATTTCTTTTCTTCTGAATTTTAATGTTTACATCCTCTGTATTTATTGTATTATTACCGAACATCATAAGTGGCTAAATTATTTCATACTCAGAAATTAGAAGAAACTCTTGCAAGATATATTTGAATACTTGTTTTAGATTAATAAAATTTTATTATAAATCTATTTATATACCTTCTGTTTAATGCTTTCATTTTAACTGATCATTAAAATAGATATTTTTATATGTGTATTTTCTGGAGTTGAAAAAGAGAGAAATATGTGCATCCGAACAAATGAATCATAACTTAAGAGTTAATATATTGAAAAATAGTTAATAATTAAGTAGCTAATTTAGGTTGGGTCTTAATGAGTGATTGATTAAACTTGATTGAATAAGAATATTAATTAAGTTTGTTAATCACATAATTTTATTAGTATCTAAAAAAAGGAAATGAAATGATAACAGAACCTAAGTTAATAGATTCTCGTAAAATTAGTTAAGATAATACATTTGGACGAGCATAGTAAGTAAGAGTGGATGCAAACCTCCTAAATCCATTATATTCACATTAATCTTCTCATCACATAGTGTGTTTTAGTTCATTAGATAATCATTAAAATTAATTTGCTCTATTTTGTTAGTCTAGATAATATTTAACTATTCTAATTGTGGTAATTAACTTGTTGGTAAATTATAATCCTCGTGGGATGATACTGTACTTTTATTATATTACAAAACTCAATATCATACGCTTATGGTATTTTATATTTATTTTTGTGTGTTTAATAGACACGGTGGAGCAATTAAGAAGAGGTACCATGAAATTTTAATCACTCAGTTGTCTGGTACCCGAGAAAATTTCAGTACGGCTCTAGTTGGTACGATGGAAACCGAATAGAGATTATATCCCCAGCCAATAAATTCTAAAAAGCATTTAGCAGCGAAGCACACATTGTACCAAACTTATCCCCTGATAACTTACATGGAGTTTAAGTTTATGAAGGTGATTGGGATAGCCATGTCTTAGTAAACTCTAGACTTTCTCTTCAGAAACAAAACAGGTATATAAGTCTTGTTTTGTTTTGTTTATTTTTTAACATTTTGTTTATGATATCCTAATAGATGGAAATGCAAAGACTATGAAGAAAAGGGTGGAATTAGACCCAAAAAACAAAACGGTGAAAATGGTTGTTTTAGAAGGAGATTTAATGAAGTATTTCAAGAGTTAGGGAGTGATAATTGAAGTTGTTAGTGCAAGAATTATTCGTGGACCCTCCTCATAGTCAACGTGGAATGACCTAGTTGGTGAGGGGTAAAGGCAAGGTGACTGTTTGTAGCATAGCGATTTCTACACCGAAAAATGACTGCAAGTGCGGTTATTTTCGACAAAGCTTCACCTCCTAAGCCTGCAAAAAAAATAAACACCTCGAAGTGATGCCAGGAGGGGTTCTCGATGAAAAAACTCCGATGCCTAAGTCAGAAAAGTGGTGAAAGAGAAGGAATGTGTTTTCGACAAAAACAACAAGAAGAAAATGGTAAATGACCTGAAAAGGGAGAAAGTGTGTAGAAAATACCCAACAGAGATAATGAAGGAAAATCGCTAAAAAATGAGGCTACTGGATCTCTCTCAATCTCTCCTAATCGCTAAGTGTAACTCTAGTTGTTTTCCAGAACCAACTAATCCACCAACCAAAAAACCAACCAGCCCCCTTTCCGTTGAAGGAGTTTGATTTATATAGTGTCCCTCCTCCGAATAGTGATGTGACTTGGCATCGGAGAATGAGAAGGATATGATATTTGACATGGGACAGTGTGCAGCCGATTTTCTTTAATGATGCTATTACATCTACAGTCTTTATAGGCCCGTCACCGTCCCATCACCTGAAAATGGTCAGAAGATGGGATGGGTGCTTTTGACAGGCCAATTATCGTTAATCATTCCATTTTTTGAATGGGAGGGGCACATGTCCATTGATACTCTAGTCAGAGATCGCTGAAAAGCCAACAGTCAGGGAATTCTTGGCATGAGGCAATTTTCTTTGGAAACTACTCTGATTCCTGAGCTAGGGATGATTGTGAACTCCAACTTTTGGATGTCTGCGACGATATTGATCGATTCTTCTGGGACGCAGGTTGCCTAGGGCGAAATTTTTCTGAGACCACAAGATCCGTGAATCGGGAGACACCTGGGGTGATATACTGATCTTTGTCTGAGACAATTGATTTCTCGAAAAGGAAACGCTTGAGACGAAATATACCTGGGACGGTGACATCCCTGAATCATCGGATAACTGAGAGGGGGATCACTGAACTAGGTGGGGCCTGGAACGGAGTACATCTGATAAGAGGGCATCCTGGAATTACACTTGGCCTGAGACAGAGTACACATGAGACGAGGGTACTTTGAGCTTATACCTGGTGATACGGAAACCCCAAGAAATCTGAGTTCTTGAAACCCCCTAATCCTATTGATCAAATCCCCAACTTTC
>JAVXUL010000012.1:1486013-1498150 GCA_035590515.1 Trichilia minutiflora | reverse complement strand
TTAATAATATATAAATAATAAAATATTTAAAATATTTTATAAATTAATAAAATCGGTCAAAATCGATTAAAATTAATAAAAAACGGTTAAAAACGATCAAATATTTTCTTGTTAACTAAAATCAAAATCGTTTTCTTGTTAAAAAACGTAAAAACGTAGATTTTACTGTTTAAAATCGCGATTTTAATAACAATGGTTATGCTATGGTGCATTCAGTACTAGTGTTTATTTTTATCTTAATTCTTTATTATAATTCTAAACATAATGAAATAATTAAAAATTATAATAAGAATAAAATACAATTAAAAATTGTAATAATTATTTATATAATTTAATGCGCCTTAGTTTTGCACATAATTTATATAAAAAATTTGTGATTCAAATTTTAACAACATCCGTATCCATGTAAAAGACATACACATAAAAAAATTTATACAATTTATACTAAATGACAAGTCTATTTATATTCTAATTTTTATTTTAGATTTTTTTTTTTACTTTACACATTTATTATAAAAATCAAAAATATTTTTTACTTCGTACATCCTTATAAATATTCAAAATATTTTTAATTAATTTTTTATTATTATATTAATTTTTCTATACCTACAAAAAAAATTCGTACTTGTATTATTATTATTATTATTATTATTATATACAATAATAAAATAGGGTAAAAATGATGATAGGCTTAATTGTTCTTTATAAAAAATCAAACGAAACTTGAAAATGAAATATAAAAAAGATTAAAAATTACTAAAATATAATTAATTAAATTAAAACAAAATACTTACAACAACAAAAAAATATATTTTATGAACTCCATCGGTCCATCCAAATAGTTTATAAACTATAAAAATAATTTTTGAAATTAATACATAAGAAAAAAACTTTTAAACTGTTTGAATTCTCTCACAAATTGATTTTTTTTTTTAACAATTGAGGAAAATAAGTTATGATAATTATTTGATATTAAAGAGATAAAATTTCGAATTTTAAAAAAATTATATATGAATGTATTTTGATAGGTGTTGAAAATAATATTATTTTATATATTTATATTATACCATCCTTAGTAATAATTTATATCAAAAATATTTTTTATAATAAATTTTTTAATTAAAATATAGATATCTGGAGTAAAAATTAAGGTGCAAATAAACTTATCTTATAATAAATAAAAACGTTTTTATTTAAAGGTGCTATATGAAATTGCTGGAATATTTATCTAATAATATTTTATTTATTTTAAAACCAAATAAAAATTTGAAGATAATTACGACAAACAATTCAGAAGAAATTATAATAATTTTATTGAATAATTTTTTAAAGAATAGTTTTAGTATATAAATGATTAATGTATTTTTAAAATAAGTAAAAAAATTATGAAAATAAAAAAAATAAATTATATAAGATATATGATAATTATATAATAATTATCATATCAATTTGTATGAGTTTTTATTTTAGTATTATTGTTTTATAAAAATATCTTTTACCATGTTTTGTTAAATTTATAATAAATTTTTAAGAGTAAAATGAAAATAATTAGATTTTATTTTATTTAATGAATAAGTTAACGAAGAGCATGGATAAGGTAAGATGGTTAGTAATACAAGGCTCGTCTTTCGATAGTTTAATTGATAGGAATGATTAGGTGTACGATTTTGGATTTAATTTTTAGGTGTATTTATAATTTAAGTGGGAATTATGATGGTGAGATACTGCGTTAGTCTATTCTAAAAATTAATTACGGTGTACATAAACTGATCCGAATACCTCGATTAAAAAAAAAAAGTTTATTAATAAAAGAAATTCTACACTTTTATAAAAGAATAAATAAGAAAAGTTACATCGGTTTGAATAGAATAATGAATTCACAATCTTGAACATGTAAAGATATTGATTAATATTCTGTTCACCAATGGACTGGTAATAACAAGGTGAGAGAAAAATAGAAGTAATTGAAAAATCAATCAATTAATTAATTAATGTGTGAGATTATTTTAATTTATTTTAGCTTAAGTAAAAAAATTTATTTATTAATTTATATAATTATTGTTGATATTAAATGTTATTTTTATTTTATATTTTAATTATTAAATTATATGAGTTTAATAAATAAAATTTTATATCATAATTTAAGATTAAAAAAACAAATATGTCCTATAATTTTTAAAAATGACATTTACTCTTATAAAATATTTATGGTAAATACTCTTTTTATAAATTTTAAAAATATTATTTATCTTCTTATTAAAATATTTATGATAAATATCTTCTAAATTTAAGAAAATAACAAATATTGTTCTTAATAATTTTTAAACTGATATTGATTTATATCCTATACGTCTATAAAAATTTTAAATTATTAAATTAAAATATAATATATTTATTTATATCAAATAATCTGTACTCAAATTGATAAATGGATTATTTTTTAAATATGATCTTATAAAATTGATAAATTATCAAAACAAAATTTTGAATTTTTTAAAAAGTAAAAATATTTAAATTTTTAGTATTTATACTTATCTAATTTTAGTTATAATTTATCCTATCTAATTTTTTTTCAAATATAACATATTTAATAATTTAAATCAAGTTTAATTCATAATTTATAATAATTGCATCTATATATTTTTTTATTAATCTAAATAAAGAATGTCACGTTCATATAACGCTTGGTCCAAGACTGTCAATAATATTGTTCGCTTTGGATTAATTCTTGGGGTTTTACGTTTTTGTTCTTGGTAATGAGTTCCCAAGGACTTCCCAAGAGATCACCCATCTTGATATTGCTCTCGTCTAAATATGCTTAACTGCATAATTTTTGAAAATAAACCATCACCCATCCCAAAAGACCTTGTTGACAATTTAGTTCCAACTCTACATATATAATCCAATAACTTTCTCTTCCATTCCGATGTGGGACTCCTCCTGCCCCCATAACCATCCTGAAGCTTGTCAGGAGCCGCTCCTTATTTAGGCCTTTGCCCCGACGCCACTCTTCGCCCTTAAGGACCAAGATGTTACAGTCCCAGTCCATGAATCTCACATTTGACTATTGTCACAAATTCATAATATGTACTCTAAATCTCTAAATATATATTGAGAGCTTGTAAGATTTTTCAATACCTGGTAACAAATTAAAATCACCCTCAAATATTATCCAGATAATAATATAACTTTTTTATCCCAAATTTATAACATAACCTAACATTATTTTAAATCCAAACCACATAGATTGATAATATTTTATTTCAAATTCAAATCAGACATAAATTCATAATGAACTTAATACATCATAATTAACAAAATATTTGTTAATTAAAAATCATTGATTATTACAAAATATTTATATATTCAATAAGTTTAGTTACAAAATTCAAATAAAATTTTCTATTATAAGCAAAGCATAAAATTGAAATTTTAAATACAATCCAGCGAACTTAACTAGAAACGTTGCATGAGTCAAGTACAAGATATACCTAAATTAATAAGTACTTATGCAATCATCATTATTCAAAAAGCATAACTAGTTTGATTTACTTGAAACTGAAAAGTGAATGGAGTGAATATATGAAAATATACTTCGTAAGTGAATTAGGTTATAAAATAAATAAAAAAATTTTAAATAGAAATCCTCAAAATAATTTATCTTATTAATATAATATAATAATATAGAAACCTTTAAAAGAAATTTAAATAAAAATATTTAATTTACTTTAAAAATATGGCATGTTATAAAATCATTTGGTTGGTCATCCTTCTCAACAGTTATTCTAATCCTGAGTAACTATAAAACCACTAGTGATTTTTTCATACAATTTAAGAACAATGAGATTTTATAAAAAATTAATTTAGAATAATAGAAATTGAATTTAATTTAAAAATTACCCTGTCATTGACATTGATCTCGAATAGTCACATAATGATATCCATGATTATTCTCGACACAACTCATAGGTAGACAATCTCAATCTCACGCACCAATCAATTTTATCCTTTATACATGTTTCACTTGTGATCTATTTATCTAGATGGCCTCTATCCAGATCTGTTCTAGGCTACTATCTTATAACTACAATCAATATATAATCTCTGTAGGCTTTTTGCATGGGAAACAAAGCTATTTTGATTCCAAAAGTAAAATCACCAAAGGATTATTAAAACATACGCATGAAAAATCACCAAAGGATTATTAAAACATATGCATGAAAAATCACCAAAGGATTATTAAAACATATGTATGATTTAATGGATTTTTAAACACTTTTCAACATATAGTAAAATCTAAAATTAAAACTTATTCAAATGCGAAACAAATACTTAAAACGGATTAGAATATCATCATTTATTATAATATCCTTATAATGCTTTGATTTTGGCTAATTTTTAGAAAACTTCAATTTGAACAAAACCCCTAATTGCTTTCCTTTGTGATTTCTTGCCAATTTTGATAAATTAAAGTCTGTAGGAGATTTAGAATGTTGAATTGAGTAAAAAATTGAAGAGAAAATAAGAAAACTATAAAATGGGGAGATGGATTTTGGGACGCAGTGAGGAAGTTGTAATAAAGAAAAGAAAAAGAGAAAAGAGAAAAAAGAAAGAAAAAAATTAGGAAGGAGGGAGATTTTAATCCCTATTTATTATGAAACATAAAATTATCGTTTTACCATTAAGCATATAAAATAGGAAGGTTTTAGATAAGGGCAAAACAAAATTTTCATAAAGATTTTTATCCATTCAGTCGAACAAATTAATAAATTCGATCGAACGAATTATGATTCATTCAAACGAGTCTTTCAATGTCTTAAAGTCAGATAGCCTCAATTTTATTATTCGAACTGTAACATCCGGTCTTTGAGGGCAGGAAGTGGAGCCTAGACAAAAACCTGAGTAAGGAGCGACTACTGACAGGCATCAAGATGGTTATGGGGTCAGGAGGAGTTCCACATCGAAATATGAGAAGAAGTTACTGAGCTATATATGTAGTGTCATGTCCCAATCCGTGGGTTTCACAGGTGACAATCGTCACAGACTCCCAAGGTGTATTCAATCACTAAAACACACCTATGAGCCTGTAAGGCTTTTACTAAAACCATTTATATAATACTTTTAATGTAATTCTAGCCAAACACCCAAACTACACAATGGATCTCTTAATTAGTTTCAAACACTTCAAAATGTATTTATATAATAAATCATTTCATCAAAGAATTCATCCAAATAAAAAACTATTGGAGGTCACTCCATCCAAAATAAAATTCAAATATAAAATTTACAAATCCTTTTACAATCTATAGTAAAATAAATAAGCGTTAATACAAACTTGTAAACGAAAATCTAGTAGACTACTAATATATCTAAGTAAGTTGGATTCAAAAGTATACCTGAAGCACCCTGATTTTTAGAAGTATCACCACCAACTGGATACGCTCGAAGCTCTCTAGGCCTGAAACTAAAGAGTGAGGGGGGTGAATATACAGGAGTATACTCAGTAAGTGAACTAAAATAAATATATATATAATTATATGCTGTTTAACTTATAGATAGAAAAATATATCTCGATCATCACATAAAACAATTTGATTTAAAGAAGTTCTTTTAGTTTGTAAACCTCAAATCATATTATGAAAGTCCTTGCGCTGGCTGTCTTCCTGATAATTACACTGATCAGGTGCAATCCCAAGCCGTCAGTGGGTATGATATGCAAATAAAAATAATGCAGTTTTAAATAAAAGTTTATTTTAGATGCAAGGAGTAAAACATGCATAGTTTTTTTCAGAAAATAAGCCCACCACTGACGTTGCCTCAAGTAGTCACGTGATGACGTCCGTGACTATCCTCGATGAGACTCACAGGTAGTCAAATCACCACTCATGATAACAATATACAATATACATCACCAACAATATCCCTACTTGTGAAGTCTCCACTCACCTAGGTGATCTCTATCCCAAACCGATCCTAGGCTATTACATACTGCACTCACTTAGGGGACCTCTATCCTAGGTCGATCCTAGGCTATTACATACCCTGTAATATATATATATATATAAAAATTTGGCCCACTGACCGTATCATCATATAAAATATAAAACCTGGTCAACTGACCATATCTTCATATAAAAACAAACATACCAAACCATATCAAGTCCATAACAAAATTAAGCATACACATATGTATTTTCACATAGTTAGGAGTAATAAGCAAAATCACTCATAAAATACTTGTATATCATTATATTTATCAAAAACAAGATCTTAAGTAAAATGACAAAACAAAATGAGTCCACTCACAGCTTAGGGAGGGTATACACTCTCTAATTCTCCTCGTTTTTTGGCTCGATACACAGATTCCTCGCTTGCGCTCTGTCACCTAATCACATATACCAATCATATCAATACATATTCTAACCCTCAAATAAAACTCATATGCGTGAAATGCATGCTAATCTAGGGTTTTTTCTAAAGTCGGACAGTACACAAAATCGACTAAATTCCTGTTACTCATCTAATTACCCGTACAATACTACCACGAACTCACATTATAGTTGGAAAAGCAAAATTCGACTCGATTACAAAATTTAAACCTGCAGACCCCACACACTTGTCAAAACAGTAACCTGATAACTGTTTACGTTCACTTATTTTTTTTTAAATTTATATTTCTAGCATCCTACAACTCTCTCGACTTCACTATAACCCGAATAACATGTAAAAACTAAAATGTGTGTGATAAATCTACCAAAATCTATACGAATGTACAGTAAAATCCACATTGTAGAAGTTTGTTAAAATATGAAATAAAATATACAGACAAGTTAGGAACGATGCTACGAACCTCGTGGTATCGTCGATTTTTCACGATTTTGGGCGAAAGTAAAAAAACCTCAAAATCTTCGAAGGAAGCCCTCGACGTCCATTTTTTATTTCGTGTCTGGAGCAGAGAAGACACGTGAAGAGAGGAGGAGACGAGAAGAAGAAGAGACCGGGGGAGAAAAGAGGGGCTCAGCTCCTTTTATAAAAATGGGGATAAAATTATCATTTTACCCCTGAAAATATAAGAAAAGAAGCTTCTAGATGAGGATAAATCAGTCTTTTCGCATGATTCAATCGAACGAATCGATCAATTCGTTCGAACGAATCAAACCCTTTGTTCGATCGAAGAGTTTTCGAGCCCCTGAAAAATATTGGCTAATTTATTCGTTCGAACGATTCATTCATTCGTTCAACCAAATAATATTTCGTTCGAACGAATGCAAATTCGTTCGATCGTAGATTTCCTGGCTCCCTATAAAATCTGGTATCTTTGTTTTGATCAAATGAACCAAGCTTTCGTTTAGCTAAACCCATTCATTCGAACGAAGCTAAGCATTCGTTCGACCGAATGCTTCCTGCCTCAATCCTCCTTTTATGGTTGAGCTTCTGTTCAATTTTAGACATCCATTCTCATTCTTCAATCATTCTAACTCTTTCAAAATCTTATATTGGACCTTGAAATACTATCGATCTATACAGAACCTAGGCGTACACTTATAAAAAGATAAAAATACCCTTACTCGAGAAGACAGGGTCTCACAATCAACCCTCTTTATAAAAATTTTGTCCTCGAAATTCAACATACCTCAGCACCGAAAGAGATGAAGGTATTGATGTTACATTAGAAGCTCAGGCTCCTAAGTCATCTCCTCAATAGCATCACTCCTCCACAGAACCTTTACCATAAGAATGACTTTACTCCTCAATGTCCGCTCTTGATGATCAAGTATGGCTACTGGTTGTACTTCACACTTCAAATCTTCTCAGCATATCTTTCAATATCTAAATGATTCTCTCTGACTGTCCATCTGTCTTGATGGTTCTATGGCCTAAATCATGCATAAATATAAGTTTTTAAATAAGAAATCCTAGGCTAAAATTGATGAAAACAAGAGTTCCCAAGCCTGCAAGGTGGCTGTTTGTTGAATGACGATTTTTACACCGAAAAATGACTGCAAGCATGGTTGTTTCTGATGAAGCTTCACCTCCTAAGCCTGCAAAGAAAATAAATACTTCGGAGTGATGCTGGGAGGGATTCCCGATGAGAAAACTCCGATGCCTAAGTAAAAAAAGTGGTGGAAGAAAAGGAATGTGTTTTCGACAAAAACAACAAGAAGAAAATGGTAAATGGCCTGAAAAGAGAGAAAGTATGTAGAAAATATCCAACGGAGATAATGAAGGAAAATCGATGGTAAAGAGACTGCCGAATCTCTCTCAATTTATAAGTGTGGCTCAAGTGTTTCTCTAGCACTTAAAATTCAACTATCGAATCATCAAAAATCCAACCCTTTTGTCGTTGAAGAAGTTGGTTTATATAGTGTCCCTCCTCAAAATAATGATATGACTTGACATCAGAGAATGGAAAAGATGTGATATCTGATATGGGGCAATGTACAATTGATTTTCTTTAATGATGATGTCACATCTGCAGACTTTGTAGCCCTGTCACCGTCCTATCACCTGAAAATAATCAGGGGATGGAATGAGTATTTTTAATGGACCAGTTGTCATCAATCATTCTCATTTTTAAGTGGGAGGGACAAATGTTCATTGATACTCTGGTCAGGGGCTTCTTGTGAACCAACTGTGGAAGGATTCCTAGTCTGAGATGAGTCCTCTGGGAAGCTATCGGATTATTGGGACGATGATTTGTATCAAGTTTAGATGCCGGAGACGTACTGTTGATGACCGCAAAATTCTTGAGAAGGAGCCCTTTCCCTTAGTACCTGAAGTAGTGATAATCCTAATGCGTCAGTAGTTCCCCTGAGACGCAAGTTACTTAGGGCGAAAATTGCCTGAGACCACGAGATCCCTGAACCGGGGGATATCTGGTACGAAATTTGTATGAGACATTAGATTCCCCGAGAAGGGAGACTCCTAGAGCAAAATTTGCCTAAGGTGAGAATTGTGTGGGATTATCGTCTGATCTCCTATCACGTGTCTTGTTAACGAGTATCCAGTTCTTACCTGGAACGATGAAATTCCTGAATCAACGGATAACTGAGAAAGCAAAATCACTGAGTTAGAATATGTGGGACAGAATATACCTACAAAAAGAGTACTCTAAAACTATATTTGATCTCCTATACCGTATCTTATTTATTAAATACCCACTTATTATCTTCGTATGTTTTTCTCAAACATAATTATTCTCGAGAGTGAAGGTAGCATCGTGAAATGGTTTTGGTGATATGAAAAATTAAAAGAGGATGGTCCAACTCCGACCAAATACGTGGATTTGGTTTTTAACATATTTTAAAGTATATGTATGTGTGATGATGTGGATTTTGTGTTTAATATCTTAAAGCAAGTGTGTGCGAGATTGTGCAAGTAATTATATAAACATTTTGATTAAAAAGGCTATAAATCCTTTAGTGCTATTTTCAATAAAAAAATGAAAAAAAATAGAATTTAAACTTAATATCATACCTTAAGAGAACCGAGATTCTTGAACAGAATACCTATAAGAAGCCCACCGCTAAGATCCTGAAATTATCTGACATGGAAAACCATAATCTTGACTAGACATCTTGGCTTTTGGAAGTACAGGCAGCAATTCTAAACATAAGAAATCCCCAATCAATAGCCAACCAATTATCTCCGAACCAAACAAAGCTAATTTAACCCAGTATTTGTTTGAGTAATGAAGTGGATATTCTATATCAACAAAGAATGAGTTAGGAATTTCTACGGCCAATTTAATTAATTGGGCGAATAAAGGTAATGAATCTAGCATAACATAAACACAAAGAGTAAACGGTAATATTACAACTTACGTTCAAATTATGTGGGAGCAAAGAGTAATATAACAGAAAGAGTTATATAGTATCTGAGTATTCGCTAGTAGTCGACTTTTATATTTGTGTGAGAAAGTTTTATAAAAGTCTATTCCCATCGACTGGTAAAAGATCATAATTTCTACTATCTAGTTTCACAAAAGCCAAAAGTGGGGACGATTCATATAAATTTTCTTATTTTGTGGTTGAGTTTGTGACAACATATAGTCTTTAGATAAAGCCGCCAAATACATAAATTGCAATTTGCTACCTAAAAACCGACACGAACAGCAATCACGAATGCTGACGCATTGAAAAGTTTTTGTCAGACCACCTTATCTTCCATCAATAATATTTATTAGCAAATATAGAAATGAAAATTGAGTAATTAGAAGATAAGGCATGGACGACAAACATGTGTGAAAATTAATGCCTCAATCAATCACAGGTGTAACATGGATGTCATGAACGATCAGTAGTACCCAATAACTTCACAAACTTCCATCTATTTAAGGTTAAGAAGAGGCAACAAGAAGTTTAAATCTGTTAGTTGTTTGGTTTCCGAGAAATTTTCAGTATGGCTCTAGTTGGTACAATGGAAACTGAAGTGGAGATCAAATCTCCAGCTGATAAGTTCTACAAGATATTTAGCAGCGAAGCACACACCGTGCCAAATTTATCCCCTGATAACTTACATGGAGTTGAAGTTCATGAAGGTGATTGGGACAGCAATGGATTTGTCAAACTTTGGACTTTCTCTGCAGGTACTTGTATATGGCATGAAACCAAACAGGTAAATATATATTTGTTTTGTTTTGTTAATTTTTAACATTTTGTTCGTATGGCATAACAGATGGAAATGTTGAGACGATGAAGCAAAGGGTGGAGCTAGACCCAGAAAATAAAACGGTCAGAATGGTTGTCTTAGAAGGAGATTTGATGAAGCATTTCAAGAGTTACATAGTGATAATTAAAGTTATACCCAAGAATGAAGGTAGCATTGTGAAATGGATTTGGGAATATGAAAATTACAAGAGAATGGTCCAACTCCAAGCAAATATGTGAATTTTGTGGTCAATCTCACCAAAAATATTGATGCAAATCTTCTCAAGGGAGTGCAAAAGTGATGTCGTATAAACCCTAAATATTCCAGGATTACGTATCTAATTAAGAAAAATAAAAACATGGGTTAATGGTCATTTAATGATCGTCAGTATTTTCTTTGATGCTTGGCCTATTTTCTACCTGTATCAGTGTGAGTTGTGGGTGTAAAATAAGTTGAAAGTTATTTGTATATCAGTAACATACAATCTATCGTAGATATTAAGATATATTTAGTATCTTCAAATGATATTTCTTTTTATCAATGTGTTGCATGAGAATCGTACGTTCCCTGGTCTCCGTATAATTTATAAGCAAATTTCTGACAAGAAAGACGATATGTCGAGATATACGTGGAGGATGCCTCAACCGTTTGTCATGAACGAAACATCTGTCACTTTGTTGCATGTTTTTAGAAACAATTAACGGTTAGAAACAGAGGCATTTGAGTTCAATGTCTGTACAAAAAGTTATTTGGAATTTAACAAAAAATAATTATTATTTATAATTTAAATTTTAAAAAAATCACTCTAAAAATCTTTTATTTAAAAATAATTTAAATTACTGTTTTAAAAAAAAAAATCTTAAAAGATTTTTTCATTTATTAGGCATGTTCGAAAAAGATTTTTTCTCTAAACGCGTATAGTATTACAGTAACTCCGAGCGTACAATATAGTTATAGTACAATGTACATGCTCAAGATTGTTACAATACGCCGAGAGTAAAGTAGTTATAGTGCACGCTCATAGAATTTTTCTTTTAGCGCACGCATGTTACAATGTTGTAGTTACAGTGCGTGCTTGGAGCATAACTACAAGAAAATTTTTTTAATTTTGAATATTTTTATTTAAATATTTACTAAAAATGTTATATTTAATATGATTATATAATATATAATTTAAAAAATATTGAAAATGATTTAATAATATTTAAATAAAAATTATTTATAAATTTTATTTTATAAAAATAAATTTAATAAAACTTTAAATAAAATAATATTAATTATTTATAAATTCTAATATTTAATTTAATTTAATTATTGAATTAAATAATATTAATTATTTAATGTTATTTAATCAATACAATAATATCTAAATTAATTCCTAAATTAATATTTAATCAATATTAATTATTAAATTAATATTTAAATAATATTAATTTAATTATTGATTAATTATTCATTTTAGTATTATTTAAATAATATTTTTATCT
>JAVXUL010000012.1:1473697-1485913 GCA_035590515.1 Trichilia minutiflora | reverse complement strand
TATACAATTATATATATACTACTAAAAGTTGAATTTTCTTTCCCATGTGGGACTTAAACTTTTCCATTCAAACACTTCCAACAAACGGTAGACCAATTCAACTGGTGTTTATCCTCAATTCGGTAGATTAAGATTTCCCACATATAAAAAAAATATATATATATTCTCCTCCATGATTTTAACATTCTTTTTTCAATAAATTACTTCATTTCTAAAAGTAATTTAGGATGGCAAATTTTATTTATGAAAAACAATTTTTCCCTAAATAAAAGTCTGACTGCATATTATGATTAAGATCTTCTATTTTACTAGAAATCAAATTATGGTATCAAATTGGGATAAATATATTAAAAACCAAATTTGATAATTCATTGAATAATGAACCAAATTTATGTCACTATTTAAATATATTTAAAAAAAAACTATATAGTTTCATATATGCTTTATTACTATATATCTCTTGTTTGTACCTTTCTGTATGCCATGTTAGCTAAAAAGGATTTGTATTAAGACACATTCCCCAACTGTATATATGTACCGCATTAATTCATGTAATTAATAAATTTAATTTCACAATAATTAAATAATTAGGTTAGAATCTTGATTCTGATCTTAAATTGATTACCTATAGCTTGTAATTCATTATTTATAGGCAGCTTTTCATGTAGTTTGAAGCAGCAAAGTCAGTCATCAACAGCAATGGCTATAACATGCAAAGTTGTAGAATGTTGGGGAGTAGGAGAGCCATTGACGATTGAAGAAATCCAAGTGGAAGCTCCAAAATCATCCGAAAATGTTGTATGCTAGTGTATTCTGATATTTTATGTGCAAAAGGATTCACAATTCCTCTATTTCCTTGAGCATGAAGTTGTCGGAATGGTAGAAGGTGTTGTAGAGCAAGTGAAACAAGTGAAAGAAGGAGATGTGATTCCAACATACATTGGAGAATGCCGAGAATATGAAAATTGCAAATCCGGAGCAATTTCTGCCACAAATACCCAATTACAATCAATGGGTTAATGCTTGATAACCCATTGATTGTATCAATTCTTTTCATGGCCGTAAAGAGGCAAAATGTTGTATCAATTCTTTTCATGCTCTACTTGATCTGAATATATGGTTGTTAATGCCAATTATGTTGCCAAAGTGGATCCAACCATAGCTCTTTCACATGCTAGTTTACTTTCTTGTGGATTTCATTTAGGTTTGGGGCAGCTTGGAAGGAATTTCAAGTTGAAAAAGGATCAAGTGTGGCTGTTTTCGGCCTTGCTACCGTTGGATTAGGTGTCATAAATGGAGAGAAAATGCAAGGGCATCTAAAATAATTGACATTGACAAGAACCCATTGAAGAAGGAGAAGCGGTGAGTTTCAGCAGACAACATTGTTGACCCTCTCATTAAAACAATAACACTGAAGTAACTGGACCAACATCTTGAGAAGATGAGTATTAGATACAACAGCGAATAACTTTATTACAAGTGAAAGTTTGTTGGAGTAGTATGTCCTAAAACTCATTCGTGTTGTCGGTTTCAGACTATATTTTATTGTATCACTATATATATGTGTGTACTGTATATGTATATAAATAAAGAAATTATTTTAATTCATATATATATGTTGCTTTCTCTTTCTATCATACTAATGAATTGAGCACATATATGAATGCTCTGATAATCGAATTATCTAAATTGTTCTCTATATACGTAATATCGATTGGGCATCGATATCGCATAGTAGGCAAACTGAATGTCTCCGATGAATATCATAAGATGATATTAATTTGTGTGGGTGATATAATAGTTCTGTCATTAGGACATTAGTATGGATTAACGGTTAAAGAACTGTTTTTCGAGTGTGATCAAAGAAATGATATATCACACAGAATATATGCAGTCAGTGATTCATCATTTGATTGTACTAATGTGCGAGGTACTCCTTTGATCCGAGAGATCATTATCATTATCTGATATAGATGTACATGGTTCATATGGTGTATAAGTACAGGACTAATCATGTCTTATATAAGAAGTCGGTTTGGTCATGCGTTGTTTATATCAGGATACAAGTGATTGTCAAGATGGGATCCATCGACTTGATATATACAGGATTCGAGTTATCATTGGCTCAATCTGAATTCAAATTCTTAGTTGGATATCAATAAATGACTGAAACCCTAATACCCCTAGCTAGAGAACTCATAAGTCATACGAAAGAGTTCATAGTGAAAAGTTCAATGCGTAATGACTGATGATCCAAGATAGATACTAAGTTTAGGGTTTTGACTTTCTGTGAGCTCTAACTTAGTCGGGATTAGGCGATGGAGTGACATTACTCACACGGTACGTGCAATTAAAATTTATAGGTTCAGTGAAGTTTTTCTTCATTGTGATTTAGGGATTATGACATATTATTAAATGTTACCTATAGTCGTTGACCAATTAAAGGGCTCGAAACGAAATCAATGAGATCGGTTTTGGCTCACGGCTAACACTAAAGTGAACCCAAGAGATTACAACCATAAAGTCTTTTTGTTTTCTTCTATATATAAGAGAGAATATTATTTATTATCTGTTAAGAGAACTAGCACTCTCGGTACCAATAAAAGGCCGAAATTATGAATTATTTACACGTTAAATAGTTGAATGATTCCGAAAGCTTGACAAATTGATTTAATTATAATTTAAAGTAAGTTATAATATTCCATAAATATTTTAAAATATAAATAAAATTAATTGAAGTTGGTCAAAATAGATTTGACTAACTTTAGGACAAGTTTAACATTAAATTGTTGAATAAAGGGTAAACTTATCATTTCATCACTTTTATTATTTGAAAGCTTGTTGGACAAGTTTTAAACATCCATGGAATTAGTTATATTATCTTGGATGTTTTAGTAATTATGATGAGACTATAAATATAAGTTAATTTTATCATTATGCTTTAATGTTTTTCATTTTACAAAATTAAGAAAACAACAGGTAAGCATTTACATTTTTCTCTCATCTCTTACGGTCAAGGAAGAAAAAAAAGGGCTGGTTTTGAATCTTGGAGGCTTGATAGATTTCAAGCTCATTTCTACACTATTAAAGCCTAAAGGTTAACCATTAATCCTTGGTTTCATTGCATATGCTTTTAATCATGAATTTAGTATGTTAATCCTTGTCTTAAAAATTTTCAATCCTCATTTACACCTTTAGTTAATGCCAATTATGTTGTCAAAGTGGATCCAAACCATTGCTCTTTCACACGCTAGTTTACTTTCATGTGGTTTTCATCTTGGTTGGGGGCAGCTTGGAAGGAATTTCAGGTTGAAAAAGGATCAAGTGTGGCTGTTTTTGGCCTTGCTGCTGTTGAATCAGGTGTCGTAATTGGAGAGAAAATGCAAGGGCATCTAAAATAATTGACATTGACAAGAACCCATTGAAGAAGGAGAAGGGACGAGCTTCTGGAATGAAAGATTTTATAAATCCTGAAGAATCTAATAAATCCATTTCAGCATTGGTCAAGGAGATAACTCATGGATACAGCTTTCAATCCACCGGGTTCCATCTTTGCTTTCTGAAGCACTCCAAGCCACAAAATTGGTATCCCTCGTGCTCAAAAAAAAATAAAAAATATATATATATATAATAACATCTTTTAATCTGATATCTTATATAAAGGATATAATATAGTTAAATTCATCGTATACAAGAAGATAATTTTAAGAAACATATATATAATATATTTTGATGTTATTTGTAATATTTTCTTTATTGATAATTAAGATTTTATTCTACAGGGAAAGGGAAAGGTAATGGCAGATGGCATAGGAAATGACGCAAGCGTGATGGTGGATGTATTCTCCCTTTCGTGCGGCAGGACTCTGAATTGAAATTGGAAGAGGTGAGCAACGCAACGGAGCTTTTGAAGCAAACTGATTCTGTCAAGGTTTTAATCAAAATTTGAATGGTTTGGAATATATTTTATCCGAAAATAATTATCTTAAAACCTTAAACAATGTACTAGTCATCTATTGAATGATCAATAATTTTATTTTCAACTGATGAAAAATTTAGAATAATTATGGGGATGTCAAGCCTGTCTTCTTATTGTGTTTTCATTAAAAATTGTTTTGATTGGTTGAAATATGAATAAAGATATTATCGTTCTCGTATTTTCTTATTCCAATATTTAACATACTGAGTTCGTATTTTATGTTTCTAGTCATAAACAAATTCGTCTATACTTGTATCTAGTTAAAAGAGATTTCAAATTTTTAGTTTTTTTACAAAGATGTATACTTCCTATTATATTTAATGTAAAAATATATCCAATGTTTTATACCCAAGTTCCATAAACATATATAAAATCTTATTATAGACTTCCATGTTCACCAATAATAAAATTATGCAATCCAAATCCAACCATAATTGAGACATATATTGTGTATTTTGTGATCATAATAATGCTGTTATGAGGAGAAGCAAATCTGTTACAATTCCGAAAGTCATTATCTTTTTGTCTTTAATTATTTGGGTTTGCTCTAAAATATGCATTGTAGCCAAATCTTCAGTAATGAAGTTCTCAAAATTGTGTGAGATGCTATATATCATGTACAAACATCACCCAGGGATTTAACTATCCATCTTAGCTGCCAAATCCATGAGTACATGATTCCTAAAGCACAATACATCGAGATCAACAAAAGGGGAACAAAAGGAAGCTTATCACCAAGAAAGCAAGGATGTAAAAACTGACCCCAAATCTCCACAAGCAAAAGACCAAAAAGATAATTCCGTTCAACTTGCCCAATAGCAAATCCAGCTTTCTTGGGAGCAGCAATGGAAGTTTCCTTCGATTTCAATGGAGCATCTTTTTTCTTTGTGGATGTGGAAGAGGGTGTGGCTGTGGGTGTGGGTTCTTTTGCATCTGGAGGTTCAGCAAATTTTGCTGAAAAACCAAGCCACATTAACATCGAATGTAACAGCAGCAATAGGATTTTTATTGGGTATTCCTGGGCTTCATATAGCAGTGGAAATAGGGAATAGCAAGATGCTGCATAAAATACACAAAAACAATTTCTGCATCAGCAAAAAATTAGGGTGAGAGAACTATGAATGCCTAACATAAACTGAGTGGAAATCAAAAGGCACCAGACAATTCCTCCTATCACCTAATTAAAGGGATGATGCAAGCAGGAAGAAGCATACTTATGGATAGCACAAAGTAATGTTTAGCATCTTCCAAACTTTGCACAGCAACGATGGCAAGGGGCACGACAAAGTGAAGTGATGCTTTCTCATGAACATGCCACCCAAACAAAAAACCGCATGTGTAAGCATAGGCTATCCATCTAGCAATCTGCTGTCGTTGTGGATTCCTCCAAGCCTTAATCAAACAAGGTGATAAGGCAAGGAGGACCATGATGAAGGTTGTTGCAGGGGTTATCTGCCATTTCATCAAATTCAAATATACAAAACTAACAGTTGAAAGTGCTTGGAACATTGACATACAGAAATAAAGCAGCGCATTTTCTGATAGTCAAACAGCAGGGCCCATATGTCTAGAAACTTAAGATTTGAATTTACAAAATTTCTCCTACTGAGGTATACCACTTTGTGAAATCTTTAGATCAAGTCTGTTGTGTGTTTTACCTGAGGCAGAACAGCAAAAGGAGAAGAATCACCTACTAGCCCACCCGTGAATGAAGCTGCTGGTGTCTGGATGTTGAACCCAAGTTTTCTGAGAAAGAAAGCAAGCACTTTATCTAATATTATATAGAAAACCCAAAAATTTGGAGCCCAGTAAGTATGGCATAGTCCCCTTCCAAAGGGAAACATACGGCGAATGATTTGTTGTATCTGCAAAGCAAGAATGGAGCCATTCAAATCAAGTTTGAGTTCGTGTAATTGTTTTGAAATATTATAATCAGCCATGTGTCACTTCAATAGCTTATCAAAATGGAAACATTCTTGTTTATAAGGTTAAAAAAAAAAGACTCCTTGGAATGTAACTTCAATTTGATACCAGTCACCAATTTGCTGGAAGAAAAAAAATAAAAAATAAAAAAACTTTTTCCAAATAAAGTCACCAGTAAAAGAATTAATCCATGCCTACACTAACAAAATTTTTGATCTTACATACAAGAAATTAGAAAAATCAACAAAATTAAATAAATAACCAAGAGATAAACAATGGCAAATTGCCTATTGAACGAGGCAGAGCTGAGTGAAAAATGATATTACAAATTCATTATAACGCCATCAAAATGCACAACAATCAAAATTATCAATGGCTACCTGCCCATGATACACAAATGGCCCATAAGCCACCGCAAAAACCGCCAGAATCGCCGTACCCATGGCCGAAAGTCGCCACAATCCCTTAACCAGGCCCTTCCAGCAATAATGCCTCAACAAGTACACAAAATAAACAGGAGCAGCCACAGCAAACAAATGCTTAAAGCATAACAAAACAGCAAAAAGAAATCCACCCATCAAATCCTTCCCTTCCTGTAAAAACGAAATAGATAACAGCAACCAACCCAACAGAAACCCATTGTACTGAAAATGCAGGTGGTCGACGATAACCAATCCAGGTGACCAAACGATTAATACCCACATCAATTCTCTCCTTTTAACATCCAAATTCTTGGTCAATCTATACACCGCATATAAAAGCCAAAAATCTGATAGAATAACTGTGATTCTCTGAAAGTAGATCACTGAATTAGCTTTATAGTTTAAGCCATTGTTGATATCTACGATCTGAGGGTCGATGAAATGGGCGAAAAATGAGAGGAATCGTTCGAAGTAAGCGAAAAATGGAGGGTAATCGAGAGTCCAAGGACTGGTCTCGTCTGAGTACCAATTTGAGAGTGGAAGAGAGTGAGTGAGAGCTAACCAATGACGATGAACCTCGAAATCAGTGCTGCGATATGATGGGATCAGGAGAAACTTTATGCAGGCGGCTGTTAAGAAGAACCAGAGCAGTGACGGCGGCGTTGATGTAGCCTGTTTTCGCGTCGTCTGTTCTTCCATCAAAGTAGATCAGTCGAAATGTCGCGAGTGTGCGGCAACCATACGGGAAATGATACGTCAAATACCCGCATTATTTTCTAACTTCACTCATTTTAAATGGCAGGGATTAAAATTATTTGAAAGTACACCCCACCGAATGGGCCTAAAGAATTCTCCATGTTTGCAGTCCACCAATTAACAAGGGTGGTAATATTTTCAATTTTTTTTTCATGGTACCTCTTTTAATTAATAAAGTTCTAAAAAAAAATAAAAAATTATAATATTTTATAAATTAATTTATATAATAGAAAAATAAATCAGTTTATTTTTTATTTGTAAATTATGTAATTTTAAAATAAGGTTAAATTATTGATAATTGTTTATACACAATAGGTCTTTAATAATTCATATCATTAAATATTAGAAAATATTTTTTTATAACAACTTATAAAAATAATATAAATAAAATTTTTCTTTTGAAATACGTGAACTTTAAGTCTAAACTCTATTTTTAAAGTAAGGGTATTTTAATTATTTTATTCTCGTAAGAGGAATTTCGTTATTTTTTATAAAAATAATTATTTGAATATAATAATTAGTAGACAACACTAAATTGAGGCTTAAAAAGTGATTTAAAAAGAGTTAGGTGAATAATGGTAAAATTTGTATATGTTTTGATTTGACTTGCTACGAGTAGTCGATGTTCAAAATTAGATTCCCATCAATTGAGAAAAATAATTGACAAATTGATTTTCCTTAGTTAAATAGGACTCATAGACAGTTAAATAGAAAAAAAAAAAATAGAGTAGAGCAGTCAAATAGAAAAAAAATTAGAGTAGAATCAGATATCAAATAAGGACGAAAAAATAAAGATATATATAAGAGGGGCAACTTTGTCTTTTCTACAAGCGTTATAAAAACAAGTGAAAAAACGAAAAATTATGCATCCTTTTCATTTTTTTCCTTCTAGAACCGAGAGCTTCATTTCTTATTCTCTCTTTGCATTTTTTTTCTCTCTTTAATCTCTATAAATCTAACAATTAAACCTTAGGTCTTTTATCGTCACTTAACTAAATTCGATATCCTTTATAACCTGGTACCATTATTTTTATGATTTGAGTGAAAATAGGAGTGGACAAATAGTAGAGCTTGTGTTTAAAAATAGGAATCTCCAAAATTTAAGCAAATTAAAACTTCCTGAGACTCTGAAGCATCAATTGGTAAGATTGGTCACTCATTTAACAAGTTCATTTTGCGAATTGAAGAAATTGAAATGTCAGTGTTCAATTTTCATCCATGAATTTTTATTTCAACCATAGAAATTTAAATTTATTTGTGTTAATTAAGACGTAGAATAATATTATATGTAATTAGATTGTCAAAAAAGTCAATTAAAAAATTTGGTATAAATGAACAATGAACATAGTTATTATGCAATTAGGATTTTTATAAAATTAGATCGATTTTTACGAATTACATTAAATTGTATAATTTGGATAATAAAACGAATAGATTAGAAGTTGATTTTTGAAAGAAAATTCAAAAATGACAAATATGGGTAAAAATGTGATCGTAGGTGAAATTGTCAAATTAGGTTAAAATTGTCAATAATTGTTCATTAATAAATTGGCAATAGGATTTCATTGATAGAAATCAACTAAATGGTTGCAAGTTTAATTAAGTCTTGATAATTCAGTGTCAGTTAAGAAACTCGGATTAGGAGTCATAAACATGCATATGAGTATATTTACATAATTTAAAATGTAGAATTGATATGAATATTCTCTTGTATATGAATTAGGCACGAAGCATGCTGGAGAAGGGCCTAGATGACGAAAAGATCAGTAAGAAGTATATACCTTTCCTATATTGTAAGTGGATCCATTTATCTTATTTACACTATTTTAAATGTAAATAGGATGTTAGAAACTTGATTTTTATATATGTGTGTATTATGTTTTAAATGAAAATTGAGTTATGAATCAATTTGAAAGAGTTGATAAGTTATTTGAGATTGAGGTCGAGGCTTAATGCTATGTTGATTTGAAAGTCTATATGTTAATCTAATGATGGTTTCGATTATTTTCATTTCTTTTAAAATATTTTTGACAACTTAAATGCTTTCAAATGTTTTAGAAAGTTAGAATTTATATTTATTATTTCTATTTGTAAATTTATGCATGTATGGCCTATAGGACTGCATGATATATGGATGTATGATGCCGTAGGTCGGATATTGATTTGATATGTTTTTACCATGTATATTGTTCATAATGATTTTATGGATATCTGTACACACAATTATGGAGGCATAATGATTTGATTTATACTTTTTATGGATATCTGTACACCATGTGTTGATTATAACTACAGGGATATAGCCTAAGACAAACTTGGGTAGGGGCCATCTAGGTGAGTAAAAATCACAAGTAAAGACGAATATAAGAGGGGAGGTTGACTTTACTGTGACACAGTGATTTGTTTTCTTGTGGATCTTATTGATGATAGTTACAAATATCATCATATGACTATTTGAGACTAATGTCAAGGCCAGAGTAACCTCTAGAAAGGATGATTAGCACACGTTTTTGACATATAGACCATGTTTTAGAATAAAACACATATTTTATTCTCAAATTTCATATTTAAAGGTTCTTTTATAAATATATATACATAAATTTATTTTGATGTTTTAAAATAATGTTTTTTTTTTTTTTTACTCAGCCTACCATAGAGTATACTCTCGTGTACTGACCCCTTATTCCACTTAGTTTTAGGTATAATAAGGTTTAGTTGTGCATGCTGGTGGTGGTGCATAATTAAGGCCATTAAGGATTCTGGTAATCTTTGAACTTGTCTCACATTTTCATACATTTAGGTCCACTGGGTTATGTTAAAACAAATTTTTATGATTTCATTTTGAAATAAGAAAATATATGGATTTAGAAGCTATGTTTATTTAATTTGAAAAGGATTTATAATAAATGAATATTGATGATGGTTAAATATTTTTATTAATTATGTGTGTTATTTTTACTATGACTTTGTACTTGGTTTGACACATGATGAGACTATTGGAATGTTTTTGGATTGGAAATGAATTAAATATGACTTGATGTGGGATTAAATTGCTCGCTTAAAACAAAGGAGTTTAATTATCTTGAGATATTTGGAAGTGTAATTGATTTGTTTTCAAGTATTGAGAAGAGCCTTACAGGCTCTCAATATGTATCTAGGGATTTAAAGAACATATGTGGAGTTTATAATAGTTGTCACGTATAAAGCCCACTGATTGAGATATGAAAATTAAAATGGTATCAAAGCTTTTGGTTTTAAAATGATTTTTGAAAATATTTAAAATTGTTTTAAAATGGTTTTATGTGATTTTTATATATGGTTCTAAATGATTTTGAGAATACCCAATAGACTACAATGAGTCGAGTCCTAAGGTTACATCACTACCAGTATACAAATATAAATTTAAATTCCTTATTCCTTTTTGTAATAAATGATGTTATCAGGAACAAGTAAAGAGCGGGACAGACCCTATAGACAAATTGTATTCAAGAATGAACCAGATTCTTTCTTGCATATAACTCTATTGAACTCTCATTTTAGAGTTGAGTAGTAAGACAAAAATATAGAATATGACAATACTAAGGGTACCACTTGGGTAAATAATATAACTTGTAATACAAGGGCATAAAAAGAGCCAAAATGAAATTGTAGAATGGGTTGTGGGTAGAGCAATAAGGAGAAAAAAGAAAAAGAAAAAGAAGATTATGTTTTTGGTTGACAATTAAATTGGGTTCCTTGAAAAGTTGAAATCATTAGAGTGTAACTCAAAAAGTAGATGTTAAAAGGGTTAATGCTATTTCTTTAAAAAGGGATAGAAAAAGTGAAGACAAGGTCGAATAGTCCATAGAATAAAAAGATTAAAGTTGGACTAATTAAAGTGATCCTTTCATTAGAAGTGAGATTCGACAAGAGTAGATATATTTGTCATTATAATGAAAGCAATGAGATTTGGTACTATATTTATCTAATTAGGGTAGCAGAATCTTCTCTCAATAATAAATAATAAGTAAGGTATTTTAAAATATCTTTATTTGTTATTAGAGAAAGGGTTATAATGTACTTTTAATGCAATTTACTTTTAATCATTAAAAAAAATTATGTAATTACAATATTGTTAACTTAAGTTGAGTTTAAGGGTGTGATATATAGTTCAAGGTTTTAGGTTAGAAGTAATAGGGTTGTTGAATGGTTGGTAAGAACTAATTAGATAAAGTTGAAAAAACCAAAGGATCAAAAAGTTCGATAAAACAAAGCATTAAAATTTTAATCCACTGAATTTTGTGAAATTTGGGACTTGAGGATTTAGATTGGAAGGATTTAAGTAACTATGAACTAGGTGGTACGGACATAAAAGACAATGATGATCTTTAACTCGAAGAGATATTGAGAAGAGATATACTAGTGAAGAAAAGAAGTACTAGTTAATGAGAAAGAAAGGAAAAGAAGACGTTGGAAGCTTTAGGTAATGAAACGAATATCTAACATGAGAAAATCTTCAAATATTATGAAATAGATGCATTTAACTGAAAAACTAGTTCCAAGTTGGGAAAAGATGAAGTCAAGTAAATAGTAGGGGAGAAAAATTAAGATGAGGGCAACGAAAGCAACTTTCCTACTAGAAGAAAGATTAGTAACAATAGCTAGATAATTCGTCATAATGACAAAAGTAATGAGGCTGTATTTGTATTAGAAAATTAGTTATAAGATATTAAGACCCCTTAAATAAGGAAGAGAGTAGTATTTGGGGAAATGATCTTATTAGTAGAGGCGAAATTAGCACAAATAGGTATGAATAATCCAATAGATGAAGTTGTTAAAATAGACACATGGGAAAATTTGTTTGATAATGGATTCGCATCAACTTCTAAAATCGAGTTTGAAAGGAACAAGGCAATAGGTGGCCATGATATAGAAAATAAATAAGGGTGAATTGAGTATATAAATTTATAATAGAGTTCTAAAAATATTGTTAGGAGTGTCCAGGATGCCTTTGATGTCAACTTCCAGCTCCAGAATTTTGCAGAAATAGAAAACAAGAAACAACACAAGTATACTGCAAACTCCAGCAAGAAAGAAAATATTGAACCAAAGAAATGTAGAGAAACAGAACTTCAGAATTCATAAACACAACACCAG
>JAVXUL010000012.1:1451317-1471690 GCA_035590515.1 Trichilia minutiflora | reverse complement strand
TTCTGTCACAATGTTTAGGTAAAAAAATATAATATTTTATGTAATATTTATGTGACAGAAATTCTGTCGCAATTAGTGAAAGATAATTACTTGTGATAGAATTTTGTTACAATTTATAAAAAAAAATAATTTGTGATAGAATTCTGTCACAAGCATTCTGTCACCAAAGGCCATTTTTGTAGTACTGTTACTTTCAAACCACTTGTCATTTTAGCCAGGTTACTCATATAGATATCAATATGTTATTTTTATTTTCTTCTATAAATATACATAATTACTCTTTTCACTCTCTAGGTTAAGCTAAATGTAAAATAAAAAATCTTCTAATTTGTCAGATTCAAAGTTTATGTGTCTTTTGTGAGTCTAGTTATGAAAAAGATACAGAGTTTGTTAATATAAGGGTATTAACTGAGAGAAAAAATCATTTGGCCTATAGGAGAGGTAGCTTTGGGTTAATGGGAAATGTGTCCACAGTTATATATGTAAGAGGTAATCAAGTTTTAAGTATTTTTCTTATACCTTTAACTGTAAAGAATATTGCAAGAATGACAATTGGAGAAGAACTGTAGGTATCCTCTATACATGAGCATATTACCAAAATGATTTGTTATTCTGATACCTTTATATGCCTACAACTTTAAAAGAACTTTTTCAAGTTGTTTCATGGGTCCAATTAAATATTCACAACAAACCTATAGGTCTGTTAAATGTTAATAATTTTTTTGATTACTTATTGTCTTTTTTTATAAAGTTATGAAACAATATTTTATCTCACACTCGAGACGACAAATTCTAGTCACTGCAAGCACTCTTAATCAATTGATTGATAACTTAGAAGTATTCATCTATAAACCTGATCCAATAACAGCTCAGATAAATTGGTTTAGGTAACAAAGTAAAAAACCTAAGCTAGATTTGACACTCCGACTGTAAGTCTTTATGGTTTAATTAAAAGTATTTTTTCTTTTATAAACAAATAAATAAAATATCTTCATGAGAATATTTGTTAGATATTGATCATTGACCCTTTTAGGAGAATATGTATTATAGGTTTATCTTTTCAATAAGTGTTAACTCAAGTGTACCCCCTTATACTTTATCCTTTTTATTTTTTTTATACATTAAGGACAATATCTTAAATTGGTTGAGAAGATGAATAGTCAACATTACTTATTGTAAATATTATTTTATTTTCTTAAGTTATGTTTTTTTAGTATTTTTGTGTGTTAACAAAAAGATTCATTAATAATGCCCAACTTTTGTGAAAACGGTTAAGTAAAGGAATTTTTTTTCTTCTTCAATCCTTGAGACGTATCTTAGTAGTATTATTTTCAAATGAATTCTTTTTATGTATTTTTTTATCATTTGGTTTTTAGAGTTCATGGTAAGATTTTGTTATTTGCTTTTGTTTAAATTATTCAAATATATAAACTCTTGTATCATTATTAGTTAAATAGTTATATGCATGAATCTATCAACTAAGAATTTTATAAGCTATTCTTATGACACATACTTGGATCATCATGCTAATTTTCGCTTATCTGAATGATCAAGTGCATTATCATTTCAATTTGAATTTATTACATTAGATCTCCAAGACCACTCATTGTCTCTCTACTGATTGAGACTAGATTGTGAGAATCTTTACCCTATTTTCTTCAAGAATTTTGAGCGTCTTTATCTCTCAGTTGTTAGACATATCGAGCTATGATATGTTACTAACACTTCCTCCCATTGTATTGTCAATAATTCAATTATTTGAATAATTTTCTAGAAAAGAGAGAAGAAGAAAAGTCGATTGTCAATACTAAAATTATTACATAAAAAGTAAATAAACAAGTCAACATGTTAGTATAGCAAACCTTCAATTCATAAGGAGAGATTCGATCATTTGTACATAATGGCAATTATATACTATTTCGAAATCACCATATATTTGATGTGGGATTTTCAGTTTTCACCTATTAATAGTATAATCGATCTATTCAAAATAATCACAAGAGGTTTGCTAAATTTCCGATGTTCATACTTATATATACTTATATTTCTTTCTTACCCGTAAAGACTACAGTATAAATTCCTGATGTATAATAACAAAGACCAACCCCAGATGGAATACTTTTAGCCACTGTTTCCAAGCAAAGATTTCATCCCCACAGCGCAGACATCTAGCTACTATTTGCATATTTGTTGATCTGAGAAATGTCAAGCACTTTATCCATTCCACTTGGTAAAAGAAACCTGGAAATTTCGACAATAATAAATATTACATTAATGAATTATAACTTAATTTTCAAAGAAAATTCTTTTTAAAAATAAAAATGGCAATGCAACTTACTTATCTCTAAGGGCTCTTGTAATAGACAGACAGCCTCCAGGCACTGTTGATTGCACGTTTACAGCAATGTTGGGGTTGTGAATACTCTGTCGAAGATGTATCCATCCAAGTGGGCCATGTTCTACTTCCGAAACTTTAGCCCTGATATGAAATTGCAGCAATTTATAAAATTATTACGACATTGAAACCTGTCCCAAATTTAAATGGTCTCTTCAGTTTGCATTACTTTTACCTGTACATGTGAGCATCAACGGCAGCTGGAGAATCATTTGAGTCCACAAGACAACCTTCACTCACCCAGCAATCACCGCAGGAATCTAATTCCCACCCATGAAGCTTCCCGTCCTGCAAGTAATTATTCAAAGTTTTTGAAGGTAAAATGAAAACAGTTTTTCAATATCTGAATATGAAATCTGATTTCTATCAATATACCTCAACGTATTTCCGGAATGTTTCAATGGCCTCGGATCCTTTTGATTTTGCATATCTAGGCTCGGAGATAATATTCATCCTGAGTTCAACAGACTCTAGTGGTTCCTCAAGATCTTTAATGAGACTACCTATGCCTTCATTTGATCCTCTAAGCTTCATTCTTACCATTTCAATGATGATTTTTACAACCATATAAGCTCCTGCAAAAGAAGAAACAAACCCCCCCAGTTTTCAAAATACCTAGCTAGAATGAGCTAAAATGACATGAAATAAATAAAATTAAAATATCTTACCATCATCCAGGAAATAATTCTCTTTAAGGGCGCCATGTCCTGAAGTTTCCATCATAAGATGCGCTTCAATTCCCTCTTCGTTCAAATGGACTCCCTTGTCAATCACATTCCGATAACCAACACGATACAAGCAATGATTTCCTCCTCTATCCGTAATAAACTTCGTAAGCCCCATGCTTGTCCGGGCATCAGTAACTATAGTTGTTCCGGGATGTTCCTGCAAAACAATGGCGGACATGAGAGCTATAAGCTTGTCGCCATTTATTGGGTTGCCTTTGTTGTCAACAACGCCACTGCGATCGACGTCAGTGTCGAAAACAACTCCGAGATCGGCATTGTTGTCTAGCACGGCAGCTCTTGTTAAAGACATTGCAGTTTTATCTTCAGGATTTGGAATGTGGTTTGGGAACGTCCCATCTGGATTGAGATGCAAAGAGCCAAATGTGTCTGCTCCAAGCTTGTCTAATACATCCCATGTGAAGAAACCTCCCGATCCGTTTCCAGCATTTACTATAATCTGCAATTTAGGTGCAAGATATTATTATATCAAAATGTTACATTATTCTTTTGAAGATCATATGTTTTATGTGGATTCTAAAATATACTGACCAAACTTGAATATGTGCACTAGACTTTCAATAGACATAAATTTAAACCTTATACTTTAGACTTACGTGCATTTACAATCTAAAACTTTACGACTTCAAACTAGTATATGAATTGATTGATATTCATTGATAGGAGCCAAATTGAAACCTTTAATGACAATTTTGAAATGATTTAGTAATTTGTTGGCCCGAAAAATTTTGTACTTTTGGGGCAAAAATTCCGAAAACTTTCCCCCATCTTTCAAGATCTACTTGAAAACTTCGGCCCATAGTTGAATTTAAACACTTCATATCAAATCGGCAGCTCAGCATAATATCATCTAGTTCTATATATGGTTGGACATCAGAAAAACCAAAGTCTGAATTAGGATAATTCAAGATGAGGTAGCACATGCATACGAGTTATATGCAGCCACATACTGGAAAAATATGAACAAATTAAGAAAGAACAAAACCTGAAAACCCTTCAGTGGGGCGTCATAGTGCAAGGGATGGTTCACTCTTTCCTTTATGATATCTCTGAGATATTTTGCATAAGCGCTCATGAAATCAACTCCTGTCGGAGTTGTTCTCAGTAAGGTAGACACTTTAGCAAACCTATTCGCGTACTTTCTGGCAGCTACATCGCATATCTCCTCCACCTCCGGTGACGTTAGACCCCCTTTCTTAGTGAAAAATTTGAGACCATTCCGAGTATAAGGCAAGTGAGAAGCTGTCATCTACAAGACATTATTAAATAATTTGAGAAGTGGAACCAAAAAAATAAATAAATAAACAGTATTAAGGTTAAGGTTGTTATAGCCGACCATTATAGAGGCATCGTAGGCAAATGGAGGAAACAATGTGCTCATAAAGCAAGCTGGAGTTGTTGCGAGTCCTATATCAAACATCAAGCAACCGGCACGAGCAAGGCCTGCAAACACGGCAACGCTCAACGACGCTCCCGAAATTCGAGGGTCTTTACCGAGAGATACTTTTACATCCTCAACCGGACTTCCATGCTCCTTTTCCAAGCTTCTGACAACCCACTCGCCGAAACTTTCTGCAATGGCTTCCACCGCTGCTGGTGTAAGGTCGACTGTTCGACCTTTTTCGCCTTCCAAAGCAACACCACGAACGTCGGACCCGTTTTGTAGTCTACGAATTTGGTCCACTTCTTCATCAACCACAACTTCATTGTGTTTTGGCGTTGAAACAGAGGATTTTAAGCATGTAAATTTGGTGGAAGATAAAAGAAATGGAAACTTAAGGATAGTCTGAAAGTTTCTTGGTCCTGGAGATGGTGGAAAGCTTGTACTTAAGCTATTGTTTTGCAATGATATTGAGGATGTTGCAATAGAAGTCATGGATATTCTGTTCAATAAGGCGCTCTCGTGGTGTGTTTGGAAGTTTTCGAAGGAGGAAGAAAACAATTGGAAAGATAAGATTACACAAACAAATCATAACCTTACAATTTATCATAAGGGATATATCTTTAAATAAACTTCCAAATTAAGAGCCAGATTTTTTTCTTGTTTTATTTCAAGGATTACAACTTTGAAGTTTCTGATACATGATGATGTGCAATTGATATTTCTCAGATTCTTACTTGAAAGAGAACAATAGTATATTCTTGCCGGCTGTTGTAGTGTTTAGAAAACGTACCTGAGAGAGCCTAGAAGGGAAAATAAGAAACAAAATTATCTTTCACATGGTATCGTAAAAGAGAGAGATTGATAAAACACACAGCCTTGAACAGATTTGTTCAATTGTTCAATATAAATATATTAAATGTTTTTTAAAAAATTATTATAATTATTATTTTTATATCTGCTTAATTTCAAATTAAATATACACGTGGTGCTAGATAGAATTAAACTTTCTAACTACAATTTCTTTGGTTGGGCTAACAAAATTACGGGTTTTATGATTTTGGGCCCAGAATTATGAAACAACAAACGCCCAAATCAAAGTTCCACAACTAACTCTTTTGTGGAATGTTACGACCTCAAAAATATATGGCCTGCATAGCCTGTTAAGGTATATCCTGAAACCTGAAAATTCTCGGGAGCAATTATTTATTGTTTTTAAATGATATTTTCGTTTCTGTTTTGCAAAGATAGATAGACTATTTTTGGTATTTATTTTGTGAAAATATTATTGGTAAAAGACAAACTATAAATTTCTATTTCCTAAACTCCACATTTGGACAAACATTAAATAAAAATATTATATATATAATTAATCAATAATTTAATTTAACTGTAAATATAAAAGGGCCTAAAATGTAATTTTTGCTTAAGGCCTCAACTTCTTTGGAAGCGCCTCCCGAATGTACACATATCTTGTTAAAACATATCTCTATAATTACTAATTAGATGACAGAGAAGTGGATCCCAGCCCCTTGCATCCTGGAACCTCAACCCAATCAATCCGAATCTCCACTTCTCCACACTCCACATTGTGCAATAGGAGACACATATCTTGGCTTATCTTTCCATTTTTCCAAATAATGCTGCTCTCATCGGTAAGGCAGTTTGCTCGCGTTGGTTGTACTTTCTTGATTGCACAGCCGTTTGGAAGGTTTTCCAAACCCATTTTTAGACATGCAAGATAGGGTTTTATATCGATGTCTGCTTCTCCCATCTTGTCATCAACACTAAACGTGTCTTTGTCGTAAACTGTCTGCAAGACAATTGATCTTTTAAAACGGTACAAGAGATTTAATTTACTGCATGCTTTTTCAGAAGAATTATGGTCCTATGTGTGAGTTGAGCTCATCGTATATATGTAAGGATAGGTAAATTTTCGTTCAATTATAGGTAGAGTTTCTTTTAATATGGGTAAAAATGGCTCCTTGCAAACCTATTCATTCAAAATATACTACAACAATATAGAGCAACAAATCAGTAATGCCGATTACTTACCAAATGGATTGGAATATTAGGATCTCTAATTGGAACGGTCAATTCACAATTCCAAATAGGATTGCAGTTACTGTTCACCACAGGCGTCTTCAATTTCTGCAAACAATGGTTCATAAAAGAGAAAAACGAAACAAGGGATTAATCGTAATTAAGAGATATATAGAGAGAGATATATAGATATATTAAAAATGATAAGATCATTATTAACGTAAATAAATTAATTCTGGGTTAAAAAAAAAAGGTGCCTGTTTTCCCGCGGAAATGACAACATAAGGGTCACTGCTAAGAGCATCTCGGACGGCAAGATTTATGCCTCTTTTTACAACGATTCTGAGCAGACCGAGCATGCTTTCAATTGAACGAGACATCTTTTTTTATTTATTCTTTGCTTGTAAGTTAATCAAAGATTTTCCAATTAATAACCTCTGCACTTTTTGCTTTTTCAATTTTTTTTTCTATTTCTCAATCGGAAGAACTTATCGCACCTCGTATGCTACTACTCCTGGAAATTTTCCAAATATATATATATAAAAAACTGAAACAGTTTTGTAAGGATCGATGTTGATTAATGGTTAATATACTACGAGACTTAAATAAAGCATGGCTACGTGGAATCTGTAAGAGTTTTGGCTTTGTGATCCTCCGCTTTCCCCTCTCTTTTTTTTAAGGAAAAAAGAGAAGAGATTGTTAAAATTCGAATTAGTGGTGATGGTTTGCTTCTTCAAGTCTTGTTCCAACTGTTTGAGTTCCTTTTGTCCATCCAACCGTAGAAAGCATTGAAAGGGCAGAATTTATTCACCGGTTGTGAAAAAAAAAAAAAAACTACAAAAGATCGTGAAAAGCTAATCGAATTTGTTTGGGGTATTTTTTTTTCATTTTTCATTTGATATGAAATTAAATTAGAAGAGCATAGTTTATCTTATGAATTGCATGTTATCCAAAGGCTGTAGACAGGTCAACCCTCATAATACGTCAAAAAAATAAAAAAACGAATCAAAAATATTTTGGATAGTAAATTTTAAATTTTTTAGAACTTATAAAACTGAAGATAAAGCTCTTCCTAACTTTGATACCAAATATCATATATATATTCTAATTATATCTTTATTAATATACTGTATTAGAATAAATATATCTCTTATTGAATTTAAAGACAAATTTAAAGAATTTATATACCTTTCTGAATTTCAATTTCCTAATGTATTATTTCTTAATAAGTTCAACAAACTTAAGAACTTCAAAAACTTTCATTTATAAACTTTTTTTTCAAAAAATTATGAAAAATTTTCAACGTGAGTAATAATTTTTCTTTACATGAGTTATGAATAATTTACAAACTACTATAAAATGAAAGCAACTATTACTATTCTTGGACCACATTCTTACAAACCTAGAACATAAAATTATCAAATTGATATGATGCGTGAATTTACAAAAACTCATACCGAAGTCACATTTTAAGCATATAAATTTAATGAATTATCATAGATTGACATAAAAATATGAATAATCAAAAAATTTTAACCATTCATAAAAAAATAGTGTGTCAATTTGCCCTTTTAGACTTCTGACTCAATGCACAATACAAATACCCAAATGAGGACCAAATTAAAGCTTTCATCCTTTCAATTTTATTATCAACATTTTATCCGACTTGGTTTGAATGTAATTGGTCATTGTCATTGGAAAAGAGTGACTTGGACATTGATATATTGTGGCTCCCCATTTTCGTTGGCAGATATAATCAATCAGTACTTTTTGATATTGTTGTTTGTGCAGAGATCTCTATTTCTCGGTGCACAATTTGCAACTTAGAGAACTAAAACAATTTCAATCTTTATCAATAAGGGAAGTGAAATTGTTGGAAAATGACAGAAAATAGAGACTATCGATAGAATGTTCAGAACTTTTTTATCTACTTGCTACTCTACTATGCACACACAAGAATATTTTGTGGGGTAAGGTCAAAGATTATTTCAAAATTGTTCCTGAAATTTTGCATGGTCCACTTTTTGCATGAGCCAAGTGATCATGGCACTGTACATAAGAGGTCGAGAGAGTGTGTGTGGATGGTGGAATTATTTATTTTACGAGTTGGATAGTCTTTAAGTTTTGTGGAGCCCAGAGTTACTTCATTCTTTAATTCAAATCAGAGTCTATGAAAATAATACTTAGTAATATTTAATAACAGACCTATGACCTAATTAGAATTATTTGCATAGCAAATAAGTGATGTTTTTGCACAAAATTAGTCTTTAAAAATAAATTAATGCCGGGGAGACAAAATATTAATATTTGCGGAAACTAATCATTAAAAAATTTAAGCACACGCTAATTAATTCAATTAGTAAAATTTTTCAGAACTGTACAAGAAATTAGGAGTTTTAATCTCAATCATATCAAAATTAAGGAAGATTTTTATATATTTTATATAATATTTTAAAAAATAAGGACTCACAACCCAAAAGGTAAGTCTAGCTTCAGTATAGTAACATGCGTTGAGATTAATTAAAATTTCTCCCTATTGGGGCCTTCATTGAATTTTTCACAAAAGAATATTTAGCCGAAACATACCGCGAATTTCGGAATTTGCAGCCACTTTTCTTGACCACTGGCATCAAATCACATCGTACCTCACAGAGAACAGTTATGAACAAAACAGCCGCTAAATTTAGGAAATCGAAAAAAATATATGCTGCAATTATGAGCATCTTGCTTTACAATAAATAATACCTCGTTGGCTCGTTGTTATAATTACCTTAAACTCTACCGATTCCTTCAGCAAAAACCATGAATCTAGACATTGTTGGAGATTTTAATGAATTTTAAACATTTTGCGCTGGCTGTTATTGACAATAATAACGAGATTTTTGTCTAGTTCGGTCAAGCTATTGTATGTCATGTTATTTTCAAATTTCAGCCACTAAGTTTGTTTTTCACATATTTAATCGAATGGCATAATTATTTTTGTATTTTTAATTGAAATAAATTACTATGTGACTGAAGTTAAATAAAAATAAATTTTATTTTATAGACTCGATTATTTGGTAATCACATTATATTAATGAATCATTTTGATACACATTTTATAATAATATAATATTAGATACCCATCACAATATAACTCACAATGTGATGGTTTTTTTTTTTAATCTTTTTGCAAGGGAAGAAATCTTTATTCTTTTACGAAGCAATTTAATATTTTACATTTCGAGAAGAAGAGTAGTATTTCTCCTCTGTTTTTATTCATCCATAACCATTTTTGTCGGTAACAAACCCTATTTTCATCGAGCAGCAACTCCATAAAAATACATATTGTTGTGTTTTGTCTGATATTTTTAGCCCACGCTCATAATATATAAGTTATCATTAAACCTAAATTAAAAGTTGTTCAATTGCAAAAGAGATGGATTAGAGGTGAAGAAAAACATGAGAGAGGAGATAGCTGTTGATTTTGTTTATTCTAAAATTATTCGTATGGTCGATTTTAGATGTTTTTATATTGAGTTATTATTTATATATTTACTATACAAATTTTATCAATGAATAAATTATTTATTATTTATATGTGCATAATATTTTTTCTATTAATTATACTAATAATAAAATATACATATGAATTGCTCAAATAATTTGATTATCAAAATTATTTTTTACGGTAGTCATATCAACTAGATATCAATATCGTATAGTAAACATACTAAATATCTTCAGTAAATATCATGAGATAATATTAATATGGATAATATATGATAGTCATGTCATTAGGACATTAATCTGAAATATCAGTTAGAGAACTATTTTTCAAACATGATTAAAGTTATGATGAATCACATGGAAGTATGTTATCAATGATTCGTCATGTGAAGTGTGTTAATTATTTCTTAGATCTGAAACATCAATTTTATTACTCGATATAGATGCACATGATTCATATGATATATAAATACGAGACTAATCATATCTCGTATAAGAAATCGATTTGATCATATGTTATTTATATTAAAACACAAATGATTATCAATATGGGATCTGTTTACTCAATATAAAAGATTTCAAGATTCTGTTGACTTGATCCAACTTCGAGGTTCCAATTAGATATTGATAAATGCCTGAAACCAAAATTTTTGGCCAAAGCAATTAATAGTTATACAAAAGATTTCGTGGTAATAAGTTCAGAGCATTTTGATTATTAGTCCGAGCAGTAATCAAGTTTTAGGATTTTGACATTCATGAACCCTGAATTGATCGGGATTAGACTAACGAAAGAAATGTATTCATATAAAATGTATAATCATGTGTAAAAAATTCGATGAAATCCTACTTCATTGTAGTTTAGGGAATATAGCATACTACTAAATATCAATCATAGCCGCTGAGTATCAAATGACTCGAAATGGGTTCGATTTAGTCGATTTTGACTTACAACTAATATTACAGTTAATCAAAGAGGTCACAATCAATAACTAATGTCCGTTCTTGCTTTGAGAGAGAGTAAATATTATCCACATAAGTGCTAGCACGTTCGTAGATAATATTAGACCGAAATGTGTAATCGAATTATACATTAAATAGTTTAACAAATATGAGAGCTTGAGAAATTGATCCAATTATAACTTAAAGTAAGTTACAATATTCTATTGATATGTAGATATAAATTAGAATTAAAAAAAACTTGATCGAAGTAGATTTGACCAAATTAAGGATCTATTTGTCATATTTTTAAAATATGAGGATCAAAATAAAATTTTGTAATTACTATTAAGAGGCTTGTTAGACGAGTTGTGGGTCTATTTGTCATTGATAAATTTGACATAAGCAATTTAGTAATTGATGGTATTAATATAAATATGGGTCATTTTGCTAATTTTGCAATATATGTCATAATTCAACAGAGATTACAAAATCATCAAGCTCTCTCTCTCTCTATATATATATATATAAATCCAATTTGGCCAAGCTTATTTTAGAGCATTAGAATTTATTCTCTTGGAGATCCCAAGCTTTTAGGGTTATTCTTCGTCAAACTTCACTAAGGTTAGTGAAAGAATTATGTATTTTTGATGATTTTTGCTTAAAATGCTATATAAATGAGTTTATTGTCCATGAACCCTAAAATCATGTAATAATAAATGAGTTTATTGTCAATGAACCCTAATACCATGTAATCACTCTCACAATAGCAAGTAAAGGTAAAATTTGAGAGCACGAATTTCATATTTTTTGTTGATTGGAGGGTGATTCACTATTCAATCAAGCTCAAATTTTAAAAGTACATTCATCATATTTTACTCTTTAATCTGAACGCTTGAATTATTGTTTGATAACTCAGACTTAGATATTGAATTTTGTATTATTCAAATATGAATAATTGGATTATTCAAAATCATTCATATTATCGATTTTGAACATTTTGTATTGAATTACTATTTATAATATTATTGTACATATTTATTAATAAAAAAATTATTTATGTTCATATGTGTATACTACTTATTATTATTATTCATACTAACAATAGAATATATATATATATATATATGAATTATCCACATAATTTAATTATCTAAAAGTTTTCTATGAAAGTCATATCAATTAGGCATTGATATCATATTATAGGTACATTGAATATCTCCGATGAATGCCATGAGATGATATTAGTGCGGATAATATAATAATTATATTATTAGTACATTAGTGTGGATTGATAGTTAGAGAACTATTTTTTGAATATTATCAAAGATTTGATAAATCACACGGAAGTATAATGTCAATAATTCATCATATGATTATACTAGTGTGGTAATTACTCCTTTAACATGAAATTAGGAATGGACATTTTTAAACCGGTCAAACCGCCAATCAAAGCAAAAATTGATTTATGGTTTAATATTTTTCAAATCGCATATAGCAGTTTGGATTCTAGTTTGGATTAATTTTAAATTGCTAAACTGTGAAACCAAACTACATAACTTAAATTGAAATTTGGATTATTTAAACCCGCTAACTTGGATCCATTTAACCTATTTATAAAACCTATGACCTGATTTTAAAGAAACCCTAAATAATTATCCTCCAAGTTCTCCTCTCGTTCGCATCATACCCACTTTCAATCTTCTCTAGGTTCTCCTCTCATTCGTATCGTACAATAGCTGCTGCTCAGTCAAGTTATCTAGATTCTTCTCTCATTTTTTAGGTCCAGGTTCTCCTCTCGTTCTATCATTCATATTGTTTTATTATTCTCGCATTACAGTCATCAAACCGAAATCAAGTAAGGACTATAAGGTTAGTTGCTTTGCTTCATTCTCTTTGCATTTTGCATTTGATTTTATTATTTCTTTTTCCATAATCATATTTCACATGTGAATAGGATCATTTCTTATATGCTACAAATATTTATTGTTTTGATCATCCCATTCACACAAATCAAGCTGTAACAGATAATTTTACAAGTGTGTTTCTTATGATCCGAATACTTTAAATTATTTATAGGTTTCTGATAGTTCTCAGTGTCTATAAGAATGCTTTTTGCCACTAAATTGTGATTCTCCCTTCTCTCAGTTTCTTTCCTTTATAATCCTTGAACAAATGAAATGATTCCAATGGTAGCCACTGTATAGAAAGCTCTGTATAGTGTCAAGGCTAAACTAGAGAGAAAAAAATAGTATCCAACAAGTAGGTAGACAAAATCCAGACTCAATTTCTTACCCAAAATCCCTGGGAAAGTCACTAATTTCATATTAACTTGTTTTGTTGTGTTGTTGTTATGGTTTAAAAACTTTGATAAAATCGTGTTTCCTTATCTTTGATAAAAGCTTCTAACTCATATACCTGTTATGCAGTTCAAGAATTACATACCAAAAAGATAAAACTGTCTTATGATTTGTATCTAAAAATTTTACAAATTCTAAAGGTGCTCATATATATTATATAATTATTCAGAAGTTTAATTCTTTTTCCTTCATTTGGATCCTAAGAAATTTATGCATTTTGGTTTATAATTTATGACGTATTTTTTGTTTATCTATTGGTTTTGGAGAGCTCCTGTTACTGCCGTATCTCAGCAACTTGTGCCATCATTTGGTAATATATTCCTGTTACACTTCTCTTGGTCTTTTTTCAATTGTTGAGTTTCTATTTTATCATTATTTTTTAGACTCCACTGTACACAAAACTTCTTTGCTTTTAATTTGTTTGACAACCTTAAAAATAGATGCAAATTATTTATGAGAACACTTGCTTAATTATGCTCAGTGTCTGTGTGCTAATGTAACACCTGTGTCTGTACCCCAAGGGAATATTTGTAATTTTATCATATTTTTTGTTCATGTTTTGGTATCCATCGTGCATATCGGTAGTTTGTTCGCCTGTTTTTGGACGTATTTGACATTTAAGTTAATTAAAAAGAGTTTATGTGAGTGCATATTGGAACCCCGTTTGTGATTTTCAATTTCGAAAAGGACTCAGTGAAAAGTACATTTTTGACGAGTTTGGTCGATCAAATGGGTGATTCGTTCGATCGAAACTTTGAAAACTTTCTGGACAATTCTGGCTTCAGATTCGTTCGAACGGATAGGGGGATTTGTTCGATTGAATTGAGCTTTATTCGACTGAAGGAGTCATTCATTCGACCAAAGTGAGGATTCGTTCGAACGAATGAAGGTTCGTTCGACCGGCAATTGGGAAGCTCTCTGACTTCTATAGACGCTGAAGGATTCGATCGAATGAAGTGTTACTCATTCTTGATCAAAAGGGGTGGTTTGATCGAACGAATCTTTGATTCGTTCGATCAAAACGGTATGAAATGATCGAAATTACCCTTTTCTGAAAACTTCTCCTTAAGAAAATTAAGGGTAAAATGATAATTTCATCCTTTTTCTATAAATAGGGGTGAGGGGGGTGGATTTTTTTCACTCTTTTTCTTCTTTTCTCCTTCTCTTCTCCTCCCTCACGTTCTCTCCTTGGTTCTTCTCACTCCTTGCCTGATTTTTTTCCAAATCTCGATTTCTCTTCACAGACGAGTCACATTCCATGCGTCTATCATGTTAGAAGCGTAGATTCGCGAAGGAGGAGCTAGGGTTCTTGGAAGAGATTTCGAACTTTCTGAGTTAGAGGTGAAATTGGAGCAAACTGACCACACCACGAGTTTTGTAGGTTTGTTTCTAACCCGTCTGTATATTCATTTCGCGATTTTATGTATTCTGATTCGTATGGGTTTCACTGTTCATTTGGGTAGTTTTTCGTAGATTTCACGCGTACATTTTAGTTTTAATGTATAATATGAGTTGTAGAGAAGTCGTAGGAGTCGTAGGAAGCTAGAAGTATAATTTTAAAATTTTAGGATAAATGTGAACAGTAACTCTAATTACTGTTTCGATGAGGGTATAGGGCCCACTAGTTAGAATTTCGTATATTAGATCAAAATAAGTTGGTTTAGTTTCAATGTGGGTCCATGTCAATGCGAATTGGTTAAATGAACGTCTAATGAGGATTTTAGATAATATCGCTTAGTAGTTCGATCTTAGAACCCGGGGTTAGCGTGCATTTCATGCATAACGTATGCATACATATTGGAACGTATATTGATAGTAATGTTATGTGTGTGGTTAGGCGACGGTTCGAGATCGAAGTACTCACGTGAGTTACCGAGAAACGAGGGAAACTAGGGAGTGTGTATCCTCCTTATACTGTGAGTGAACTTTCTTTGGATTTATTATTTTATTTAAATCTTATTGTTATAAATATATGATAAAATACAAAGATAATATAAATGATTTGCTTATAATGTTTTGTTATATGGTTTTGAAATTTTAGTGGACTAGGTGAATCGAGTCTTAGGAAGCATCACTACCATATTAAATGTATACCGTTAAATTTTCGTATTCTTTTATAACTATCATGTCGTCGAGATCTAGATGAGGTCGTGGTAGACCACGAAGGGAGGTGGTGCCTGATATCGACGAAGAGGCTAAGTCGTTCATGCCTCAGCCAGAACCCGAGGGGCAGCAGGAACCTCCTCTGTCCCAATATCAGCAACCAGGTATGAGAGTGCCTCCGAATATGACTTCTGAGCAATGGATTGCTTTTACGACATACTGGAATGCCCAAGCTACTGAAGCATCCGGATCAGCTCTGAGGTTGTCTAAGTTGGTTAGGAAAATACGACAATTAAGAAGTGTACCATTTGAGGGTACTACTAATGCAGCGGAAGCCAACCGATGGTTTAGAAAAGTGAAAAGAGATTTGAATAATATGGAGTTGCAAGACAGGTATAAATTAAAGGTGGCTGTTCGATTATTGAAGGGTAATGCAGTCACATGGTGGGCTAATGTGCAAGTCAGAGCTTCTTCTCAGTTGACTTGGAATGATTTTGTACAGGAATTTAGGGATCAGTATTACAATTCCTTTCACTGCAATCAGAAGAAACAGAAATTTCTTTACCTGAGGTATATGGGTAAGACAGTGACAGAGTATGAAACACAATTGAAGGAACTGGTAGAGTTTGTACCCGAGTTTGCCAATGAAGAGAGCCTGTGTGCCAAATTTGAAAAGGGTCTGAACTTCGACATCTGTGAGAAAATGTCATTGTCAGAAAATCAGGGATACAAGGAAATGATTCAGATGGCTCTTCGAGCTGAAAGGTTGACATGAGAAAGAAGGTCGAGAAGTTAATTCCAAAAGAGAAAGGATTTGAGTATTCATGTGGGTTCTCCGTCTAAGAAGAGTCGCAGCAGTGATTCATTCAGTGGTACCTCTGCTACGAGCCCGACCATTATATCTTTGTATTCTCCTCAAGGCCAAGGACCCTCGAGATTCCGATCATCAGCTCAAGGACAGACTCAGGGATCGAGACAGGATCAAAGGGTGGACAAGTGTATTCACTATAGAAGATATCATGTAGGAACGTGTCCTCTATTGTCAGTATGCTATCACTGTAGGGAGATGGGACACATAAGAAGGTTTTGTCCCAAGCTAGGTGAAATGGAGACAGATGGTCAGACAAGTCAGCACTACTCACATCACCAGCAATCACCAGTTGAGCACGTAGCACCCACTACTGGTGAAAGGTCGGGAGTGGGTAGTTCGTTCACAACATCCCATGGTGCTCAGAGATCCCGAGATAGAGTTCAAACCAGAGTATTTGCTTTGAACCAGGAGCAGGCGCAGGCCAACGAAGATGAAATGACTGGTATGATTTCTATTTTTAATCAGCCTGTATATGCATTGATAGACCAAGAGATCAAATGTGCATGCCCCATTAGGTTAAGAGTGGATGAGGGAAATTGTGTCTAGGATTGTGCAGTAATGTTGAATAGAGTTAAACTGACAGTAAATTTGATTTCTTTGAAAATGGAGGACGTTGATGCGAATTTGGGGATGGACTAGTTGTCCAGGTATCGAAGATAAGTGGATTGCTTTTCTAAATAGGTTATTTTCAGAGGACCTGGAGGACCAGATTTAGTTTTGATGGTGAGAGGAATATTTTAGTCAATAGTGTGGTTTTTGTTTTAGAGACCCAGTGGTTCATGAGGAAAAGATGCCAATGGGTATTTGGCACGTGTTGTTAATATTACGACCTCAGAATATTCCATCGAACTAGTTCTCGTAGTGAGAAAGTTTTTAGATGCATTTTCTAACCAATTATCAGGAAATACTACAAAAAAAGAGAATTTAACTTCCGTATTGACTTGATTCCTGATACTACGCTGGTTATAAAAGAGAATTTAACCAATTATAATGGCACTAGCTGAGCTTGAGAAATTACGGGTACACCTTCAAGACTTAGCGGATCAAGGTTTTGTCAAACCAAGTATGTCGCCAAGTATATAATTTGTCAGCAAGTTAAACCTGAACCTCAGAAGCCAACAGGGACACTGCGGTCATTACCCATACCAGTATGAAAATGAGAGCACATCCTTATGGATTTTATAATAGGACTACAGCGTACTAAGCTAGGCATGATGCAATATGGGTAATTGTGGACAGGTTGACGAAAACTGCTCACTTTTTACCTATTAAAATTAAGTGTCCTATTGAGAAGCTAGCAAAATTGTATGCGGCAGAGATTGTGAGGTTGCATGGTATGCCTGTAACAATTGTGTCAAGATCCCCGTTTTACATCTCGGTTTTAGCCAGTCTACAGAAAGTTGTGAGTACAAGGTTGACCTTCAGTTTTGAATACCACCCTCAGACAGACAGATAGTCTAAGAGGACTATTCAGACTCTAGAAGATATGCTAAGAGGGTGTGTGTTAAAATTCCAAGGGAGTTAAGATCGATATCTGCCATTAGCTAAGTTCGTCTACAACAACAGCTATCAGCCCAACATAGGAATGGCACCATACGAGGCTTTATATGGGAGAAAGTGTAGAACTCCTTTATGTTGGGATGAAGTGGGCGAAAAGAAGTCAGATAATGTTGAATTAATTGAAGCCACCGCAAAGGAAGTGAAGATTATCCGAGATAGGTTGAAGACTGCTCAGGATAGACAAAAGTCATACTCAGATAATAGAAGAAGAGATTTAGAGTTTGATATGGGTGAGCAGGTATTCTTGAAAGTATCACCTTGGAAAGGAGTGATACGATTCTGAAATCGAGGGAAGATTTGAAGTGTGAAGTGTAACTTGTGGCCATACTTGATTGACAAGAGCGGACTCTGAGAAGTAAGGTTTTTCTAATGGTAAGGGTATTGTGGAAAAGTGATGCTATTAAGTAGGTGATATGGGAACTTGAGCTGCAGATGCGACGGCAATACCCTCATCCCTTTCAATAGTAAGGTACATTGAATTTTGAGGACAAAATTCTTTTAAAGAGGGTAGATCTGTAACACCCATGTCTGTATCCCAAGGGCATATTTATAATTTTATCATATTTCCTGTTCATGTTTTGGTATCCATCGTGCATATCAGTAGTTTGTCCGCCTGTTTTTGGACGTATTTGAGTTTATGTGAGTGCATATTGGAACCCCGTTTGTGGTTTTCAATTTCAAAAAGGACTCAAGTGAAAAGTCCATTTTTGAAGAGATCGGTCGATCGAATGGGTGATTCGTTTGATCGAAACTTTGAAGACTTTCTGGACAATTTTGGATTCAGATTCGTTCGAACGGATAGGGGGATTCGTTCGATCGTATTGAGCTTCGTTTGATCGAAGGAGCCATTCGTTCAATCAAAGTGAGGATTCGTTTAAATGAATGAGGGTTCATTCGACCGGCAAATGGGAAGCTCTCTAACTTCTATAGACACTGAAGGATTCATTCGAACGAAGTGTTATTCGTTCAACCAAAGGGGGTGGTTCGATCGAACGAATCGAATTCGTTCGATCGAAACAGCGTGAAATGACCGAAATTGCCCTCTTCTGAAAACTTTTCCTTAAGAAAACTTAAGGGCAAAATGGTAATTTTATCCTTTTCTATAAATAGGGGTTAGGGGGTTGGATTTTTTTCACTCTTTTTATTTTTTTCTCCTTCTCTTCTCCTCCTTCAAGTTCTCTCCTTAGTTCTTCTCAGCCCTTGCTCGATTTTTGTCCAAATCTCGATTTCTCTTCGCAGACAAGTCACATTCCACGTGTCTATTATGCTGGGAGCATTAATTTGGCGATAGGAGCGCAGATTCGCGAAGAAAGAGCTAGGGTTCTTGGAAGAGATTTGGGGCTTTTTGAGTTAGAGGTGAAATTGGACCAAACCGATCACACCACGAGTTTCATAGGTTTGTTTCTAACCCGTCTGCATATTCATTTTGCAATTTTATGTATTCTGATTTGTATGGGTTTCAGTGTTCATTCGGGTAGTTTTTCGTAGATTTCGCGATTATATTTTAGTTTTAACGCATAATATGAGTTGTAGAGAAGTCGTAAAAAGTTAGAAGTATAATTTTAAAAATTTTGGGTAAATATGAACAGTAACTCTGATTATTGTTTCGACGAGGGCATAGGACCCACTAGTTAGAATGTCATATATTAGATCGAAATAAGTTAGTTTAGTTACAATATGGGTCCATGTCAATGCGAATTGGTTAAATGGACGTCTAATAAGGATTTTAGATAATGTCGTATAGTAGTTCGATCTTAGAACCCGGGATTAATGTGCATTTCAAGCATAACATATGCATACATATTGGAATATATATTGATAGTAATGTTATATGTGTGGTTAGACGACGGTTCGAGATCAAAGTACTCACGTGAGTTATCAAAAAACGAGGGGAACTAGGGAGTGTGTACCCTCCCTATACTGTGAGTGGACTTTCTTTGGATTTATTATTTTATTTAAATCTTATTCTTATAAATATATGATGAAATGCAAAGATAATATAAATGATTTGCTTATAATGTTTTGTTATGTGGTTTTATATTGGTTCCCAAAATAATCTATTCTACGTACATAGGTTTTATATACAATGATAGGGCTGATGGGCCAAATTTATACTTGTTTTATGATAATGCGGCCAATAGGCCACCTTTTGTGTTTATGATGATGGTATGGCCTTTGAGCCATGTTTTATATTTTGATTTAAGGCCATCGAGCCGATTTTGAGTTGATGTGTTGATGATATGGCCTTTGGGCCAGATTGTATTATTTATTGTGATTAACGACCATATTGGCCTATTTTTATTTTGTTGTGATGACGGCCATGAGAGGTCTGTATTATGTTATTATGTGTATTAGTGATAACGGTCTTGTGTGCCGGTTGTTTGCTGTAGTTACAGGGTGGTAGCCTGGGGGAGAGTTCACTGAGATGTGATCCCCAGGTGAGTGTGATGTGTGGTAGCCTAGGGACGGCCTGGGATAGAGGTCGCCTA